>CM072548.1:27901844-28386844 GCA_036898215.1 Platycarya strobilacea | reverse complement strand
AACCCAATTGCTATCCAAAATAGGATACTCCAATTTCAAGAAGTTTGAGGATCTTTTTTTTTACTACATCCATCATGGGCAGGTTCAATCTTCTTTGTGGTTGATGAGAAAATTTTGCTCCCTCTTCAAGTAAGATACGATGCATGCATGTAGATGGGCTAATTCCTTTAATATTCGCAATCGTCCAGCCAATAGCTGTCTTATGCTCCTTAAGGACCTGCATAAGTTTTTCTTCTTGTAGTGCACTAAGTTTATTGGAAATAATCATTGGTAATGTTCCTCCGTCTTCAAGAAACATGTACTTGAGGTAGCTGGGGAGAGGCTTCAAATCTGGAATAAAGGTCTGCAAAACAGAGAGTAAATGCCTTTTGTCAAAAACTGGTAAGGCAATAATAGGAAAGTTATCTGACTATTGTAACTTTGGAGAATCATTCAATGATGCAACAGTTTCCTGCAATTCAGTACTAAAGGTTAACTCCTCATTCTCTTTCTCAAGATGTTTACTAATGGCAACTTCCAAACCATCTTTTCCATTAAGTTCAAAAACTTCATGTGTTAAAGAATCAATCACATCAATAGAATAAACAAGATTATCATCATCGAGATATTTGATGGCATCATAAATATTAAACTTAACAATTTCACCATCAAATTCCATGGTAAGTGTGCCACTATGAACATCTATCTTAGTCTTGGATGTCTTTAAGAAGGGTCTCCCTAACAAAATAGGAGCATTTTGATTACCATTTTCCATATCAAGCACATAGAAATCAGTAGGGAAAAATAAACCATTAACTTGTATAATAACATCCTCAACTACACCCTTAGGATATGCATTAGATCTACCAGCCAATTGAATTACAACACCAATTTTATTCAGAGGTCCAAGTTTCAAAGAAGCATATATAGAATATGGCATGACATTGATAGAAGCTCCTAAATCTAGCATGGCCTTCTCAAATTTAGTGTTATCTACCGTATAAGGGATAGTAAACATACCTGGATCTTTGCATTTTGTAGGCATTTTTCTTTGAATAACTGTAGAAACATTCTCCCCTACTCTTACCTTCCCACATCCATTAAATTTCTGTTTTCTCTTAGTTGTACACAATTCTTTCAAAAATTTAGCATAACGAGGTTGTTTAATAGTATCAAATAGTGCTATCAAATACTTGTCTGCTATGACGTTTTTCTCTTTTTCTTGTTTCGATGATGCAGGGGCTGCCTTTACTGGAATTTCAACTTCTTTACCACTTTTCAAGATGATTGCACTTGCATTCTCTCTTAGATTCACTATTGTTTGAAAGGGTAATTTCCCTGATCTCTGCACCTCTAGTTGACTAAATGCAGTTACCATCTGACCCCTCTGATTGTCTAAATTTTGAATACTGGCCCTCATCTCTTGTTGAAATTGTTTTGCCTCCTGTTGAACTTGCAAAGTGTTAGTGGCAAGAGACTTAACAATATCTTCTAAATACATACCAGAATTAGAAGTTTGGCCCCGTTGTTGTCTAGGGAGGTATGATTGCTTATATTGTTGGAAATTTGAGCGGTTTTGAGTAACAGGCTAATTTATTTGTTGATTCCCATAGCTAAGATTGGGGTGATCCCTCCTTCCTAGATTATATTTGCTCGAGTAGGGATCATACTTCTTTTGCGGATGTCCAGGAAAACCACCTGCCGTATTCAATTGCTCAATAGGTTCCTTTTGAAGAGTTGGGCATATATAGGTTGGATGTCTTGTTACTGAACAAATCCCATAAACTTTCGCAGTTTGCATATTACCTACAACCATTTGACGAATAAGAGAAGTTAAACTTGCAATTTTTTGTTCAATGGAGGCAACATTTACCTCATCAACTTGCTTAGATTAAAAGTCAAGCCTAATTCCAAATTGTTGAGAATTGGCTGCCATATTTGCAATCAAGTTTCTTGCGGCCTCAGGAGTTTTATCTACTAGAACTCCTCCACTAGCAGCATCAATCATACCTCTATTAGTGGGTAGAAGGCTCTCATAGAGACATTGGATAAGTAGCTGCTCACTAATTTGATGATAGGGACAGCTTGCACATAATTTTTTAAAACATTCCCAATATTCGTGTAGGGACTCTCCGTTGTGTTGCCTTACAACATAAATTTCTTTTTGAATTTTGGTCACCCTTGATGTTGGAAAATATTTCTCCAAAAATAACCTTTTCATCTCATTTCATGTGGTAATACTCCTGGAGGGTAGATAATAGAGCCAATCCTTAACCGAATCTTTCAAAGAAAAAGGAAAAGCTCTTAATTTAATTTGATCTTCAGTCACCCCTGTGGGTTTCATACTTGTGCATACCACATGAAATTACTTTAAATGCTTGTGAAGATCTTCACCTTCAAAGCCATGAAAAGTGGGCAAGAGATGTATTAGTCCAAATTTTAATTCAAAAGTACTAGTAACATCTAATGTAGGAAACATTATGCATAGAGGTTGTTGGTTCAAATCAGGAGCAGCAAGCTCTTTCAAAGTTTGATTTCCAGCCATGACTTCTTTTTCCTCTAAATCAAAATCTCTAGCAAATAGGTAGTCAGAAGCCAAGTTGTCTTCTTCAGAATTTCTCCGATTTTCCCTCCTTAATCTGTGCAAAGTCCTTTATATTTCTCGATCATATGAGAAATCACTATGATTAAAAGATCAAGTTGCAGTCATAAACAATTAAAGAAACTCTAATAAACCATAAAAATAAAAACTACCAACTACTTTTTTTTTTATAAAATAAAAATCACAATAAGCACAAAAATTAACTAGAATCAGTCCCCGACAACGCACCAAAATTTGGTGTGCTATCGCAAGCACCCAAAAATAAAGTCCTGTACTTAAAAAAATATACGTAGTAGTGTGAGTAAGGGTCGATCCCACAGGGAGTGATTAGCTTATTTTTATGCTATTAAGCAAGGAAGATGGGGTTTTTTATTATAATGAGAATATCTTCAAAGGAAATAAAAACAACTAAATAGTAATTTAATTTCAAAATATTAATCAAAGGAAAAAGCATTAGTCGAAGTCAACGTCCACCATTAAAATTTTATAACTGATCATTGATGCAATATAAATCAATTAATACTTTGAATATTCACCGCTAGAATAATTTTCTTATCTCTCCTTAGTTGTAATTAATTAGAAAACAAGCGATCTAATTAATCTTAATTGCTAAACAATCCAAGACAAGCGCTAACGATTTAATTTAGTAATAGCTTTTAGAATTAGAGAGATCGGTAAAACTAAATAATACAAACATAAGCAGTTGCATTTAATTTAGTTGAGCATTCTTCTTAAATTATAATAATTTTTGACGCAGCAAATCATTAAATATTAATTACTTTACAGATTAGAAGGATCAAATAATTACGGATTTGATATCTAACATAGCAATAGATTATAACAAATAATAAACTAGCAGACCTTCTAGTAATTAAATGAAATAATCATGAAAATAGGCACAGGAGAACATTTGACACTCAAAGCACAAATTGAATGATAAAAACAAATTAGATCTCACAGCTAAATAAATTTTGAGGCTTTCATTTCTTTTGACCAATTACAAAAGTTTAGCCACTCAAAATTATAACAAAAATAACACTCAAAAGAAAAGGAAGATAAATGAGGTATTTGGTTTTTCTTTCAACATAACACAATAATTCAACGAAACATCAAAAGCATAGTCTTAGAACACACACTCCTCCATTCTATTTATAAGCATCATTCATACAAGTTGTCATGACAAAATCATCACAATTCCAAGTTGCTTTGTCATGTGTTATTTTTTAATCCAAATTATTTGTAAGTTGGCATTTGATCATTTGTTTTTCCACCATCCTTAGCTGAAAGTTGCTTGTAACTTGAGTGTTCAATTTTGTTTCTTATTCATTAGTTGCTTTATATGACTTTGTATCTTGTATTCAAACAATTTGTCTTGAAAAAACTTGAGTGCACCTAATCTTACATGTAAGTTGATCATTGAATTTGGAAGTTGGTACAGGAGTGCTTGCTGGAAAATGTTGTGATAACATGTGAATTTGATGCAATTAGTTAGAATCGTGGCTGAAGAATATTCAAGAAGGTCAAGTGCAGGTGTGTCCACTTCATGGTTGATTCTGTCTTGGATTGAGCCGATATCTCTCAAAACATAAAACATAAAAGGTATAGATATTTCTCTTCGGGTTCTATATCATCTTGAATCAGCTCAATTGGAGATTGAATGAGAGATTTATGCCCATATTATGAAGAGACGTCAAAACTGTCTAAAATTCCACAATTATCTTCATTTGCTCCTAATGCCTCTATATGTTTTCTAAATCAAAATATAAGAATAATAAGTATATTTAGGCATAAAATAAGAATAAAATGTTATACATTAAGAGAGAAAAATATAGCATTTTATATTCTCATCAACGACACGTAACGCATGTCGAATGATAAGAAGTCATGTCAAAGTAAGGACGGCAATACATAACGCCCGTATAATTGACATGACTAGCAGGGATGGCGATACGTAATGCCCACTACAATAAGAATGTGTACGTCATGATGAGGGCGGCAATACATAATGCTCGTATGACGGATTTGACTGGTGGTGAAAGCGATACGTAACTGCCACCATAATATGATAAGGCTCGTTACAACGGTGAAGGCGATACATAACTGCCGCATGATTGACAAAAATATGAAAACTGACGGTGAAAGCGATACGTAATTGTCGTTATGCTAAAACACTCGACGGTAAAGGCGATTCAATCTGCTGCTATGGTTAAGGTTAAGATTTATAAGAACAAAAATAAAAATATGAAATAAGATTATTCACAAACAGATTTGTTACGACACAAAAAGTTTGCACCTATGTTCACTAAATCTTTTATAAAAGTGCACAATTTAAATGTAAGTCATGCATAAGAAGTATACGAGTTATGATTAATAGGTCTTATGGGCATACCATGTGCATATGCATGTTATTTGTGAATATCGTTATTGCTTATTTATGTTACTTGTGAACTTACTAAGATTTCCTTGAAATATCATTTTTTAAACATTTCCTATCATTCATTTCGGAATGATAGATTTGGTTGCAAGTAGGTATGACCCGTCAAGTGAACCGAACTCCCTGAGAAATTTCAGTGAGCCTTGAGAGGCCCACCGAATTCTCTCCTTGTGTAGACCCACTTTTGATAATTATGTCTCTTCTATTTTTGATCATGTGATGAAGGACATAAGGCAATACAATAGAAAGAAGTTAAGCCTGCTTGGTGAAGAGGTATAAAGGAAATATGAAAATCTATGTATATGTATTTTGAACCTTTAACTTATGTACAACTAACACTTGATGTTATTGTAATCATATCTAAGGATTTTAGTTATGTCATACCATGTGATCTAAGTGCAAAGTTAGATTTCTTTGCATTTTTAGGGATTAACCTTATTCCACTGCATCACTCATTGCATATGATTAGTAAGCTAGGTGCATGTAAATTATGTATGATAATTACGAAGGGTATGTAACCATGTGTTACCTATCTTGGAGCTTCAGTTTACGTTCCCAGACATAAATTGGGGGCGTCACACCAACTCCGATTCTAACAACTCCAATCGTAGTAGAACTCTGACTCCAATTGAAAACAAAGTCATAAGAGGTTTTGACCTCAGACTAATAGAGTTGGAGGTTGGAGTTGGGCATTCCTACTCCATCAAAGATGGAGCCCACCCTTTATTATATGAAGATATAGATATTCAAATATAATATATTTGGGTAATACTATATTAAAAATTCTAGTGATCATTAGCCTTAAACCATACACCTATTAAAGGAAATAAATAAATAAAAATAGAAACTCACATCAACATGTGTTCAGTGTATGACTACTAAATAGAAGAATTCGTATAGTTTATGTCATTATTTTCACACATGTGGGGTGGATTCTCAGGAGCTCAGGTCGTCTTGGCTTCGAGCCTGCAAAAATAATGTAGGAGAATGGTGCGAGGTGGTTGGCCTTGGGAGTCGAGAAGTCTCCGATGCTTGAATTAGTGAGAGCTCTTTTAGAAATAATTAAAGGTGCGAAGTTTTAATGTCGGGAGTAAAAGCAACTAGACTTCTCTCATACCTATAGGTTCTCTATTTATAGCCAAAATGTGAAAGGAAGGACAAGTGTGTCTATCTCCAACGAATCTTTGTTCCAGCACTATTCCCCTATTAGAGATTTTACTGTAGAATGGCCTCTACGGTGATATTAATGTGGTGTGGAGTCTGAGCTGAGGCACTATTAATTCAACGTGGTTCCTCGCCTTTTCCATTAATTCGGTGTGTTTTCCTTGTCGAAGTGCTCCCTCTAGTTTCGTTGTTCTTCAATTGATATTTTCATGCTAGTGGACCAATGGCTTTCCCTTCCCCTTGTCTTCTAATTGGATGTGCACTTGAGTGCATGACAGTGTTTGGAGGATGGTTCAAGGTGACCAGTCCCATCCTTTGTGCCGCCTCTCTATCTGATACGATTGCGATGAATGGTACCTTTCACAACATCGTCACTTGGGACCTCCTGTAAGTCGGGTTTTCCTCGAATTAAGTTGAAAGGGGAGATTGGTGCAAGTTTAGGCCTTCTAGATCCCATTCTCCTCTAGTTAGGTTAGGCCTTGTTTCTCGAGCCCATAAGGAGGGGAGAGGGGGAAATACCTTACAATTACCCCACTAGTTCTCATCGCACACTCTCCACTTGTCTCATTTTTATTCATTTCTAGTTTAATTCCCTCTTAATGCAACGCTTCCACTCCTCCCACTTGGTGCGCTTCACTTCAAACACATTAGCTCTGGTCCCACCAGTGCGTCCTTTCATTTCCTGCAGGTCGATAAAGTCAAACTGCCCCTTCGTCTGAGTACCACTTTGTAGTGCACTCCTTCTGGTATTTGAAAAGACATCTCTTCTGACACCTTGTAAAGTGTTAGGATTCAACCGCTGGACTCTCCCTTTATAATGGGAGCAAATGAATTGCTTTCATTTCTTTAGAATACCCACATTTTCTGCAATACTTTTCCTCCAGTGCACATACTCCCTTCTGATAGTGTCATTCTTGCTTCTGCACTTCAATTTTGCTTCTTCAACTTCCTCCCTATGACTCGCGCAAGATCAGTTTCGTCTAGGGGTTCACAACCTCATGTCGCAGTGCCGATTTTTTGTGATTTGTCTTGGCATTCCACTATGGACCCTACGAGATGGAGCTTGTGTCAACTACTTTTCCTAGTCCTTCAACCATTGTGCTTTATGTTTCTAGGCCTCATAATCCTGCCATTGATAATGAGGGCTGCACATCTAAAACAGCTCTTTATGCGATGATGTTTAATAGTGGGCTAAAATTGCCCTCCATCCGTCCTGTCTGAAATGTTTAACCTTCAAGGTTTGGCTCCTGTTCAACTTCATCTTAGTGCCTGGAGGTTATTGATATGTTGTTGCATTATTGGGCGACAGGCATTCTTGGGGTTTGCACCAAGGTATGCCGACCTTACTGCTTGTGAGTTCTTTCTTATTAACAATGTGTTATCTCTTTAGGGGAACATCTACGGTTTTAGGGCAATACATGCTTTTACCTTTGTTGAGTCACAGTTTTAGAAGGCAAAGGCTGACATCAACGTATCTTCTGTATCTCTTACTTCAAATAAGAGTTTCCCCGTTGGGAGAGTAGGCATCGAGAATTTCCCATCTGAACAGACTGGGGGGTGATTCTTGATGTTATTGCAGTTCGTCCAGTGCCTAGTGAGGAGGAGATGAGACATAACGAGATTGTTGGGCAGTAGGCAACTGACCACTCCAGCGAGGTATTCTCAGAGGTTCTTCTGGCTAATTATAACATTAGATCCTATTTGTTCCCCTTTAATGCTCGAGGTCTTCCCCAAATCATGACGTTACTTTTTCAAGACCTACGTCTGGAGCCATCTATTGGGGTCATAAGAAGAGCCGCCAGTTGAATAGGGCTGAGGCAAGTGGCACTTCTTTGTACTCTTTTGCGCCCTCTTTAGGGCAAAGGCTATCGAATCCCATGGCTCAGCTTCCCATAATTTCGTAGTACTCCGATAATCTGATCAAGGTGCCAGTGGAGCCACCCATCGTTCCCATAGTGCAGGTAGAGTCAAGTGCTTTTGTCGATGAATGCCACTAACACAATCTTTGTTGTTTCACCCCTCTGCCTTGACATTGTCGACAACCTCCATGTTGAACCTCGAGGAGGTAGTTGGCATGGAAATGCCTCTTCTGCGTGGTTTGAGGAGTCCCCAAAAATATGGTGCCTAGGGTACATCAAGGCCTTGTTCTGGTGTCGACAATGAGGCCTAGGTGGAGTTTGAGGTCTAGCCAGAGACCACTTTTTCAAGCCCACAGTGATGTTTCATGCTAAGTTTTCTACAGTTATCATTCACCTGAGAGGTGTGATTGGCAAAGGAAAAAGAATAAGCCATTAGGAAGGGAATGGAATTCCCTGGTGGTCGCAGCTGACGAGGGTCTCACACAGCCCCAAAGGGTCTCAACAGGTGGAGGTGCTGGCGGCGTAGGGCTGAAGTGGTCCAATCTGGTTGGGTCCCAAATCTCGCTAGTGCAACCAGGAGGTAGCATCTACATTTCTTGGGGAGAAAGCCCTGTGGAAGTCATCCCTCTTTCCACCCACCAAGAAGCAAGGGGCATTACGAGGAGGCCATTAGTCAAGTGGTCCAAGAATTGTTCAACATCTTTCAAGAGGTCCTTTTCCTTATCACTTTCTTCCCACTTGGTGTTTGCGCTCATGTGGCTCACCGTGTTGTCCCAGGTTCCATGATTGTAGGGTGCCTCCTATTTGGCAACTTTTGTTGTGGACAACCAAGATGTTTTCTCCCGGGAGAACCTTGACCTTCGCTCCTTGTCTCACACCTCTCCCTGGATTACTTGGAGTAAAAGGGAGGAGAAGGCATGATTGGAATGGGAGGCGGAGAAGCTCCAGAGGAAAGTTGGGAAGCTTGGTCACCGCAATGAGAAGTTGAAGAGGAAACTTAACTCTATGAAGGAAAATTTGTCAATGGCCAAGTAGCAAATATTAGTCATAGTAGGGTAGGTTGCCTGGGCGACTACTCAATTAAAGTGATCCCTGTTGTCCATGACAAAGCCTAGGCACACAGGTGCAAAGAAGGCATGCAATCAATGAGTGACCATGTCTTAGAAACGGCTCCCCTACTTCCCTGATCCCTTAAGAGGTTCTTACGGGAGATCGACTTCTACAATGTGGAAATTGACCTGGTAGCCTTCGAGCATGGCTGCAAAATTGACAAGGCCAATATGCTTGACGCCTTTTAAGGTCTTTCAGCTCCTACAATTCCCCTAGTACTGTCTCGCGAGGTCCCCACCCTACCGAGGCCGTACTTCTTGGTGGCGACAAGCCAACAACACTCAAGGTAGTCATTTCAGGAGGTGACGATCTCGCTCGTGAGGTTTTCGGGGCCCGAGCTCCCAGTTTTGATGCGCCTAAGCTCGAAAAGCTAGCCCTTAGTTCCGTGCCCCTTTTCATTTTCTTTCTTGCTGTTGGTGTGACTTTTAGACCATGTCTACAATGGATTTTTTTATCACCTTTAGGGGTCCTATACATTGTTTAATAATACTCTCTTTACTAGGCATTGTCATTTTGGTGATGATAGTTACTACTTGTTGCTACTACTTGTTCTTCATCTGTTGCGTATGGTTTGTCCTTTTTTTTATTTTTTCATTTCTCTCTTCTTCTTTTCTTCTTCTCCCTTTTTTCTCCTCCCAATTCCCATTGAGCCCGTATGATTGGGATTCCACCAAGACTTTTCCTCCTTTCGCTGGCTTTGTTTAGGGCGAGGCCCTACCTTGTCGAGTTTCTCGGTGTCTTTCCCTCGACCCATTTCTTTGCTTGTTTGGATGTTGCACCCCATTGTCATCTCTTTTGTTGACCTACTCATTGATCTTTCACTTGGGGTTTTAATCTGCTGAATCTTTTTCCTTTCCTTTTTCTAGTTATTAGGCACAGTTCTCTTCAATCAAGGCCCCACCCTACCAAGTCTCCTAGTATTCCCCTCCCATTACTTTATCTGTCAATCTTGTTGGTAGGTACTTGAGGTTAAGATTGCTCCCACGTGTCTTGAGTCCGTGTTCCAATTGCTTTGACATCGCCTCTTCGTTGTCTGCACCTTTCTTGGCATATGTTCACATCATGTAATTATGGTAAGCTTTGACAGTTTTGTATTAAAAGGCATCTCTTCAGTCCATTCACCATTAATTCTGCATGGAGTTTACCTCCCTCCACGTCACATCACCAGATATGACCTATAGGGATCTCGAGAATCGAAGAATTTAGATTTAGCATGTGGGCACTATTTGCCCAAGATCTTAACCATCATGTTTGCCTATAAAAAGGCATTCCCCTTGTTGGTTAGCGATATATCTTTCTCCTTGTTCATTTTTTTGTGAAACAAATACCCTTCCTTGCTTCTTCCTTCCCTAAATGACCAATGGCTTGGGAACTTGGCTCTTTGGGGCAGTTGTGCATTTTACCTTCTTGGTTCAGAAATGTCTTCTTATTCTTCATCTTCCATTCTATGGTGCCTCCTTTGCAAGTAGCCCAAAATTCTTCTCCATTCTCAATTTCTTTCAACCCTTGGGGATACTCCGACATGTGTGCACAACACAGATTAGGGTTCATCTGCAGGTCTTTTGGAGCCTCAACCTAGAGGAGAGGGGTATTGGAGGCCTCGTTTTTTAGCTCCTAAAGAGATATGACCCGGCAAGCATTTCCTCGTGTGAGTTGGTGGCTTTACCTTGCGAAAAGTTGTCTTCAACGTTCAGAACTTTGTAACGGTTTGTTGGCTCTCATTTTCTTATAGCTCTGCCTTGCGGTTGTTTTTACGTCTAAGTGCTTGTCATTATAACTCGTAGCTTTGTTTCCAGGAGCTTTATGCTATAACTTTTAGTTTTATATCTAGGAGCTTTATGTTGTAACTCATAGCTTGGTTTCCAAGAGCTTTATGTTGTAACTTGTAGTTTTGTATCCTAGAGCTTTATACTATAACTTATGGCTTTGTATCCGAGAGCTTTATGCTATAACTTGTGGTTTTGTATCCAAGAGCTTTAAACTGTAATGAAATGTTGTGATGAAAATCATTTCTTTCTTCTTATACTTGTTTTGCATGTTACAACTTGTTCCTGATTTTGCTTTTTCCTTGATGTATGAATGCTTCATGTGTTTTTCCTTGTTCTTAGGTGTTGTTTGGCTTTTGCTTTTCTTTTCCTTTGCTTTACTTGCTCATCGGCTTTTCATCCACTGGTCTAATTCTTCATTTTCTTTTGATTATTTTTCTTGTCTTCCGGCTTGTTGGTTTTTATCTTTTCTTTATCTCATTGCCTTATTTTTCCTTTCCTTTTCTTTGCTTGCTTGTAGACCTTTCATCTATTAGTCCAGTTTTTCCTTTTCTTTTGATTATTTTTCTTGTCCTCTGGCTTATGGGTTTTTGTCTTTTCCTTATCTTATCACCTTCTTTTTCTTTTTCCTTTTTTATGTCTATCCTTTCACAGTTTCTGCCTTCGAGTAGTCTATTGGCCTGCCTACTCTCCACCGAGGATAGATTAGATTACCTCACACCAACTTGTCCTTTTTATTCCTCTGGGAGGTAATTCATACAATGATATGGTTGGTCCGCTCCTTCACTGCAATGGGGGACGGGATAAGTATCCGGGCAGGGGTTTTCTGCTCGTCCGTGGGAGGTGAGATGGCCTTTGGCTCATCCATCTCCATGATTCACGTGGAGGTAGTCTGTTTGGCAGTTTGTTGCTAGACCCACTCTTGCACATTGATATCATAGAGAGGATAAGTTTGAGCTAGACTAACATTATGCCCACACTTAGTCGCAACTAGGGTTAAGATAAGTATTCGGTCGTCGTGGAGTATGTCTCACTCTCCCCCATGGGAGGACATGACAGTCTCTGGCCCACATGTCCCCTTTAGTGCATGTGGAGGTAGTCAATTCGGACAGTTTGTAACTAGACCCGCTCCAGCCTGTTGACACTTACGACAGAGGTAACTTCTTGCATTCGAGTAGTTGAGGACTACCTTTGCTCCTTTATCAGATAGATAAGGCAACCATTTGGGCCTACCTTCTCTAAGGTGCCTTGTAAATGAGGTAATTTGGACAACAAAGTGGTTGGTCCACTTTTTCTCCACTTTGGGGGTCAGGGTGAGTATTCGGGCAGTCAAGGGGGTTGTATCTGTTGGCCTATTGGTTTTTGTCTTTTCCTTGTCTCGTTACCTTCTTTTTCTTTTTCCTTTTTTGTGTCTATCCTTTCATAGTTGCTACCCTCAAGCAATATGTTGGCCTGCCTGCTCTCCACTGAGGATGGATCAGATTACTTCACACCAACCTGCCCCTTTTATTCCTCAGGGAGGTAATTCATACAACAATATGGTTGGTTCACTCTTTCGCCTCAATGGGGGTCAAGATAAGTATTCAGGCAACTGGGGGGTTGTACCCGCTCTCCTCCGTGGAAGGACAAAATGACATCTGGCTCATCAATCCCCATGGTTCATGTCGAGGTAGTCTGTTCGGGCAATTTGTTTCTAAACCCCTTCTCGTCCGTGGACATCATAAGGAAGGGTAAGTTTAAGCCAGGCTAGCATTTTTCTCACACTTCACTATAGCGGAGGTCGGGGTAAGTATTCGGGCCGCCGTGGGGTAGGTCCCATTCTCTCCCATGGGAGGACAAGACAGCCTTTGGCTTGCCTATCCCCTTATAGTCCACGTGGAGGTTGTCTGTTCGAGAAGTTGACTCGATCTGCTCCCACCTATTGATGCTAACGATGAAGATAACTCTTTGCTTTCAAGTAGTCTGAGGGCTATCCGCACTCCTCTAATGGAGGGATAAGGTAACTCATTGGGACCTACCTCTCCATTTGGTATCCTGAAGAGGAGGTAAATAATTCAAACAACGATGTGGCTAATCTGCTCTTCACTACAAATGATTAGGGTAAGTATTCGAGCAATTGGAAAGTTGTACACGCTCTCCTTCATGGAAGTACAAGATGGTCTCTAGCCTATCCATCCTATGATCCACATGAAGGTAGTCTGTTTAAACAATTTGTTTATAGACTCGTTCCTGCCCATTGAACTTGCAATGAAGGTATGAGTCAGTTGGAGGTGCTTCTCTTTGTTGACGTTGTTTGTAAGTAGATTTTTTATCTTTTACCATTGAGATCGAAGTGGCTGAGAGGCATTATCCTAAAAAGATCTCATGTCGTTTATTAAATCATACTAGACATTTATCCTCTCGCTTTACCCCTTTAGGGTCATGCATCCTCATCCTCCTCCTCCTTGTGCCCAATAGGGCACACCATAGGTTTAGTCCTGCCTAGGCTCGTGCAATGATGCATTTCCCTTCTACCTCAGCTCCTGAATGTAACACTTCCATGTCAACACTTGCTCTTGCCTTTCATCTCATCTATATCCCAAAAAGTGGGAAACTTCATCTTTAGGTGCTAGGTCGATGTTACTGCTCATAAGACACTGAGAGTGGGTCACCAAATAATAACGTTGTAAGAAGATGGGGTATTTACAGCCAAGAAAACCATCAAGGATGCTATATGAGGGGCACTACTACTAAGGATAGATAGTGGGGTGACCTTGAGTGGATGGACCATGTCACTAGAAAACCCTTTCAGAGGCATAGGGGATGGTTCGGCAGCATGGAGTCTTTCTCTATCTACAAGAAAGCCTCCCAGAAAAGTATGTTCGTGGAGCTCTTGTTACGATGTGGATCCAATGAGTAGTGAAATTGGTGACCAACATGGTTACCATAAGCGCGTCATCATGGGGGTACAAACCCCTTCTTCTTCTTCCCCAAAGTGATGATAGGTGCAAGCTCCATTCTTTGATACTTGGTTGGTCGCTGCTCAGCTAAATATACTTAATCATACCAGGCTCTGCTCGTGTGGGCCTCCAACTTGATGAAGAGGCTTCTCCGCTTGCAAATCCTCCCACTATAGTTCGTATTTCCCCCAATGGGGTCCTCCTTTATATAGAGATCGATGATGGTCCTGACACGACAGCTCTCGACCACACTTTTATTGTCTCCACCAACTCTCATTTCCCAGTAGTTGTCGGTCCAGTCTACACTCTTCTCCCTAAACCTCTCTCTTTAGTCTTGTACTGGTCTTCAATGGGTCATGTATGGCTGTTGGGGCCATTCTTCTTTCTCCTTCCTTCCTTGCTGGCGAAAGCAGTCTTTCTTATTGTGTGATCCTCGTCCTTGTAGGTGGTCTGTTGATCAACTTGTTTAATGGAAAAGGTTGGTCGGTCAAAGTGGCAAATGGGGCCTCTTGGAGGTGCTTTTTCCTTTTTTCTTTCATCTCCCCTTTCGAAGGCCTTGTCCTTCCCCCTGTCCCTAGTCTTCCAGTCAGCTCGCTCTATCTCCTTTCTCCTAGGTTTCGTCATAGCTCCCAAAGTATCCTCGTTGTTGATGAAATTATTGCCCTGATCCATAAACTCATCTATCATCGTGGAAGTTTTCTTTGCTAGCTCAGCCATAAATTAGGACAATGGCTAGACGCCCCCAAGGAGCTTTGACAATGTTAACTTCTCATCCTAATCTTTGGTGGTCATACGCTTTTTGTTGAACTAGGATAATAAGGCTTTCGAACTTTTGTCTCTACCTATTTGATGGTGGGGAGAAACATAGCCAAGCATCGCCTTCTTTGAATAGACATGAACTGGGTTAGGAACAAACATGCTAGCTCGTTGAAATTGCTTATGGATCTAAGTGCCAATGGCCTAACTCACGCTCAAATCGGCCCCTTCAGGGTTGTAGAACCCAAAGTTTCAACTCTCGTATCTACGTATAGATTTTGATGATAACAAATAAATTCAAGACTCAAGCTCAAGTTGTCTACATATGAAAAAAGCTAAGCACATCAAGAAATCAAGCATGAGCAAAAAGAAGAACAAGTCTACAAATGAAACTCATAGAGTAATTTTGTACATATCTTAAAATTTGAAATTGGATTAAGACTCAAAATTAATATTTTCTCATAAAGTATCAAATTGCATTTTTTACATTTGCATAACTTTATTAAAATATTTAATTTCTAAAATTATTATTATTTTTCCACATATGCATAAATATTTGAATTTGTAAGATGATTGATTGTCATATTTAACATGTGCATGTGTTGTTTAAAAATCTTGAAGGGTCGTTGTGTATTTTTTTGATAAATGCAAAAGATAAATGATTTTGTTTGAAAATTTTGAAGAGTGGTTATGTGTTTTTTTCACAAATATAAAAGATAGATGATTTATTTGAAAATCTTAAAAGGTAGTTATGTGTTTTTTTTTTTTTATATATGCAAAAAGAAGATGATTTGGTTTGAAAAATAAATTATGCTCATTTTGTCATGTATGAAAAGTAAAAAATTAGGTTTGATTTCTTTGAAAAATGAATGGAGTTGTCTTTGACAAATATAAAAATGAGATGTTTTTATTTGAATCTTTTGAAAAGTGAATAGTGCTCTTATTTGACATGTGAACATTTTCAAGTTTGAATATGAAGACTCATTTGCCTATAAATAACTCATTTGAGTTTTGCAAAAATTACAACAAGAGCTTACACTTCAATTGCTAAGTTTTGTATCATTTTCTCAAAGTCCTCATTCTCTCTTCTCTAAGTTTTTTGCATTAATCCTTATTCATTTTAAGAGAGATATAGATTGTGCTATATTGTTCTTATTTCACTTATTGAGGAGTGTACTCTGATAATCTACTCACTATCAGCTTTTGTATTTATAAGAGTGTGCGTATAACCCTTGTGTGTGTAGAAGGTGTTCTACACAGGGAATAGTTGAATCATCAAGTGTGAGGTGATTACAAGTGTAGAGGGTGGTCTACAAGAATTCTTTGTAGCGGTGTTGCTCAAAGGTGTAATAGGTTTTTATCTCCACTTGAAGGAGATTGAATAGTGAATTTGGGATCCTCAAGGGGTAGCTTGAGGCGAGGATGTAGGCAATGGAGCCGAACCTTATTAAAATACTGAGTTTGCTTCTTCTTACCCTTTCTTTTTATATTTCCTGCTACTGCATATTATGTTTATATTTTATATTGTATATTTGGTTTATAAGTATCAATATTTTAATATAACCCAATTCACCCCCTCTTGTGTTAGTCATCTGGGCAATAATTGGTATTAAAGCAAGAACTCTATTATAAGATTAATTATCTGTTGAGTTAAGATCATATGGCTAACATTATAGCTACATTCGCTGAAGGTCAATCCAGTAGTTGGCTTCCGCTATTTTGTGGAGACAATTATACTTTCTGGAAAGCTAAAATGAGAATATTTCTCCAGTCTCAAGGTCGAGAAGTCTGAAAATGTATTGTAAATGAGCCTTATATTCCAACAAAAATTGTTGATGGAGTAAAGGTTAATAAGGAAGAAGAAGAGTTTGATCGTGAAGATAATAGACTTTATACGGTGAATGTAATGGCTATGAATCATCTGAATGTAATAGGTTTTTAGAAATAAGAAAGATGAGTCTGGAATCATTACTAGAAACAAGGTTCGACTTGAAGCCCAAGATTTCAATCAAGAAGAAGGAATCGATTATGATGAAACGTATGCACCTATTGCAAGATTAGAAGTATTCGAATGTTACTTGCATATGCATGTTAGAAAAATTTCAAAATTTTTCAAATGGATGTTAAAAGTGCTTTCTTAAATGATTTTATAAATGAAGAAGTATATGTTCAGCAACTTCTTGATTTTGAAAATCATATTTCTCCTAATCATGTTTTTAAACTCACAAAAGCATTATATAGACTCAAACAAGCTCCTAGAACTTGGTATGAGAGGTTTAGTGGTTTTTTGATTGAAAAAACTTTTTCAAGAAGAAAGATCGATACAACTCTTTTCATGAAATATGAACAGAATGATATTCTTCTAGTTAAAATTTATGTGAATGATATAATATTTGGTGCTACTAATGAAAATATGTGCCAAGATTTTGCTAAGAGTATGTAGGAAGAATTTGAAATGAGCATGATGGGAGAACTTAATTTCTTTTTCAGATTGCAAATCAAGTAAGCAAAAAGTAGAACATTGATTCATCAGTCAAAATATATTGAAGAGTTACTTAAAAAGTTTGAGATGGAATGTGCAAAGGTAATTAGAACACCAATGAGTCCAACCACTAAACTTGATAAAGATGAAAGCGGTAAGCCAGTTGACTCAAAAGTATATCGATGTGTGATTAATAGTTTATTATATTTGACAGCTAGTAGACCTGATATTATGTTCAGTGTGTGTTTATGCGCACGTTTTCAATCATTTCCAAAACAATCTCATTTGATTGCAGTCAAGCGGATTTTTAGATATCTTGCTGGTACCATTGATCTCGGATTATGGTATCCTAAACACACTTCTTTCGATCTTATTATTTATTCAGATGCATGTTATGCTGGTTGCAAAGTTGATCGAAAAAGTATTAGTGAAACATGTCATTTTTTAGGTCATGCACTCGTTTCATGGTTTAGTAAAAAATAAAATTCGGTTACATTATCTACTGCTGAGGTAGAGTATGTTGCTGTAGGTAGTTGTTGTACTCAAGTTCTTTATATGAAACAACAGCTTGAGGATTTTAAACTTATGTACAATCACATTCCAATCAAATGTGATAATACAAGTGTTATAAATCTTTCAAAAAATCCAATACAACATTCTAGGACTAAACATATTGAAATTAGATATCATTTTCTTAAAGATCATATAGAGAAATGTGATATTGTACTAGAATTCACAAGCATATATGATCAATTGGCAGACATTTTCACAAAACCCCTACCAAAAGATAGATTGTGCATGATTAGAAGAGAAATAGGAATGATGCATATCATGAATATCTGTTAAATATTTTTATTCCATTATCTAAAACGACTTACAAAAACTTGAGATTTCTAACCTCATCTTTCAACTGCATTTGTTTTTCATAGATCGACATGTTATTCTCATCTAAAGGATTAGGCAGTTGAAATGAAGAGGCAAGTAAAGATTTTAAATCCTTATTTGTTGCTTTAATTCTACTATTTTTTTGCCTCATAAATAAGTCGTTGAAGTACATAAACAGTCTCGTTAAACTTCTTAATTTCACGAGTTTTGGACTGCAACCGAGAGAAAAAAAAACAATAATAGATGATGAATATCGAGTCTCGAGACCCACAAGCTCATAAATGGCATTATGATTTGATTTATTAACTAAATTAGTCTCTTGTTGCTTCATAGCACCTACGATAGAAGTAGAAATAGATTGATCACGAGAAGTACTGAATGGAAATTAAGGAGTCATTAAAAAATTGTAGAATGAAAAAGCAGATGAATTACAAAGATGAGAAGAATATTTGATGCGAAATAGATAAAATTAAGAATTGCACTTATAGAGATGGGAATAAATACAAGACAAACTATCACAACTTCAAATCTCTGCAATATCTTGCTTGTCAATAATGTCAAGCGAATTTGAATCTTCTTCTACACCGAATTGCTAGAGCTAGGCCTCCAGCCTTTGCAGGTTTTGTCGAACACCGGTGACTCTAATTTTTTAACTCTCTACAAAATCTCATTCTGTACCAAATTGCCAGAACTAGGCTTTCAAATTTTGCAGGTTTTGTCAGACACGGACGTGGGAAGAAATCTCCTTCCGCACCAAATCTCGATAATATTTTATTTGTCAACAACATCAAGTGGATCTCTGCACCGTGATGATAAAATTAGGCTCAACCTTTACAGTTTTTGTCAAACACAGATGGGGGAAGAAATTTTACTGAAACTAATTGTGGTTCTATTTTAATGATGCCAAAAATGGGAGAAATCTTATACTAGTATTATACTACCATATTATATATGCTAGAATCATGTCTATATTTTATTTAAAAAACTAACGCATATTTTCAGGGGGAGCTTAAGTATTAACTGCAGGTCGCAGATTTCTACTAAGTATTTGTCATCATCAAAAAGAGAGAGATTGTAAAACCAAAAGTTTCAAGTCTCGGATCTACGTATAGATTTTAATGATAACAAATAAATTCAAAATTCAAACTCAAGTTGTCTACGCATGAAGAGAGCTAAGCATATCAAGAAATCAAGCATGTGCAAAAAGAAGAACAAATCTACAAATGAAGCTCATAAAATAATTTTGTACATCTCTTAAGATTTGAAATTGGATTAAGACTCAAAATTAATATTTTTTCATAAAGCATCAAATTGTATTTTTTAAATTTGTATAACTTTATTAAAATATTTAATTTCAAAAATTATTATTATTTTTCCACATATGCATAAATATTTGAATTTGTAAGATGATTGATTGTCATCTTTAACATGTGCAGGTGTTGTTTGAAAATCTTGAAAGGTAGTTGTGTGTTTTTTTAACAAATGCAAAAGATAAATGATTTTGTTTAAAAATCTTGAAGGGTGGTTATGTGTTTTTTTGACAAATGCAAAAAAGATATATGATTTTATTGAAAATCTTGAAAGCTGGTTATGTATTTTTTTTTTTTTTACATATGTAAAAAGAAGATATTTTGGTTTGAAAAATAAATCATTCTCATTTTGTCATGTATGAAAAGTAAAAGATTTGATTTGATTTTTTTGAAAAATGAATGGAGTTGTCTTTGATAAATATAAAAATGGGATGTTTTTATTTGAATTTTTTGAAAAGTGAATAGTGCACTTATTTGACATGTAAATATTTTCAAATTTAAATATGAATACTCATTTTCCTATAAATAGCTCACTTGAGTTTTGTAAAAATTATAACAAGAGCTTACACATCAATTGCTAAGTTTTGCATCATTTTCTTAAAGCCCTAATTCTCTCTTCTCTAAGTTTTGTGCATTGATCCTTATTCATTTTGAAAGGGATATAAGTTGTGCTATATTGTTCTTATTTCACTCATTGAGGAGTGTACTCTGATAATCTACCCACTATTAGCTCTTGTATTTGTAAGAGGATGCATATATAGCCCTTATGTGTGTAGAAGGTGTTCTGCACAAGAAATAGTTGAATCACCAAGTGTGAGATGATTGTAAGTGTAGAGGGTGTTCTACACGAATTCTTTGTAGTGGTGTTTCTCAAAAGTGTAATAAGTTTCTATCTCCACCTGAAAAAGATTGAATAGTGAATTTGGGATCCTTAAGGGGTAGTTTGAGGCGAGAACGTAGGCAGTGGGTCTGAATCTCGTTAAAATACTGAGTTTGCTTCTTCTTACCCTTACTCTTTATATTTCCTACTGTTTCATATTCTATTTATATTTATATTGTATATTTGGTTTATAAGTATCAATATTTTAATATAATCCAATTAATCCCCCTCTTGTGTTAGTCATTTGGGCAACAAGGGTCAATAGAAAGGTTTTGCGAGCTATCGCTTCATTGAAATTGTGCAGGGTCATATGCGCCCTAAAAGTTTCCAAATGTTCTAATGGGTCCTTTCCCTTGTTGTAGATCTCCATACTGGGGACCTTGAACATTGACTACAAAGGCACAACCATTACCCCTTTGGTATAAGGGAGCTCAATGCTTGTAAGCCATTGATCTATGGAGGATAATGTGCCTATCTCCTTTGCCATTTTCCCATATTTATCTTTAGGACTGCAGAGCTCGTCCTGCATGTTTTTCCTTTTCTCTTTGTCCTTTGGCCTGCCGTTCCGTGACCTCTCATGCTTGCTATAGATGTGCTCAATCTCGTCCTTTTGCGTGCGATGATGCAACCTGAGGTCATCATTCTCTATTACCTTCCCACCTGGTCCTTTGCTACCTTCAAGCTTGCTTCCATCTCGGGTCCCTAAGCTATCATGCGAAGTATAATAACATTTTTAGACAAATCCCACATATGGTGTCATTGTTAATGTCATGTTTCGTACCCCTGTGGGTCGGATTCTTAGGAACTCGTGCCTTCTTAGCTCTAGGCCTACAAAAACGATGTAAGAGAATGGTGGGAGGTGTTTGGCTTTGGAGGCCAAGATGTCTTCGATGCTCGAGTTTGTGGGAGCTCTTTTAGAAATAATGAGAGTCATGGAGTTTTAATGTTGGAAGTAAAAGTTACCAAAGTTCTCTCGTGCCTGAAGGGTCTCTATTTATACCCGGAATGTGAAGGGAGGGACAGACCGCATCTGCCCCAAGGGATCTTTGTTCCAACACTGTCAGAACTTTTAATGTGAATGGCCTCTGTGACGGTGATATTAATACGATGTAGAGTCCGAGCTGAGGCGTTATTAATGTGGCGTGGTTCCGTCGTCTTTTTCATGAATGCAGCGTGTTTTCCTTGTCGGAGTATTCTCACTAGTTCCTCTATTCATTCATTGATATCTTCGTGCCAATGGATCAATGGCTCTCCTTTTTCCTTGTCTTCCGATTGGAGGGGCACTCGAGTGCCTGACAGCTATTAGAGGATGATTTACGGTTGCCGATCCCATCCTTTGTGCCAATTTTCCATTTGGTACAATTGCATCGAATGTTATCTTTCACAATGTCGTCACTTGTGATCTCCTCTAAGTCAAGTTTTCTTCGGATTAAGTTGAAAGGGGCGATCGGTGTAGGTTTGGATCTCCTGGCTCCCAATCCTGTCTATTCAGATCGACTATTGTTTCTCGAGCCCTAGAGGAGGAGGCGAACGGAACCCCCTTACACATACTATATACAATCTTGGGATATAAGTTTTGTTTACTCTTTTTTTTTTTAAATTGAGTCCATTATTAAAAAATAAGTTTTTTTATTTAAGTACTTTTTTTAAAATGAATGCATGAAATTTGCATAACCTATAAAATTATATAAATTATTTCTCAAAAAGTTTATGAAATTGAATTTGGAGTACAACATATTTATTTAAGAATAATTTTGCATAGAAACCTTACACTACACATATATAGTACCTCATCAACATGTAATTTATTATTTTTCTTATTTTATCGTAATGCTTAAATATGTGTATATTTAAATAGAATGATAAAAATGATCAATCACATGTTAGTTAGGTAGAAGTATGTAGTGTAAAGCCTTTTTATAATATTTGTCGGCACCCTAGCTTGCGCTTGAGATCATACGCAAACCGTGACGTCGAGGATGAGAGTCACAAGGAAGTTCACCCCTCGTCTTACTTTTTTAATAATGGACTCACTTTAAAAAAAATAGGTTATCGCAGCGGAAAAATGTCAAACCTTAGAAGAAGGTTATCTCAGCGGAAAAAAGGTCAAACCTTTCTACGTGTATATCACATGACTTAATACAATAACATTACAAAATATTACATTACCATTAATATAAATATAAGGATCCTTCATAAGTGTTCATTCTTCCAAAACAACGGAAAACCAAAATATATGCAAATAAATACAAAAGCCGCATAGAGGATCCCCAGCTATCACTTCCTAATCCAACGATTCCTTCTTAATCTTCTTGAAGTTTGGGCCGTAACGGAGGCGGTCCAAATCTAAGATCGGCCCCACCTCACAACTTATCTCGGAAGATGACTTATAAAGGCGACCCATATGAAAAGAATTGTCTATGCCGAGAACTATACAACACCCGGTAAGGCGTATATTACTCAAAACGATGCAGCTAGGGGTTGTGACTTCGCCACCTAACGGCTTAGGTAGTCAAGAGTTACTAGCTCGAAGGTGACGGACTCAGTCAGGCCTGTGGGGGTCCGAGGCACCGTCCCTGGGGTCATTCTCTTCAAAATCGTCATTACCTGCAACTACTTCTATTATCTCAAAAAGGTGATAGTGGAGAGATAAACAAGGGTGAGATTTCGGGAAAAATCTCAGTAAGTACATTTATATCATAACAAAAGCAATTTAAGTATACGGATAAATGAATAGCAAACAATCAGTCATACTTTATGCATTATGAGACTCATGACTTTATGGTGTGCACATGCTCATGCTCATGCCATGTCTTGAAATTTCTCTTTTTATTTTCGTATTCTTTTCATATGTTTGTTCGTAATCTCAGAAAACAAAACAATGGAATTTTTTTTCAAAATTCATCTTTTCGTAAATACTTTTCATTTTTCTTATCTTAGGCATCACTTATCATATCATATATGGCCCAAAAGCCCATCTTTTGTCATGATCTCTGTTGGATACCTTACGGTTGCCCTACGCACTATGTATTCCTGCTAGTTACAGTAGCACCTGGCGACCGTATCAAACCTAAGTAGCTACATTTCGCGCTATTCATCCCTCGGTGATTGATCACTCACTAAGCGACTACAAACTTTTCTATATCGGTGAGGCCGAAGCTAACACCATCCTGTATGCACACACTAGCTTTAGGTATGACCACGCTCCAAACACCTTTTGGAGCCATACATGGTCTGTCGACGGTTCTTTGTTGATCTAGAGACTTTCACTCAACTTTAATCACTCCTGAGTGAATAGGGAGTTCCACTGGGACACTACCCCGTCCCAGCCTTTGGGGTTCTTATAACACATTAATTAATTTCTTTTCTTTTAAAAACATGTTTAAAACATGATTTTTGTGATATATGCATGAGACGTGAGACTCATGTGATGGAATATATAAAATAGGTGACGAACATGACGCTTACTCTACGTATGCTCTTTTAAAATTTTCGCACCTCATTTTTACTCATTTCCTTCCCAAAATTCTTTAAAGGACCTTTAATACACTTAGGGGTACTCGGCCCCCTTCCCACTAGGGTTGGGCCGAGACCCTCCCTTTGTATTTTTCTAGCTTTTTGTCTCCTAATTTTCTCCAAGCACTCTAATTCAACTCCAATCACTTAAATATATTTTTCTAACCCTAACAACAAGGCTTGGCCGAAACTGTATGTTTTTCAATTTATTATTTTATTCACTTTTTCTTCGAAGATAACTCACCCAATGATTTAAGTGAAAATCACCAATCATACTAGTGTAACTATTTTATTCATATGCATCTAATGTCTCCAAATATTTAAGCATATCATCATAACATAGCACAATAATCAAATCAATAATTCCACCCAAAGAAAACCTTAAACCCGAAATATATACATGCATATCCCAACATTTTCATCTCCAAGTCAAAATCTAGTAAACATATTTTCTTCTTTACTCATCATGTTGATGACACCATATTCTTCTTTCATATCAAATATTCAAATTCACCACATGAAATCATCTTTACCCTTAACAAGATATCTAAACTTAGGCATGGATTTTTACCACTATATAAATAACACTAGAGGCATCATTCAACATCATGTTAGTAAACCTCCAATCATGCATGCATTTCCTTCATTCCACTTCATATTAAGTAACTAACTAAACCATATATCATTTCAACTTCTCAACTTAGCAAAATATCATAACTTAAACATGAATTCTTACTAAACTAAACATGGCAAGTTTTTCCTCTAAAAGGTTTCATTTTCAACATACATACAAAAGATTCAAACAAAACAACCAAATTCATTCAAAGGTATACTAAGATTCCTAAAGGTAGGATAAGAATGCACTTACCTCTTCAAGAGCAACTCTTCCTTAAAATATTTGTTCTAGTTCTTTTCTTCTAAGGATATGGTGATATTTAGAGGTTAGGAGAAAGTAGAACAAAAGAAAGTTAAGGGAGAAGTGGGGTTGGCCGAGAGGTAGAGAGAAAGAGAGCTTGTGTGTGTTTGTGAGATAGCCAAGTGAGGGATGGGTCTCCTCAAGGGTATTCAGCCTTGCACTTTTCTCTAGGGGTCAAGGACACTTCACTATACCTTGATTTGAAAGACATAAGACTAGGTAAGGGTGGTTGCATGGGAAAAAAAAGCAAATGATGAGAAATGGGAGAAATGAGAAACCGGATTCCTTTGCCTCCCCAAAGTCTCCACCGAAACCTCCTCCCCTCTCTTGCCTCATTCTTTTGTGATTTCAACCCTATCACACACTTATTTGACCCATCTCATGTCAATCCACAAGATTCTAAAGTCATGCTTTTGGGAAAAAGAGCTTGCCCACCATACATCTTACACACCTTACATCATGTACTTCATCTTCTTACACTACACAAATCTAAGATATTCCTTCCACTAAATTTGCAAATACTCCTAGGGAAACTTCAAAGGATGCACACGGCAACCTCCATCCAAATCCCTCCTTGCTTTTTCTTCTTCCTCTACCTTTCCTCTTCCTCATGACACCTCTCTTCACTTGTCAATCACCTTATCACTTCTCTCTTACATGATCCTATGGTGATCATTAGCTTAGATTGGAGAGAATGGTATGGGAAAAACCCCTAAGGGGTTTCGGCAACTAGCTTAACCGAATGCCCTCATCATCTCTTCCCTTCCACTTTTTACTCCAATCCACAAATGTCACTCCACTAAGCATGACATGTACTAGATAAAATAAAATAGGCAATACCTTAATATTTTCCAAAAAATATTCCAATGATGGGAAAATCCTATCAAAAGATTTTACACTCAACCTTACCATCCACCCACTAGTCAACTCTTACCTAACATAAATTTTTCACTCCCATCTACTAGTCGTAGTTGACTCACTAGGGTTTTCTTATGGGTGACAAATGTCCCATAGGTAGACTTGAGGGGTCATGGGTCAATCTCATGGACTTGTGGGCTTGCCACTTCTTCCTAGGCCCAATAACTCATTCTAACTTTCAAGACTCCAATTTTAAGCCCATGCCATTTTTCCTCACTCTCAATATAATTAATTTAAATTAATTAATTAACCACTTAATCAAAATAATTATTCAATTAAATAATACGAAATGAAAGTCTCGGGTCGTCACAATATTTCTCTTATATATATATTATGTATCATCAAGGGCAGAATTAAGATTTTGTATTTGGGAGGGCGATAGATAAAGTGTGTAGTATGCGTGAATATAAATAATATACATTTTTTGCACGTGATTATATATAAAAATAATAATCATACTTCATAAAATTATATACAAAAAATACATGTCTATAAATCATTTTATAAGATAATTTTTCTTAAAATTTCAATAGTTTGCTTGTAACCTTTACAAAAATGAAAAAAAAATTAAATATGAATTTAAGATTTTTCTTTCAGAAAATGCTCGTTTAATAGTAGCAGCAGAAACAAGAAGAGTTAATACTAGACGAATTAATTCATTAATTAAATAATAAATCTTTGACTTTCTTAAAATTACTAATCATCTGCATAACTCAAATAATGTAGACATATTTTAAAAATCTAGATGCACAGTGCATCAAGTTAGAGTGGGGAGACAATTTAGGTGTTAACTGTAATGTGAAATCAAAAGTTCGAGTGAAATTAAGTGAGTATTGAGACTTTGTAAAAAAAAATAGTAAAAGGTTTAGGAACCTGAGTATTGGGTGGTAATTGTTTTTTATATAAAATAAGATGGAAATATTAATTATATAAAAAAAATTATATATATGGTATATTAAATTTTTTAAAAAAGTTTGATGGGCGGTAGTCCTCTCTAGCCTAGGGTAGTTTCGTCCCTGTGTATTATATTATATTATATTATATATACTATGCATGCACATATTTCATGCATTCAAATTAGACTTGATTTAAATTTAGAAATGAGATAAAATTAAATTTTATGATTTTAAATGAAAGATAAGAAATTAAATAAAAAAATTATTATAAAATTATTTTTTATTATTATTATTATTTTAAAATTTTAAAATTTTAAAATTTTAATTTATTTATTATATTTTATACAAAAATTTTAAAAAATATATAATAATAAAATTAAAATAAAATGAGATAAATTTCTAATAAAAAGGACCGCGGCTTCATGTTTGTCCTTTAACCGCCAAACCATCCCTTCCCCCGTTTTTCTAATAAACATTGGAGCTTTTGGCAGCAGCTAAAGAAACGTTTATTAAATGATATGATAACATTGATAAGGATACTCGTTATGTATGTTTGGGTTTCGTGTCGGATGTGGCCACAGTACTGTTGTTCGCATGCGTATCGAACATTTATATGGTGTTGAAGAAGTGCGGAAAAGTCGTCGTTTCATATTTAGTTTCATATTAAATTACTTCATTTTAAATTACTTCATTTCGTTAGATGTGGCCGAGATTCAATCCGTTTATATCATGTGTAGTGTTTATCACGTGAGTACCGATGAATCCACAACATCATATTTAATAAATAAATCCTAAGCTTATCTCGTATACGGTATACATATCCATCCACTTTTGTCTTGTTTCGTCGACAACATTGCGTGTCTCTCTCGTAATCCCTTTGCATGCTCGATCAGATAGATAGTTTTTCACGACTTGTGTCACGGATTGTACGTGGACATGAATGAAAGCATGATCATAATAGTAATAATGATACATCTATAATTATTTTATAATTAATTTAATTTTTATTTTAAATTAATTAATATAATTGTAACATTTTATTAAAAAATAATTTTATTTTTATTTACCTATCATGGATTTTAAATAAGTAATAGATTAATTATAGATTACGATGGGATGAAAATTGAAAGTTAAATAAAATATTATTATTTTATTATTTTTAATATTATTATTATTTTAAAATTTGAATTATTTATTATATTTTATATAAAAATATAAAAAATTATATTAATAAGATGATATAAAATGAGATAATATAGAACGAGATAAAGTATTTTTTATTATTCAAATAGAAATTAATTATAATATTATTATTATTTTAAAATTTGAATTATTTATTATATTTTATATAAAAATATATAAAAATATATTAATAAAATGATATAAAATAAGATAATATAACACGAGATAAAGTATTTTCATTATTCAAATAGAAATTAATTATAAATTTATAATTCCTCGACCATAATTTCAAGCATGTCTGTCTTTATCTATGTACGTACGTATAACAAGCTAATTGCATCAAACGAACTGGTCTTAGTTAAGAATGGGGCGCCGCTACGATTTGCACTTTTTGTCGTCTTTTTACGATGAGCATCGTTCTCAACGAAAGAATCAAACATAGATAGGGATTAATGGCACGTACGTACATGTTAATTCACTAGAGACCAGAAATATGGTAACTATTAGTTGCTAGGGGTGTGCATGCATGGGAATCTATAATATAGGTTACTAATATTATAAAACTAAAAAAAAAACTACTATTGCAATAGAGAAATATATAAAAAAATTTCTGAAACTCTTAAGAGCTGAAACTTTCTTTCTCTCTCTATATTTTTTTATAAATTTTATTACAACTGAAACTCCTATTTATAAGCCTTGAAATTACTATGCAAGTCACTATACAAGTCACTATGCAGGATTTAAAATAATAGTGGTGGGATCATTCACATAACTTTAGTGGTGGGACAGGGGCGGCTGTCGTCCCTCTATTTATGCAATTCATTACACTCTCCTTTGAATGATCACCAATAAAAAATCTGTTTTGTTAAAACCTTACCAAGGAAAAATCCAGTGGGAAGAAAAATCAATGGCGAAGGAAAAAAAATACAGTCTTCTTATGTATCTACAAGTGCTTTAAGATTGTCTCATTAAAACCTTGCAGAGGAAAACCCAGTGGGACAAAACTTCAGCAAAGGAAAAAGAGTACAATCAGCAAAGTCTTTTACTCCCCCTAAAAAGTGCATGACTATATATGTTTGAGTCTTCGCATTCCAATATTATGCACAATCTTCTTGAATGTCGAAGTTGGTAACGCCTTTGTAAATAAATCTGCCAGATTATCACTAGATCGTACCTGTTTGACATCAATTTCACTTTTCTCTTAAAATTCATGAGTATAAAAAAAATTAGGTGAAATATGTTTGGTTCTGTCACTTTTGATATATCCTCCTCTGATTTGAGTGATACAAGTAGTATTATCTTCATATAAAATTATTGGGCTCTTATTGATCATGGGAAGTCCACACTTTTTCTGGATATGTTGAATTACTTATCTCAGCCAAATACACTCTCGACTTACTTCATGAATAGCAATGATCTCTGAGTGATTTGAAAAAGTAGCAGATAGTGTCTGCTTAACAGATCTTCATGATATGGCAGTATCTCCATAAGTAAATAAATATCCAGTTTGAGATCTACCTCTATGTGAGTCTGAAAGATAACTTGCATATGCATACCCAATCAATTGTGGACTTGATCTACGTTGATAAAATAATCACATATCAACCGTACCGTGAAGGTAACGAAAGACATGTTTAATGTCATTTCAATACCTTCGAGTTGATGCAGAACTATATCTTGCAAGCAAATTAACTAAGAATGTAATAACTGGTCGAGTGCAATTTGCAAGATACATCAAAACTCCAATTGCACTGAGATATGGTACTTCAGGACCAAGAATTTCTTCATCGTCATCACATGGACGGAATGGATCATTCTTCACATCAAGTGTTCGAACAATCATTGGAGTACTCAGGGGATGAGATTTGTCCATATAAAAATGCTTTAGGACTTTCTCAGTATACATGGACTGATAAATAAAAATTCTATGTGGCAAGTGCTTGAGCTGCAGGTCTAGACAAAGTTTTGTTTTGCCAAGATCTTTCATTTCAAATTCATTTTTTAAATATATAGCAGCTTTTGAGATCTTTTCAGGAGTTCTCATAATATTTAAATCATCAACATAAACTGCAACAATGACAAATCCGAATTCTGATTTCTTAATAAAAATATATGGGCATATAGGATTATTCTCAAATCCTTCTTTCAATAGATATTCGCTTAAACGATTATACCACATGCGACCAGATTGCTTCAACCCATATAAAAATCTTTGTAGTCTGATTGAGTACATATTTCTAGATGTACTTGTAGATGCTTCAGACATTTTATATCCTTCAGGGATTTTCATATATATATATATATCATGGTCTAAGGATCCATATAAAAATGCAGTAACCACATCCATCAACCTCATATCTAATCCTTTTGTGACAACCAGACTAATCAAAAATCTAAATGTGATTGCATCCATAACGGGAGAATATATTTCTTCATAATCAATCTCAGGTTTCTGTAGGAAAACTTGTGCAACAAGCCGTGCTTTGTACCGCAGAATTTCAATTTTCTCATTACGTTTTCGTACAAATACCCACTTATATCCAACAGGCATTACACCCTTTGATGTTTAGACAACAGGTCCAAATACTTCTCGCTTTGCTAGCGAATTTAATTCAGTTTCAATAGCTGCTTTCCATTTTGGCCAATCATTTCTACATCGACATTCTTCGACGGTTTTTGGCTCACTTTCTTCATTACTTCTAGTAATGTCAAGGGTTATTTTATATAAAAATATATTGTCGACAACAGTTTTATTTCTATCCAGAATTTCTCTAGTTTTTATGAAATGTATTGAGATCTCATTATTTTCAAGTACCTGTTCCTCTTCAGGGAAAAATATTTCATGACACACCTCTTTAGGAGGTCCCTTTTTCAGGAGATTTATACTCTTCAGGAGTTTCCTCTTCAAGAGGTTCTGGAATAGAAGATTTGGGCTCTTCAGGAACACCAATTATATTTGTAGCCGGTATTGTGGGTATGTGTTTTTCAAGAACACCAAATTCATTTTGTATTCTTTTCCTTCTGAAAAATTTGTCGTTTGCACCAATAGGTCTTCCACGCTTCAGGCGTGCCTTAGATTCACCTATTACTGTTTTGACAATTTATCCTTCAGGGACTTCAATCCTTACTGGAGCATTAACAGCAAAAATATAAGATTTTACAACACCTTTAGTGTCAGTAAATACATCCGGTAATTGATTTGCAATGTTTTTTATTACGCCCAAAGAATAACGCGGTTGTTTGTAGTATAGTTTTAGGGTGTCGATTCCACAGGGAGATGGATTGAGAAATTGAATAACAGTAACAAAATTAACAAAAAGATTTAGATGAGTGCGAAAAGTAAATTTTAGAGTATGACGTAAATTAAAACTAAATGAGTAATTTGAACAGTATAAAAATGAGACGAAAAGTAGAGTATCGGGAATCCTTTGTATATAATTGGTATTTTAATTATTTTCGATTCATTAATAACTCAATTGAAAATTCTATGTCCAAATTTTCAATCAGAAAATAAAACATTAATAACCAGATTTAAATCAAATGTAATCTTTCGAAAAATAATTCGTCGCAATATAAAAATAGGAATTGTTATCGATATTAAGGAAATTCAATGTCGACAATATACTCGTAGAGCAATATTGCAGCAGAGAATTAAATTAAAATAGATAACCAATTAAACCAAACATAATTAAAGGATTATTGCATTCAATAGAAAAAGCATGACTGAGTCTATAAATAAAATAAATTCTAAAATTATTTGGTGACGAAAACATTTATAATAAATTTTGAATGACTAAACAAAAGAGTTTGATATTTGAAAAACACATATATGAATAAAAAATAATTACAAATACCATCATATATACAAATTCATCCCTAATTTTACTAGAAAATTAGTTACACATATTGAAAATATGCAACAAAAATTCTTCAAGGAATAATATGGAAGAGCCAACCATTATTTTCTTCTCTCTTCTTTGGTTTTTCTTTTCTTTTCTCAAACTCTCAAAAACAATGTCTGTAATAGCCCAAACTTTTAGGATATAATATTTTCTTGAGAATTTATTTTAAGAAATTTGTTGGAAATAATATTTTTATAAAGAAAAAAGAATAGGAGACTTAGATGCATTCTAAGGTAAATGTTGGATGAACTTTTGGGAATTTTAGCAATGTATCAACTAGATAAATTCAAAGGGAAGTGAAAGAACAAAACATCAAACACTTGGTGTGCCAAAACGGATTCTCGGACTGGACCATCAAATTTTGGTGTAATAATCATAACTTTTTCATATGAGGTCCAAATAAGGTAATTCCAATTCGTATAGAAGCAGTAGAGAGATATCTAAAACTTATATGTTTTGGGTTTTTGAAGATAAGGAATTTATCAAGGACTAAATCTAGTATGAAGTGGACGGACAGAGACAGGAGTCAACTGGTAACCGACTTAGATGAGTTATCTTAGGTTCAACTATGTGACAAAAATTAAGATTAGCTACCATATTTTCTGAAATCTTGACATGTGTGGGAACATGTGGCAAGTTGATAAGAATTCATCTAGAAGCCTTGGTGGGTAAAAAAACAAAGGAAAACAAATGGAGAATTCGGATTGGATATTCTCGGGTAAGTTTTGACGTATTTCAGTAAAATAATCATATCTCTCTCATATAATATCAGAATAAGGTGATTCAAAATCCTGTAGAACCCTAAAAGGATTATCTTAAACTTTCATGTTTTGAGTTTTGGAATAATCAAAGTTTATCATTGACGTATTAGGGCTGGAACGTGGCTAATCCCTTGGAGAGGCCAAGTGGCCAGATGCACCCCTTAGAAGATTTCCTATGATGGTGTTTTGTCTTCACCCCCATGTGTTGGAACTCTTTGAGCCCTTGATCAAGATCATTTTATAGGTGTATTAATCTCAACCATGGGATTTAAAATATCAGCAAATCTCCATAGGATTAGGGGTGATCATGAAACCACAAGTAGGGGACGCCTCACCTATGCAGCCAAATGGAGTTGCTGAAATGCCCAAGCCCTCTTCCCTTGCACCCCACGCCTATTATGCCTATAAATAGATGGGCTCCTCTCCTTTCCCCATGAGAGATACCAGTCGGCCATAGTGAGAAATACCCAAGAGAAATACACAAAAACCCACTCACATCACTTAAGTGTCAAAAGAGAGCTAAGTAAGGGCCTTGGAAAGAAGTATGGTGCAAAACCAACTCAAGACTAATCATTTAGTTTTGGAAAAAATTTGTAAGTGCATATATTAACTTATTATTGGCATAGAATAAGTGGTTTGGTGATTGGATTATGTTTGGTATTTATTTGAGCTTAATCTTTGTTTATGTGTTAAATTGAAGCCTATTGAGTTTTGAAGTGGTTTTTGCTATGATAAAATACTAAGAAAATTATGAGATCTTAGAAACATATTCTATGATGATATATTAATAGGATTATGTGAAAATATGAGATCTTGATTTGGAAACAATTGATAGATCAACCCTAGCAACTTTCGGACTTAAAAGGGGTTAAGTTGACAGATTTAACATCTTATGGTAAAATAGTCATAACTTGTTAGTATGATATTGGAATTGAATGATTCAAGAGGTTATGGAAAGCTAAGACAGAGATATACAACTTTTATGTTTTAAGTTTTACGAGATAAGAAATAAATAAAGAACAAAATCTAGATTTAGTTGACAGAATGAGATTTAGGCCGAAATTTAGCTCGACCCTTGATCAACGTTTGGCTCGAGCGAAATACCCTATTATGATTGATTTTGAGATTTTTATTAATTGAAGAGTTTATGATTCAAGTAAAGGAAAATAAGATGTTAAATTTATAAAGTGATTGGTTATCCATGATTTTATGATAATTTGTTATATTATGACACTATGAGATGATGATAAGGTTAATGATATGAGAAATGAAACAAGAAAAGATAAGGCATGGCCCTTCCATGGGTAATAATAATGGTATGGCCCAACCATGGGTAATAATAGTGGCATGGCCCTTCCACGGGTAATAATGGTGGCATGGCCCTTCCATGGGTAATAATAATGGTATGGCCCAACCACGAGTAATAATGGTGGCATGGCCCTTCCATAGGTAATAATGGTGGCAAGGCCCGACCACGGGTAATAAGAGTAGCAAGGCCCGACCACGGGTAATAACAGTGGCATGGCCCAACCACGGGTAATAATAGTGGATTATGATAAAAAGATATGAAAATGATATGGCTAAGAATGAAAAGTCCATGTATGATACAAGTTTATGTAAGCCCACATAAGAGATAAGTTTAATTCATACATAAGTCACATGAATCATATCATAAACATATACTTTGATTTTTATATGTGACTATTTCACGATGTCTGTACTTTTATTAAGTTAAATGTGTACTTATTGAGATTTCCCTAGAAATCTCATTCTTGTATGGTTCCTTTTCTTTTGGAATATAATTTTCACTGCAGGATTGGATGACGGTCATGAACTAGGCCTTAGTTACTCGAGAGACCTGGAGAAACCCTGAGGGTTCCCAGGAGTACTCTCTCTCTCCATAAAAGTTTATGACCAGTTGGTAGTAATAAGGACCAGTGCGGGCATGAAGAAAGAGTTTCCCAAAGTGAAGAAGAATAAGCCTAGTCTACTTTAAGACAAAAGTTTTGATAAATTTGTATTTTGACTAAGAAAACTAACGGAGTTGTGCATATAATGATACAATGATATTTTAAGAATGGATGATATGAATACTAAGGTTTTGTGTAACCATGTGATCTCTAGAATTTTTATTTTTACTTTTTCGCTGCGATTTGCCTCACATTTCAATAAGTACGAAGGTGAGTAACCAAGTGTTACTGACCCTGACACTTCAATTTGCGTTGAATTACGAACGTAAATTGGGAGCGTCACAATGTCTCTTTAAAGGCATCCAAGCACACTAAATATGGTCTTAGAACATACACCCTTCCCTTCTATTTATAAGTATCTTTCATGCAAGTTGTCATGACAAAATCATCACAATTTCAACTTGTTTTGTCATGTGCCATTCTTGAATCCAAGTAATTTGTGAGTTGTCATTTTGATCATTTGTTTTCCCACTATGCATGAGCTGGATTTTGCTTGTAGGTTGAGTGTTTCAATTTTTCTTCTCTATCCATTAGTTGTCTTGTATAACTTAATATCTTGTGGTCAAATAATTTGTTTTGAAGAAACTTGAATGCACTTCATCTTGCATATAAATTGATCATTAAATTTCCAAGTTGGTGTAGGAGTGCTTGCTAGAAAATATTATGATGACATTTGGATTTGATGCAAGTGGCTGAAAAATATCCAGGAACATCAAGTGCAGGTTTGTCCACTTGATGGTCGAGTTTGTCTTGGATTGAGTGGATATCTCTTAAAACATAAAACATAAAAGTTATATATATTTCTCTTGCAGTTCTATATTATCTTGAATCAGATCAATCGGAAATTGGATGAGAGAGTTATGCCCATATTACGAAAAGACGTCAGAATTATCTAAAATTTCGCAATTATCTTCATTTGCTTCTAATGCCTCTATTTGTGTCCTAAATCAAAATGTAAGAATAATGAGTATATTTAGGCATCAAATAAGAATAAAATATTAAACATTAAGAGAGAAAAATATGAAATTTTATATTCTCATCAATATATTAAATCATGCTTATATCTATCTCAAGATAAATGACCATTAATTTTAATAACATAAGTTATATTCATTATTTTCTCTTTTCTTTTAGCATTTAAATAGAGTATTTAGAGTGCATTTTTGTGCATTCATCACACCCCCCAACTTACTCATTGCTAATCCCTAACAATTTTCATGCAAAATAATAAGAAAGACCAAAGAAAATCACACATAGGGGCCATCAAGACATATTTTTCAAATTTACATATCAAACAATTTTAGAAATTCAATAACCCTTTAACAAATAATTCAAATATAGCAATCCACAGAGTGTGTATGTGTTCCAAACTATTTTTATCAAATTAGAAGTTTCAACACATGCAACATTAGAATATCTTAAGCAAAAAGGTTCAACTCCATAACTCACGAGTATAGAAGTGTTTCATGTAAGGATTATCTCTATGGAGTTGACAAAGGTGTATATTTACTCTCATGAAAATTTAGCCAATTATATATAAGTAACAATTAAAAATTGATCTTATGATAGGAATACTAACAAATGATATTTCCACCGTTCTTTCTACAAGCATACTTAAGATTGGAAAAATCAACACAAAGGGTTGTAATGTGGCTTAGGTTTGCGGTTCATAAGAAGAAAAGGTGAAGAGGTTTCAAAAACTTCCAAGTATACACAAAAGGGAATCTGTTAAATTTTTCAGTAGACTATACTTTCCTTTTGATGTAATTTTCAATTTTTTAGATTTTTGACTAAGTATACTTTTCCATCTTCTTTTGCCACTGGTGTCTTCACAAATTGATGAACTCTTTCATGAATAATTTGATGGACACATTTAGCACCATGCCATTTTTGTCATGGTTTTCTTTTTTTTTTTTTTCTTTTTTTTTTAAATGATAATTTCACACCTAGTACACACTTGAAAGTAAAATAGTATGAAAATATAGTGTATAAGCTATACTCCAATGTGGAGAGGTATGGATGATATAGATATGAAAAGAAAAGGCCATATGTGTATATTGCTCAAAATTGGCTGTTAGGGATCTATGATGAAAAGGCTCAGCTTGAAAGGCTTAAACGTTAATACTAAGTTGACTTTCGTCATATCCCAAGTATATCCACCATCTTACCACAAATCATGTAATGATATTCTCAAAAGAAGTGTCAAATTCAACAGATCAATGGATACTTATCATAATTTCTGTATTTGTAAGCTCTCAATTCTCACAAAATTCACATGAATAATTGAGCAAAATAATTCTTTAGTTATATGTGTCAAATCACCATATTACCTTAAAGTTTGGAGAAGTGCATAAATGGTTCTGTGGATGCTTTAGCAAAATAATTTAATATGAGTTTGTTGAATTCACCAAGATGGTTATGAATGAGCATGAGTATCATGTGTGAAAAAAATTTGACAATTTTTTATATTTTGATTGAAATATGCCACAGAGTTTAAATAAGAGATTTGTATTCCCACCCTTCAACTTAAATGAAACATTGTCATCAATGTTTAAGAATCAGAATTGAATAACTAAACAAGGTAGAATACACCTGATGTGGGATGTGGGTGGCTTGCTTGGCATCAAAGATGGTATTTGTCAAAATAAAATTAACCTATAACAAAATAAAGTAAACAATAAACAAAAAGAAAATAAACGAAAAGGAAATAAAAGAAAAACATACTTGAAGATGGTCAAGATTGATATACTGAGTCCGTAGGTAGAATGTCTTCCACTTCCGGAATTTGTCTATCAATTAAGATTTTGAGGCACTGACCATTTATTTTGAAGATACATCCATATTTTGGATTTTCTATTTTTACCGCCCCATTTGTGAAAACGTTTTTTACTATAAAAGGGCCGGTCCATCTAGATCGAAATTTTCCCGGATGCTTATGGAGTCTTAAATCATATAAAATACTCAATCATTAGGCTTAAATGTTTTTCTCAAAATATTTTTATCATGAAATACTTTCATTTTAGCCTTATAGATCTTGGAGTTTTCATAAGCATCATTTCTCAATTCTTCTAATTCCGTCAATTGGAATTTTCTAAGTTTTCCTGCTTTTTTCAAGTCAAAATTAAAATGTTTAATGGCCCAATATGCTCGATGCTCGAGCTCCACAGGCAAGTGACAAGGTTTTCCAAAAACAAGTCTATAAAATGACATGCCTAAGGGAGTTTTGAAAGCTGTACGGTAAGCCCAAAGCGTATCGACTAGTCTCAAAGACCAATCTTTCCGATTCGAGTTGACCCTTTTTTCTAAAATTTGTTTAATTTCCCTATTCGCAAGTTCAACCTGTCCACTTGTCTAAGGGTGGTATGCAGTAGAAAGTTTATGTATCACCCCATATCTTTTCATTAAAACTTCAAAAGAACGGTTGCAAAAATGCGTACCTCGGTCACTAATGATAGCACGTGGGGTACCAAATCGAGATAATACATTTTCTTTGAGAAACTTAATTACCGTCCTGTTATCATTGGTCCTGCAAGGTGCTGCCTCTTCCCATTTTGACACATAATCTACTGCTACAATAATATATAAATATCCAAAAGAAGGAGGAAATGGTCCCATAAAATCAATGCCCCAACAGTCAAAAATTTCAATTACCAAAATTCAAGGGCATCATATTACGACGGGTCATAACTCCTAACTTTTGACATCTTTCGCATGAACGACAATAGATATTTGTATCTTTAAACAAAGTGGGCCAATAAAATCCACACTGCAAGATTTTTGCAGCTGTTTTCTTCATTGAAAAGTGGCCACCATAAGCTTGGGAATGACAAAATTCCAAAATGCTTGCAATCTCTTCATCAGGGATGCAACGCCTTAAAATTTGATCAGGACAGTATTTGAAAAGGTAAGGGTCATCCCAGTAGAATTTTCGTACCTCAAACATGAATTTCCTTTTGTCTTGGGTGCTAAAATCCTTTGGTATTTCACCTGCAGCTAAATAGTTTACAATATGAGCAAACCATAGTAGAGAAGTAATAGAAAGTAAATGCTCATCGAGAAAACCATCTTTGATTGGTATGTGGTCAGAAGTGTCTTCGAATGTGAGTCTAGAGAGATGGTCTGCCACTACGTTCTCCACTCCTTTCTTGTCCTTGATGGTGATGTCAAATTCCTGCAAAAGCAAAATCTATTGTATTAATCATGCCTTAACATCCTTCTTTGTTAGAAGGTACTTAAAGGCTGCATGATCTATAAAGATAATGATAGGAAAACCAATCAAATAAGTGTGGAATTTATCTAAAGCAAATACTACAGCTAACAACTCTTTTTTAGTGGTGGAGTAATTCATTTGGGCACTATTTAGAGTTCGACTAGCATAGTAAATGACAAAAGGTTTCCCTTCTCTTCGTTGTTCAAGAACAGCACCTACAGCAAAATCACTAGCATCACACATAATTTCAAAAGGTAAATTCCAATCAGATGATTGCATTATGGGTGCTGAAGTAAGCTTGCCAATTAATGTTTTGAAAGCCTCTTGACAGGCTTGTATCCATTCAAATGGGGCATCCTTAGCTAGGAGGTTACATAGTGTTTAGATATGGTGGGAAAATTCTGTATGAATCTCCTATAAAAACCCAAGAAATGATCTTATATCCTTGACTGTTCTAGATGTAGGCAATTTAGAGATTAATTCAACTTTTGATTGATCAACCTCCATTCCTTTGGAAGAAATAATATGCCTTAAAACAATACCTGAAGGTACCATAAAGTGACATTTTTTCCAATTTAAAACCAATTCTTTTTCTTCACAACAAGTCAGTACTCTTTCTAAACTTATTAAACATGCATCAAAAGAAGATCCAAAAACAGTCAAGTCATCCATAAAAACTTCCATGCACTTTTCAGTCATATCACTAAAAATACTCATCATGCAACGTTGAAAAGTAGCTGGAGCATTACACAGTCAAAATGGCATTCTGCAAAAAGTATAAGTACCAAAAAGACAAGTAAAAGTGGTTTTATCCTGATCTTCTAATGCAATTTCAATTTGATAATAACCAGAATAACCATCCAGAAAGCAATAAAAAGGATGACCAACCACCCGCTCGAGAATTTGATCAATAAAAGAAAGCGAAAAATAGTCTTTTCGTATGGTGGCATTTAATTTTCTGTAATCAATGCACATCTGCCAACCAATCACCAGTTTTGTATGGACTAACTCTCCGAGGTCATTTTTTATCACAATTGCCCCTGACTTTTTAGGAACAACCTGCGTAGGACTTACCCATTTACTATCAGCAATAGGATATATCATTCATGCATCTAATAATTTCAATACTTCATTTTTCATAACTTCTTTCATTGTGGGATTAAATCTACGCTAGGGGTCTCTTCGAGGATTAGTTCCTTCCTCTAAATTTATTTTATGAGTACAAATCAGGGGACTAATGCCTTTCATATCAGCAATACTCCATCCTAGGGTTGATTTATACTTGCATAAAATCTGAATTAATTTCTCATCTTGAGACTCAAATAATTCAGATGAAATAATATCAGGAAAAGTATCACCTGAACCAAGGAAAACATGCTTTAAACCCTTAGGTAGGGATTTTAATTCAACTTTAGGGGCTTCCCTACTTGAAGGAATCTATCTTTCTCTTTTTTCAGGCAACTTCTCAAACTTTGGTTGCCATGCCTGTGTGTGATAATCATGAGTCTTGTCAAAAATAGCACAAATATCAACTACATCAGATAAATCACTTATAGGATTAAATTCAAAATTAACAATAAAGTATTCAAGGGGATCTGAGTCATGAGTTGTAAGAACGTCCCTTTCTATAAGTGAGTCAATCATGTATGTCTGATGACACTCAACATCCTTTTCTGGCTATTTTATAATATGAAAAATATTTACCTCAATAGTCATATTGCCAAAAGAGAGTTTCATCAATCCATTTCTGCAATTGATAAGAGCATTAGAAGTAACAAGAAAAGGTCTACCTAAAATTAATGGAATTTTAGAGGTGGTTTCTATAGCATAATTAGTGTCTAGAATTAAGAAATCAACAAGATAGTAAAATTTGTCAACTTGAATTAAAACATCCTCTACCACACCCCGTGGTGCCTGACTGAACGATCAGCCAATTGCAATACCACAGAAGTTGGTTTGATTTCTCCCAATCCTAATTGCAAATAAATAGAATATGGCATCAAATTTACACTAGCCCCTAAATCTAGCAAGGCCTATCCAAGCTCATGATTGCCAATGTTGCATGTGATAGTTGGACATCCAGGATCCTTGTACTTAGGGGGAATCCGCTGTTCAATTAGAGCACTAACTTGCTCTATCAAGAATGCTGTCTTCTTCACATAATGCTTCATCTTAACTGTACACAAATCTTTGAGAATTTTTGCGTAAGTAGGAACTTGTTTAATTACATGCAAAAGAAGAAGATTAATTTTTACCTATCTAAGATTTTCCAAAATATCATTGTTATGATCCAGAGTTTGTTTGCTTGACTTTAATGCTTGAGGAAAAGGTACCTTACCAGGATTTTTTGTTACATCAGGTTCCTCGGGTTTTGTTACCTCAAGTTCTTTGAGAAGATCAGGACTGCTGCTATCTTGATCTTTCTCTATATCCTTTTTTTTGTCTATTATTGGATCACATAGAGACTTACCACTTCGTGTCACAATGGCGTTTACGTCCTTCAGGTCTCTTTGTGCCATATGTTGACCATGAAGTACAGACTGAGTTTGGGAAGGAAACTTACATTTCTCATTCATAGTCAATGAACTGATTATTTTAGACACCTGGCTCTTGATTTCCTTATTTTCTTCGACAACCTGCATAATCAAAGATTCAAATTTCTTATTAGTCTTACCCTGTATTTCAATAAAAGTATGCAAAATATCTTCTAAAGAATTTCTAGAAGATTGAGGTGCATAGTATGGTGCAGGATATGATCTAGAGGATTGTGCAGGCTGCTGGTTTTCAGACTTCCAGCTGAAGTTGGAATGATTACGCTATCCTGGGTTGTAGGTTTCAGAGTAAGGTGTGAAGGGCTTTTTGTACATATTGTTCCTCATACATACCATTCATGTTAGTATGTGTAGGACACTCTTGGGCATGATGATCTATCCTACCACAGACAACACATGGCCCAAAAGATTCTGCATGATTAGCCATGTGTGTTGGTTTTGAGTTTTTGGTTTTCAATAACTCTAATTCTCTGGAGAGCATTTCAACCTTAGCGTTAAGGTTATTCTCCTCCCTTAGATGGTAAATACCACTACTCAAGTTTCCTGTAGGTTGTGACCTGTTTGTGCTATCAGTAGCACTAGGTCCAATCCAAGTATGAGCTTTTTCAGCAAGCTCATTGAGGTACTCTATGGTCTCATCGAAATTTTTCTATAAAAATTCTCCATTGCACATCATTTTCATGAATTGACGTTCCCTGGGCGTAAGCCCTTCATAGAAATAACTCACTAAGCGTCAATTCTCATATCCATGGTGGGGACAGATACTCAGTAATTTTTTAAATCTTTCCCAAGACTGATACAAAGTCTCACTATCCTTTTGTGCAAAGGTAGAGATTTGTCTTTTTAAAGTATTGGTTTTATGTTGGGGAAAGTATTTATTGAAAAACACTTGAGTTATCTCACTCCATGTTTCAATAGACCGTGGTCTTAGTGAGTACAACCAACTTTTAGCTTTATGATTCAAAGAAAAAGGAAAGAACTTTAGCCTTACCATGTCGTCAGTGGTATTTTGACTGTGAAATGTTGTAACTACTTCCTCAAATTTCCTAATATGAACATAGGAGTTTTCATTTTCTAGACTATGAAAAATCGGAAGTAATTGTATCATTTCTATTTTGAAATCTATATGACGAATATTAGGTGAGAACATAATACAGGATGGTGTGGCTATTCGTGCGAGATGAAGATAATCTTGGAGGGTTCCAACAGGTTGGTCTGCGTGTTCACTCATCGCGTCAGAATTGGAAGAATTATCAAACAAACGATTAGAAAAATTAGATTTTGAATCTGATTCTAGCACGGATCTACTAGCAAACTATTCAAAAGTGTCTCTGTACCTGCGCATGCAAAGTAAAGAAAAACGTAATACTGAAAAAAATAATTACGGAAAGAAAAGTAAAATAAAATAAAGATGCAGAAAGCTAAAAAGAAAATGAACGAAGTTACCGCTCTTTTTTTTTTTTTTTTACAAACTACTAAAAAAATTACAAATTCTTCTACTGTCTCCCCAGCAATGGCGCCAAAATTTGATTACGCCCAAAGAATAACGCGGTCATTTGTAGTATAGTTTTGGGATATCGATTCCACAGGGAGATGGATTGAGAAATTGAAGAACGGTAACGAAATTAACAAAAAGATTTAGATGAGTGCGAAAAGTAAATTTTAAAGTGTGACATAAATTCAAACTAAATGAGTAATTTGAACAGTATAAAAATGAGACGAAAAGTAGAGTATCGAGAATTCTTTGTATATAATTGGTATTTTAATTATTTTCGATTCATTAATAACTCAATTGAAAATTCTATGTCCAAATTTTCAATCAGAAAATAAAACATTAATAACCAAATTTAAATCAAATGTAAGTTTTCAAAAAATCATTCGTCGCAATATAAAAACAGGAATTGTTATCGATATTAAGGAAATTCAACGTCGACAATATACTCGTAGAGCAATATTGCAGCAAAGAATTCAGTTAAAATAGATAACCAATTGAACCAAACATAATCAAAGGATTATTGCATTCAATAGAAAAAATATGACTGAATCTATAAATGAAATAAATTCTAAGATTATTTGGTGACGAAAACATTTATAATAAATTTCGAATGACTAAACAAAAGAATTTAATATTTGAAGAACACATATATGAATCAAAAACAATTAAAAATACCATCATATATACAAATTCATCCCTAACTCTACTAGAAAATTAGTTACACATATTGAAAATATGCAACAAAAATTCTTCAAGGTTTAATATGGAAGAGCCAACCATTATTTTCTTCTCTCTTCTTTGATTTTTCTTTTCTTTTCTCAAACTCTCAAAAACAATGTCTCTTCCAAGGCATCCAAGCACACTAAGCATGGTCTTAGAACACACACCCCTCCCTTCTATTTATAAGCATCCTTCATGCAAGTTGTCATGACAAAATATCACAATTTCAACTTGTTTTGCCATGTACCATTCTTGAATCCAAGTAATTTGTGAGTTGTCATTTTGTCTTGTATGACTTAATATCCTGTAATCAAATAATTTGTCTTGAAGAAACTTGAGTGCACTTCATCTTGCATATGAATTGATCATTGAATTTTCAAGTTGGTGTAGGAGTGCTTGCTGGAAAATATTATGATGACATTTGGATTTGATGCAAGTGGCTGAAAAATATCCAGGATCGTCAAGTACAGGTGCATCCACTTGATGGTCAATTTTATCTTAGATTGAGTAGATATCTCTTAAAATATAAAACATAAAAGTTATAGATATTTCTCTTTTGGTTCTATATCATCTTGAATCAGCTCAATCGGAAATTGGATGAGAGAGTTATGCCCATATTACGAAAAGACGTCAGAACTATCTAAAATTTCGTAATTATCTTCATTTGCTCCTAATGCCTCTATTTGTGTCCTAAACTAAAATGTAAGAATAATGAGTATATTTAGGCATCAAATAAGAATAAAATATTAAACATTAAGAGAGAAAAATATGACATTTTATATTCTCATCAATATATTAAATCATGCTTATATCTATCTCAAGATAAATGACCATTAATTTTAATAATATGAGTTATATTCATTATTTTCCTTTTTTTTTTAGCATTTAAATAAAGTATTTAGAGTGCATTTTTGTGCACTCATCAATTTTACAAATGAATAATCCTCTGAACTTCCCGTTTACATTCATTTGTAGGAGAATCAAATTGAGACAGGGTCTTATTATCCCAAGTAATATCTTGTCGTGCTTCAGGCACCGACCTTTCTTTACCCATTAATGGAAAATTAGATTTGTCAAAATGACAATCCTCAAAACGTATCCTCTGTAAGGGGTTCAAGATATCTAATAATAGATGGAGAATCAAAACCAACATATATATCCCAAGTCTACGTTGAGTGCCCATTTTTGTACGTTGTGGAGGTGCAATTGGAACATATACAGCACATCCAAAAGTACGAAAATGAGAAATATTTAGTTGTTGACCAAATGCAAGCTGTAATGGAGAATATTTATGATATGCAGATAGTCTAATGCGAATTAGAAATACTGCATGAATTATAGCATGTCGCCAAGCAGAAACAGGTAGTCTTGATTTCATAAGTAAAGATCTAGCGATTAGCTGAAACCTTTTGATCAAAGATTCAGATAAACCGTTTTGTGTGTGTGTATGGGCGACAGGATGTTCAACATCTATTCCTATTGACATGCAATAATCATCAAAATCTTGAGATGAAAATTCACCTGCATTATCCAATCGAATAGTCTTAATTGGATACTCAGGAAATTGTACTCGTAGTTTAATTATCTGAACAAGAAGTCTATCAAATGTAACATTTCTAATGGAAAGCAGACAAACATGTGACCATCGACTAGATGCATCAATCAAAACTATAAAGTATCTAAATGGTCCACTTGATGGATGAATAGGCCCACATATATCTCCGTGAATCCTTTGTAAAAAGGATGGAAATTCAACAATGACTTTTGAGGGAGATGGTCTGATAATTAACTTACCTTGAGAACATGCAGAGCACGAAGATTCATTGGGTAGAAATATCTTTTGATTCTTTAAGGGATGCCCATGCGAATTTTCAATAATTCGTCTCATCATTATAGATCCCAGATGCCAAGGCGATCATGCCAAGTCATAAATATTTTGGGGTCAATACACTTCTGGTGCATTATCGTATATGATTCAATTGTTCTCATTTTTGTATAATACAATTCAGAACATAGAGTATGCAGTTTTTCTAATACAAGCTTTTGGCCCGATATTGTTTTAGTAATAAGAAGATGCTCTTTACTGCCTTCGTTTGTCGTTTCAATATGGTAATCATTACGTCGTATATCTTTGAAACTTAATAAATTTCTTCTAGATTATGAAGAGAATAGAGTATCATCAATACAAAATTTGGTGTCATTAGGCAACATAATATAAGCTCATCCGGAACCCTCAATTAAATCTGATGAACCTAATATGGTATATACATAGGTTTTACTTAGTGTTAAATTTTGAAAATATTTCTTTTCTTTGAGAATTGTGTGAGTTGTAGCACTGTCAGCCAGACATAAATCTTTATCATTTAACTCAGAGATAAAAAGCTCATCAATGTGATCCATGATTAGAGGAATAAGACTACTAGTTTCAGAATTGGTAGAACCGTCGTGCTAAAACGTGTTATAAAACTAAAGAAAGGAACTATAAATATATAAGAAACTCTCTGAAACTCTTAAGAACTGAAACTTTCTTTCTCTCTCTATATTTTCTTATGAATTTCATTACAACTGAAACCCCTATTTATAGACCTTAAAATTACTATGCAAGTTACTATGCAGGATTTAAAATAATAGTGGTGGAGTCATTCACATTATTTTAGTGGTGCGACAGGGGCAGCTGTCGTCCATTCACTTATGCAATTCATTACAACTAACTAATTTTATGCGCTGGGCTTATTTCTATCATCAGCCCCTTGTTTTCTCAAATTATAGCCAAATAAAATGAGTGCATGCATGGGAATCTATACATAACAAGATAAAGGAGTATTTATAATAAAAAATTTAATTAGTTTATAAAAAATAAAATCAATAAGAATTAAAATAAATCAAAATAAATGTGTTGTGGTATACAGAAATGATGAATAACAAAACTCTTTTCATAAATTTGGAGAGACTAAATATTTTAAGTTCCATAATAAAAAAAATAGAATTGAAGTTTTCTAGGAATACATTTTTACAAAGTAACACTATATATGAAAAAAGAAAAACTGATACTACCCCTTGGACAAGTCATTCGTAGGGCTAGGAGTGAAAAATTGGTAAATCGAATTAGACTGAAATTGATCAAAATGGTTAGTTTATTTTGATCTAAAATTACCCAAGTATTCCTAGTGGATACACACGTGATTGCTCAACAAACACTAATAACACAGATTAGTAACCAATCATAAAATATTAAAAAGTATTAACACAATTATTTGATTACTAGGAAAACTCTTTGAATAATTTCTCAAAGGTAAAATCCTACTGGACAACTAAACTCGAAAAATTAATTTTAATGATCGACAGATTTGCAAGTAAACTGTTTACAAAATTTTTGTAACCTGACACGTTTACTCAAGACACACAACCCGCTTGTCTTTTACTGCAGTAGGTAACTAGAATCTCTGTCACTCTCCAATCCTTGGCTTTCCTTCTAAAACCTTCAGTGGTTGATCATGAACACAACAACTTTCCCTTAGAGTATGTTCTCACTCAATCCCACGGATTAAGCCTTATGAAAAATCTTTCACTCAAAGTATTTTCCACTCACACCATCACTTGAAGTTCTACTCAAATTTTCAAGTTTTTAACTCTAATGAATGTGTTCTTGAGTGTTCAATCAACCCCTCAGTCGACTCCTCTATTTATAGGTAATGCAGTAGTGTAATACTTGTATTGGAGTAAAAGTCTGTCATTGGACTTATCTAGAATTTCAGTCTGTTATGTTACAGACAGTTTGCTAATAACTCAAACGGGATCACTTCAATTGGATAATTTCAAGTTTGAATTAGTTTCGATTTCTTTATTTAAATCTTGAATTTTTATGACTTTAGCTAACTATATAACTCAAAACTAACATAGGATTTTTGTAAAACTCTTATCTTGTAATTTAAATAAGCTTGGATTAGAATTACAATTCAAAATACTATCATTATCAAATGACTCAAGTTTAAATATTTCATCATTATCAGATTAACTCTTAGTCCTATTTAACAATTTCATTCATCCTTAGTTTGAATTTAAATACAAATTTATCTTGTGACGCCTCTAATTTACGTCCATAATTTAACGCAAATTGAAGTATTAGAGTACGTAATACCAAGCTACTCACTCCTGTACTAATCAAAATTTAATATAAATCACAGCGAAAAAGTTCTGAATAAAAATTTTCTAATGATCAAATGGTGAAATAAAACCACAATATCCACATAATCCATTCTTAAAAATATTATTGTATCTTTACATGCAAAACCCAGTTAATTTTATCTGTCATGTACATAATTTATTCTTAAAACCTAGACTAACTTTATGACCATCCATGCTCATTTGAGTTTTCTTAAGTCATCAGGTCTTCCATTTTCTCAATCATCAATCCTGCCACATAATTTTATGTTTTTCAAAAATAGAAATATACAAGAGTGAGATTTTCTTATAAATCTCAATAAGTACACACGTAACTTAATAAAAGCATAGATATCGTGAAATAATCACATACAAACCAAACAATCAGAGTATGCATTTATGGCATGCTTTATATGACTCATGCATGACTTAAACTTATGTAATGACCCGGCCCTCTAAAGGGTAGGACCATACTTACGTGACATTTCTTCTCCCCAAAACAGTTTTAGAAAACGAGACTAATTTCGTTTGTTTTAAAAAATTTCAGTTTATTCCAGGGGTGCTAGACTCCACATTCTAAAATAAGATACATTTTTATAAATAAAGATGTTCACAACGGAAAACATATGATTTATAATTAAAAGATCATTCTCACATGCCTAGACTGTCGCATTCTTCTCTAAGGCTGTCAACTTCCTGTTATGCACTCCTGTGTGCGGGAGGACATACACAGAAAGAAAACTAAAATGAGTCGAATACTCAGTAAGTAGTATATCATGTCATTAGCATATTAAGCATCTATTCATTTGTTGAAACATGCATACATAAATATTTTTGGTCTTTAAACATGCTTACATGCGTAAACAATGCTAACATGCTTCAATGCATGACAATTTAAAAATAAAACATTTAACTTCATGCATAAACTATTTAAGGAATAATAGTACCTCCATCCCTTAATATTTATTTTAAGTTGCACATTGTTATGCCTGCGTACAGGATTAGCGGTCCGTTTTAGAGACCCGGATATCCGCCCGTGGTCAACAGGTTAGGAATCCCTTTCTTTGGATAGTGCCACTGGGTGCACAACCAATAGAACCGATCCGGTATTGCAATCTGCCCTTTCTTATAGTCCTTGATTACAGTCCTTTGCTTACTAATTATTAAAAAGAATAAAACCATATACCTAAATCAGAGATTTAAAACATAATTAAAATCTCACAATACTTTAGATAACTAAACTAGGGTAATAAAACAATTTTGTACAATTATAATATTTTGTAGCACTCCAAAATATTATCATTGCATTTCTTATAAAACTGGCTTGAGTCCAAAAACACTGAAAATACATCATATAATATTCCCAGAACATTTAAAATATTCTATAGCATTAAAACATTAGACATATTTTAAAATTAACATTATCATTTAAAAAAAACACGTCATCAGGTTCGGGTACGTGCTTCGAGACCTGACACGTGCATCGAGACTTGCCTTAATCGAATAAGAGATAAACGAGTTATTACGTCATCTTCTCGAAATTCACTAAACCTTAGGAAAAGAAGGAGTGGGTATTACAACTCTCCCCCCCTTACAATAATTTCGTCCTCGAAATTACTCTGGTTTAAAAAAACAAACCCCGTCCTCGAGGTCTGCTTGGCCAAAGGAGGATACACCCCATCCTAGATAATTTGCTCAATGTTAGTGGGAGACGATTTTCATCCATGACCTTGCTTAGCATTAAAGAATATGTCTCGTCCTCAAAACTTGCGCATCAAGGAAAGGATCAACTTCGTCACTAGAACTTGCTCATCGTGATAAGGAAATAAATTTTGTCATTGAAATTTACTCAATACAAGAAGGAACAAAATAAATTACTCAGTGTGAGGGAGAACAAGTTTCATCACTAAAATCCTCTCGGTGTAATGAAGAATGAAATAACTTGCTCAGTAAAAAGAATGAACTTCGTCTAAAGAAGTTACTCAACATTGGAAAGAATAAGTCTTGTCTCTGGGGTTTATGTAATGTAACCAAGAGCAAATCCCGTCCAAAGAAAATCTCTTGATGTTAGGAAGGATAAATCTCGTCTATAGGGGTTACTCATCATACGAAGGAATAGAATTTCATCTTTGAAATTTGCTTCATGAAAGAAGGAATAAAACAAACTGCAAGGCAAAAGGAAGAGTAGGTTCTGCTTCAGAATATACTAAGCTTCGAAAAGTTCGTACTGGAATTAAAGCGTCCTCGAAGGAATTACAGGACTTCCTTGAGGGGTTCTCACCATAAGCTAAGCCTCAAACTAGTCTGAACTAGTCCCTGCGTGAAGACAACACGCCTTGTTCAAAACTTGACATCCACATCTTGTCACCCCTCTAGTGACCCGCTTCGAGTCAGATCTAGTACTTGATCTCATCTACTAGGTGGCATTGACACTACCCGAAGAAGTGTCTTGTCGGCAAAATTGGAAGTTGCGACAGTCTGCCATCTTGATTCAAGTTTAGCTCACACTCGTCAAGCGCTTACAAAAGATTGCGGTCTAACTAACATTTTTAAACTATTGCTCGACTAATAAGCAACAATCAAAGAGCTATAAACAACTAAGAAGAACTAACAAACACAAAGAGACAAAGCAAACAGCTGTTAATTAACAAGCAACAACAACAATAAACAAGCAAATAGTTGTTCATGCATGTCATGACGTTTCTTCTTTCATTCCTCATTCAACCTATACAGTAGAAAAGCATACACATGTATATGAAGTAAGAAATCAACAAGTAATTAACCAATACTAACTAGCAACTAGTTGTAATGCAAGCAACAAGCGATTAGCAGACAACCACTAATGTGACGATTCGAGAATTTCTTCTCGTATTATTTAATTTAGTAATTATTTTGATTGAGTAGTTAATTGTGTAATTAGGATAATTATATATATATATTGAGAGGAGAAAAGGGCATGGGCTTGAGATTTGGACCCTGAAACTTAGAATGAGCTATTGGGCCTACGAAGAAATGGCAAACCTATAAGCCCAAAAGGTTGACCCATGACCTACCAAACCCTACCCATAGGACATTTTTCACTCATAGAAAAATCTTAGTGAGTTAACTACAACTAGTAGGTAGACATGTGAGATTACCATTAGGTGAGAGTTGACTAGTGGGTGAGAGTGTAAAATCTTATGATGAGATTTTTCCATCATTGGGAATATTTTTGGAAAGTACTAAGGTATGGTCTAACTTACCCTAACTAGTACATGGAATGTTTAGGGAATGACACTTGTGCAATGGAGTGAAAAGTGGAAGGAAAGGAAATGGAAGGGCATTGGGCTAGGGTGATTGCCGAAATGCTTAAGGGTTTTCCCACCCCATTCTCTCCAACCTAGGTCAATGATCATCATAGGATCTTGTAAGGGAAAGGTGACAAGGTGATTGACACAAGAAGAAAGGTGTCATGAGGAAAAATAAAAAGAAAATGGAAGAAGGAAAGCAGGAGGGATCCGGGTGGATGCCGTGTGCACCACTTTGGGATTTCCTAAGAGTTGCTTGCAAATCTAGTGAAAAGTGTACCTTGGATTTGTGTAGGGAATGAAATACATGAAGTGAGATGTGGAAGAGGTATGGTGGTGTAAGAGGAAGGAATGGAGGTTGCTTGAATTAGAAGCAAAACTAAGGTGGAGGAAGGGAGAATTTCGGATGACACATGGAGTTTAGGTATGGCAGGATCATACAAGCTCATTTTTCCCAAGTGTATGGCTATGGAATCTTGTAGAATGACTTGAAAATGGATGGTTGAGTGTGTCATATGGTTGAAATGACAAGAGAAGGAGGCTTGAGAGAGGAGGAGGTTTCGGTGAAACTTGGAAGGCCAAGGGGGATCCGGTTTCCTATTTCCCCCATTTCCCATCATTGTTTTTTTTTCCCATGCAACCACCCATACCTAGTCTTGTATCCTTCACATCAAAGTATGGTGAATTGTCCTTGATCCCTAAAAAGGAGCGTATGGCCGAAACTCTTGAGGAAAGCCATCCCTCATTTGGCTAACTCACACACACATACTAGCCTTTCTTCCTACCTCTCAGCCAAGCACCCCTCTCCCTCAACTTTCTTTTGTTCTACTTTATTCTAACTCCTAAACCTCACCATATCCTAAGTAGAAAAGAGATAGAACAGCTATTTTAAGGAAGGATTGCTCTTGAAGAAGTAAGTGTATTCTTATCCTGTCTTTAGCAATCTTAGTATATCTTTGAGTGAATTTGATTGCTTTGCTTGATTTCTTGTATGCATGTGGTAAGATGAATTTTTTAGAAGAGAAGCTTGCTATGTTTAGTTTAGTAAGAATCCATGTTAAAGTTATGTTAATTTCTTAAGTTGAGAAGTTGAAATGATACATGGTTTAGTTAGTTGATTAACATGAAATGGAATGAAGGAAAGTGCATGCATGATTGAAGGTCCTCTAGCATGAAATTTGATAATGCTTTAGTGTTATTTATTTAGCAGTAAAAATCTATGTCTAAGAGTGAATATCTTGCCAAGATTAAAGGTTATTTCATGTGGGGATTTTGAATACTTGTTATGGAAAGAGAATGTGGTATGACTAATAAGTTGAGTTAAGGTGAACACATATTTGTTAGGTTTTGATTTAGAGAATGAAATTGTTGAGTATTGCATGCATGTATTTTCGAATTTGAGAACCTCTTTGGTGGAAATCATTGATCTAATTATTATATTATGGGATGGTGATATGTTTAAAATTTTGGAGATATTAGATGCATATGAATAAAGTTGTTACATTGTCATGGTTGAAGGTTTTCACTAAAATCATTGAGTAAATTATCTTAGAAGAACAAGTGAACAAAATAACACATTAGGAGATCTAGAACTTTCGGCCAAGCCTTGTATTAGGGTTAGGATAACACTTTTAAAAGATTGAAGTTGAACTAAAGTACTTGGAGAAAATTAGAAGACAAAAAGCTAGGAGAGTGTAAGGGAGGGTCTCGACCCAACCCTAGTGGGAAGGGGCCGAGTACCCCTAAGTGCATTGAAGGCCCATTATAGTATTTTGGGGAGAAAATGAGTGGGATTATGAGGTGTGAAAAGTTTAGAAAAGCTTGACGTAGGGTAAGCGTCATGTTCGTCACCTATTGCATATGTTCTATGACATGAGTCTCACGTCTCATGCATATAGCACGAAAATCATGTTTTTAATATGTTTTTAAAAGAAAAAGAATTAATTAAAGTTTTATAAAACCCCCAAAGGTTGGGACGGGGTAGTGTCCCAGTGGAACTCCATATTCACTCAAGAGTGATTGAAAGTCGAGTAAAAGCCCCTGGGTCGACGAAAAACTGTTGGCAGACCATGTATGACTCCAAATGGATGTCCGAAGCGTGGTCGCACCTAAAACTAGTAGGTCCCTACAGACGGTGTTGGCTTCGTCCTTACCGACAAAAGATTTTGTAGTCGCTTGGCGAGTGATCAATCACCGAGTGATAAAGAGCGTGAAACGTAGCAACTTAGGTTTAATACGGTCGTCGGGTGCTACGTTAACTAGCAGGAACCCAAGGTGTGTAGGGGAGTCGTGAGGTGTCTAATAGAGGTCATGACAAAAGATGGGCTTTCTGGCCATATATGATACGAAAAGTGGCACCTAAGATAAGAAAATGAAAAGTGTTTGCGAAAGAAGAATTTTTGAAAGAAAACTTCATGGTTTTGTTTTCTGAGGTTACGAACAAGTATATAAATACAAAAAGGAAAAAGAGAAATTTTAAGACACGAGCATGAGCATGAGCATGAGCATGCGCATATCATGAAGTCCTGAGTCCCATAATGTACTAAGTATGATTGAATATCTGCTATTCACTTAACTATATGCTTAAATTGCTTTGTTACGATATAAATGTGCTTACTGAGATTTCTTCCGAAATCTCACCCCTTTTGTTTATTTCTCCACTATCATCTTTTTGGGATGATAGAAGTAGTCGCAGGTGATAATAACCAAGACGAGTACGACCCCACCGATGATGCCTCAGACCCCCACGAGCCCGACTGAGTCCATTGCCTTCGAGCTAGAGCTAGTGCCTCAGACCCCCACATATATATGTAGCCAGATGTAGTGACTTTGCCGCCCAGAGGCTAGCTCTAGCTCTAGCTCTAGCTCTAGCTCTATTGGGTGTTGTATAGTTTTGGGTGTGGATGATTCTCTCCACATGGGTCGCCTCTACGAATCATCTTCCGAGATGAATTGTGAGGTGGAAACGGCCTTGGAGTTGGACCGTCTCCGTTACGGCCCAAACTTCAAGGAGATCAAGAAGGAGTCATTGTACTAGGCAACAATAGCTGGGGATCCTCCATGCAGCTTCTGTTTTTATTGCATGTACTTTTGGTCTTCCGTTGTTTTGGAAGAATGAACTTTTGTAAAGGATCCTCATGTTTATATTAATGGTATTGTAATAATTTAGGATGCTATTGTTTTAAGCCATGTGATACACGCTTAGAAAGGGTTCGACCTTTATCTGCTAAGAAAAAAAAAATTCAGTAAATGACAAAACGATGGATAAACTTCCCTGTGATGCTCATCCTCGGCGTCACAGTTTGCGTACGATCCCAAGCGCAAACTGGGGCGCCGACAACTAATTTACAAGCAGCAACAAAGAGAAACATGCATATAACTGTTCATGCATTCATACCATTCCTTTTTTCATTGCTCATTCTCTTACTACGTACTATTTCTGATACCTCATTTAAAGTCTGTGCATTAAAGACCATAAACATATATAAGAATTAAGAAATTTACAAACAACTATTCATGCATGCTCTAATTCCATGTCGTTCTTATCCTATCCTCTAACTATATAAAGTCTTTGATATCGAAAACAGTTCATACACCTAACACTACATGCATGCATTCTAAGTCATACCAAGAAAATAATTTAACTTTAAAAGAAAACATTTTTTCATACGTACCGCAGGAAGTGACATGCCTCAGGAAGATGCCAGCCTAGGTTTTTCCCTCACCTACAGTTTTCTTTTCAAAAGCTTTCTTTTTATGAAAAAGGTTTCCTCTTTTGTTTGAAAAGATAAAGTCTAGCATAACCCTGAAGCTACTTTGATACCAACTGTAACGACTCGGCCCTCTGGAGGATAGGACCGTACTTACGTAATATTTCTTCTCCCCAAAACAGTTTTAGAAAATGAGACTGATTTCGTTCGTTTTAAAACCTTTTAGTTCATTCCAAGGGTGTCAGACTCCACATTCTAAAATAAGATACATTTTTATAAATAAAGATGTTCACAGCAGAAAATATATGATTTATAATTAAAAGATCTTTCTCACATGCCTAGATTGTCGCGTTCTTCCCTCGAGCGCTGTCGGCTTCCTACTATGCACTTCTATGTGGGGGAGGACACACACAGAAAGAAAACTAAAACGAGTCAAATACTTAGTAAGTAGTATATCACGCCATTAGCATATTAAACATGTATTCATTTGTTGAAACATGCATACATAAATATTTTTTTGTCTTTAAACATGCTTACATACATAAACAATATGCTTCAATGCATGACAATTTAAGAATAAAACATTTAATTTCATGCATAAACTATTTAAAGAACAATAATACCTTCATCTCTCAATATCCATTTTAAATTGCACACTATTATGCCCTGTGTGCAGGGTTAGCGGTCCTTTTTAGAGACCTGAATATCCGCCTGTGGCCAACGGGTTTGGAATCTCTTTCTTTGGATGGCACTACTGGGTACACAACCAGTGGAACTGATTCAGCATTGCAATCTGCCATTTCTTACAGTCCTTGATTACAGTCCTTTGCTTACTAATTATTAAATAGGAATAAAGTCATATACATAAATCAAAGATTTAAAACATAATTAAAATCTCACAATACTTTAGATAACTAAACTAAGGTAATAAAACGATTTTGTACAATTATAATATTTTATAGCGCTCCAAAATATTATCATTGCATTTCTTATAAAACTGGCTTGGGTCCAATAATACTGGAAATCTCTCATATAATATTCTCAGAACATTTAAAATATTCTATAGTATTAAAACACTAGGCGTATTTTAAAATCAATGTTATCATTTAAAAAAAAAAACATATCATCAGGTTCGGGCACGTGCTTGAGACCGTGCACGTGCATCGAGACTTGCCTTAATCGAATGAGAGAGAAACGAGTTGTCACGTCATCTTCTCGAAATTCGCTAAACCTTAGAAAAAGAAGAAGTAGGTATTATAACTTATGTTTTCCATGGACCCACTTTATCATATTTAAACTCTTATTTTCTTTTGTAATATTGTGAGTCTTACTTATTTCGTATCATCGACAGGCATCCCCATCAAATCTTACTTATTTCATATTATTGATAGGTTTAGGTCCCTGCTTGTTTTCATATCATCGACAGGTTTAGGTCTTTGTCGATTTTTATATCATCGACAGGTTTAGGTCCTTATCAGTTTTCATATCATCGACAGACTTAGGTCCCTATTGATTTTCATATCATCGACAGGCTTAAGTCCATATTGGCACGTCAGTCATACAGGCGTATCGGTGGTCTCCGTCATAACGTGACTAGCTTATTAATCTTTCTAATTGTAAATTTTTCTTAACATATTTTCTTAAAACAGACGTCATGACTTGTGACGACACATATGTGACGTAATGCAACATACATATAAATTTAGACTTATAAACTGTGAGAACATTATACATCACATACACATGCATTTACGTTATATCACTTCATAAAATCAATGCATACTATGACAAACTTAGTTCTGATTTCAGTCCCAATTTTATCCTTGATTAAGTTTTTATTTCTTAAAAGTTAAAATATAAACGTTGTAGATATATCTTTTAGCTTTCTATAGTCTTTTGAATTACTCAAATTCGATATCAAATGAACAAGTTATGGCCGTTTTACCCAAAGACGCCAAATCTCTCTCTGTATCTTACTCGAACCAGAAGTCAAGCAAGGGTCGAGCCAAGTATCGGTCTGAATCTCGCTCGAGTCAGACGTCAAGCGAGAATCGAGCAAAATATCAAGTTCGATAGTTTTTCAACCTAAAACACTTAATCTTTTCAAATAAACCTTATTTTTACTTGTTAAAACATAAATATATGTTTCTTATAATTTATTTAGCATTTTCATGACAAGGAACATAATTCATAACCTAATAGATTCCATTTCCATCATTTAAACAAATATAAAGCTTAAACAAATAACAAATATGATTTTATCATCAAATCACTTATTCTATGTCAAGATTAAGTTAAATAGTATACTTACAAATATTCTCCAAGTTTGAAGTGGATATCTAGAGTTGGTCATGCACCACTTTTCCTCCAATGCTCTCATTTAACTCCCTTTTGATACTTAGACGATGTAGTGATCTTTAGGAATGGTTTTTTTTCTTTTCTTTCTCTGTCTTGGCCCTCTGTTCTCCCTAAAAAAAGTAGGAGAAACCCATCTATCTATTTATACTAGAGAGGGCAGCACAATGGAGTGAAAAGGACTAAGGCCCTTTGGTTTCTTCACCCCCCCCCCCTTTCTGCTGTGTGAGTATGAGGTGTATATCCTAAATTTAGCTTTCATGATCACTCTAAATTTAGGCTAAATGATAATATCTTGATCTAATGGTCTGATTCGTGCCTTTAGAAGCTTAGAAATGATCAATGGCTTAGCTAAATTCCAGCACATAGAGAGGTGTAGCTGGACATAGTTGGATTCATCTTACGATGCATGCATCGGTCATTTGAATTCTCCAAGGACAACGACACTTCCAGACCTCCTCCCCTCTTTTTTCCACTTATTTAGCCTCCTATTGGTACAGTTGTATCAATTAGGAAGGCAGTTCTAAGGCTTGGTTGGGGTGAAATTTAAAATTAGTTAGCTTAGTTGGTTCCTAACAGATATTTTCCCCTCTAAGGTTTCCTTTTATTTTCTTACTAACCAAGGATTCTACATCACTTTATCTCCACATGTCACATACTCATACACATGTCAAGACCTTATAAAAATTGATAACCAATCACAATTTTCATCGCATGGGCGAACATGAGATAACTAATCTAAGTTGGTTACCAATTGGACTCAATACAGGGTCGTCCACTTCACGCCTACTTAAGTCCTTGATCTAGTCCTAATTTTCAAAAATCCAAAATATAAAAGTTTTAGGTTTGTCTCTTAAGGTTCTATAAGAGTTGTAATTACCTCATTCGAAACTCATATGAAAAATTTATGATTATTATACTAAAAGTCGACAAATTAGTCCGAGAGTACCAATTCGGGCACACCAAGTGTTTGATAAATAATCCCTCTTGTTTCTCACGAAACTTCTTAGATAAAATATTATCATTTTTCATATTTCTACACACTTGTCAAGATTTTAGGATATTTGAGAAAATAATCCAAAGGCTTAATTTTAATCAAAGTCACTAATCAACTTCAAGTCAATGTCTAGTATGCCCAATTAGTTTTTGCCACTTCAAGTTTGGTTTTGTCTATGATCTAGTCTTTATATCTTAAAACTTAAAACATGAAAGTTATATATCTTTCTATTAGGATTCTATGGGAACTAGGATCACCTTATTTAGAGATCATACGAAAAAGTTATGACTAATTTATCGAAAAATGTTAAAACTGCTCGAAACAGACCAATCCGATTCCACCATGTGTTTCCACTTGATTTCTCCTTCAATTCGCTATTTCAAATTTTACTCTTGATTTTTCAAAAGCTATATCATCTAAATTGTTCTTTCTATTAAGCTATATATAAAAATATAATAAGAAAAAATCATAACAATAAAATCATAAAATAATTTTTATAGTTTTTATTCCCCTTTCCACTACTAAAGAAATCTAAATATGTGTAACAAATATATTTCTAATTGAACTAAAACAAGCAAGCTAAAACAAATTTCACAATAAATATGATTATTCTATTATGAAATTAATAAAAGAAATCAGATTGTCACACATCTAATCACATCTAATCCTAACCAAAGTCAAATTACATTTATTCGGTCTGATACAAGTTTTAATTTTTTAAACAATCAAAATTGGTCCGGTTCAATTTCTATTTTTTACTATAGACCGAATTGAACTGGATCGGTTCGTATGTTTATATATATAATTTTTTATATTGTATAATTTATTTTTTATATGAGCTTTATATTATCTGTAATTTCTATATATAGTTTATATAATTAGGTATAAAATAATTTTGTATTATATAATAAATTACTAACTAATATAATATTAAACTTTATATCACTATAATCTATTGTCATATTGATTTTGTAATAATAAAAATGTCACATTTTAATTAATAAGTTTGAAAAACAAATATGTTGAAAGATGAATTGAGATAAAAATTTGAAATGAGATGAATTGAGATAAAAATTGAAATTATATAAAATATAGTTAATATATTATTCTTTAATTTTATTATTTTTTGAAATTTAAATTATTTATTATATTTTATATAAAAACTTAAAATATTATAATAATAAAATAAAATAAATTAAGATAAATTTTAAATAAATAAATAAAAATTGGTTTCATAGAATAGCCAACTAGCTCAAAAAGGAGAAGAAATTGTCTGAACAAAAGAAAAAGAAACAAACAAACAAAATTGTCCGAAGGAGATCTAGGAATCGTCCGAGGCACAAAAGCGCGTGTATCTTTACGGAACCATAAAGAAGTAAGCGTTACGTAGTGACTGCATGGCCATCGCACAACGCGGGGCCCATGCAAATGATAAAAGTTAAAACTGTTCTCGCTTGCGTGCTTTAACAAAAGACCTAAACATTCTCCTACTCTCGCGTCTCGCACGAACCTGGACACTCGCTTTCTATCCATGCTTCTTCTACTATTGACCCCAACTTGCTAAAAATTGACCCTACGTCAAGTAAAGTATACCATCAGTGTGTACGGATGCATATGATGATTCCTAAGCCGTAATTTTGTTCGGGGAAAATGTTAGTTACTTTTTAAAATAATGCTGGGATTCACATTCAGCATATTTATATTTATATAATATTTTTCATATAAATAATATTTTATAAGTGTGAATATATTGGGTATGAATTTATTCTATAATTTTTTTATTCTTTATATTTGCTCCAAAATTTATCATTAGTATACTTTTAATTTTTTTTCAAATGTTTAAAAAAGTTATCGTTAATGAAGTTATGTTTTTTTTTAATGGTTAAAAAGATGTTAACAAAAAAAAAGTAAACTAGAAATCAGCCCATTACTGGACCACCGTATGGCATGATTGCATAAAAATATACAATAATTAATTAATAAAAATAATTAACTAATAAACATATATAGATAGAGCCATTTTTACAACTTTTTAGGCAATCAGAATTTTATAAAATAATTTAAAATAATATTTTTTTTTATAGATATATCCTCAATTTAAAACAAGATTGTATAAAGAATCGTATGTGTATTATCATTTACAAAAGGAAAATAATAAAGAGTCTCATGGAGTCTCGATTTGGTGTCCCACTCCCAAATTTTTTCATTTATTTTTTTATTTTTTTGTTTTACTTAATGATTAAAAAAATATTATTTAATAATATTGTGAATTTTAAAAAATATATATATTTAAAGAGTATTTAAAAAATGATGTAAAAAAATAAAATAAAAAAATACTAAAGGGAGAACAAGAATGAGCCCTTCCAACTAAGCTTATTCATCCGGGCCGAGTTATACCCGGCTCAGTTTAAAATTTTAATATATTTTTTAATATTTTATTTTATTTTTCAAAAAAATTGAAAAAAATTTTAAATCCGAATTTTAAATTTGAGAATTTAAAATTCAGATGAACATTCTTATCTCTAACAGGCTCTCTAACACCCTCCTCTATAAAAATTTTATATTTAGTTATTTTTGCTTATTATTTGTACAATTTATATTCGTAAATTGTGTTTGTATTATATTATTGCATATACATTCGACTAAATAAATTAAAGGCAATGTTAGGGCCCGGACGAGTTTGAAATCAAATTTCACACCTAGCCAATCACGCATCGACACTTTAGCTATTTCATGTTACCCACGCTATACCCGGCCATACAAACACACACGCCCTTCCCTCTCCCTCTTTACATCTTTGATCCGAAACTCATCCTAACTCCGTGTCCAAACTCATCTCTGACGCCGTCAAACTCCCCACTCGATGTCGAAGAACCGCACTCTTCTTTAAAATCAACAGAAGGTAAACCATGAAACCCATTTGTTGCTTTGACTTTTAGGATTTATCTTTTTCGTTGGAGGTTTTCTTGGTCCTCTCAGATGAAGTGAAATTTCACTTGAGAGGAAAATGGTTTGTGTCATCGTCAATTTTGTTGGTTACACTGGAACGTTTAGGGGCGAATTCTTGAGGTTTTTGTAGGGCGAATAGTTTTTGGACAAATTTGTTTCCTCTTCTTTTAGACTCCAATATTTTACCCATTTTTTGACAATGAAATCTAATCCATTTTTTGTGTAAAAAAAAAAAGTGTTAGAAGAAGCAAGGAAGAACAAGAGCGAAACATCAAGGTCTATAGATTCCGTCCATTTCAAGATCGAGAAGCCTTTATCCAAAGACGAGCCTAAGAAAAGCCACAAGGCCAAGAAGAAGCGGTGGGGGGTTCGTCGGCGTCGGGGATGGATTCTGGCACATAATTAAGATGGGTTTCGGGTCTAAGATACAGAGAGGGAGAGGCAGAGAAGGGCATGTGTGTTTGTGTGGCCAGGTTTAGCGTGGGTACATGAAACAGTTGACGTGTCAATGCGTGATTGGCTGGGTGTGAAATTTAGTTTCAAACCCATCCGATGCCAAGCATTTCTTATTAGTTAATTTAATGGTGTGAAATTTAGTTTCAAACCCATCCGATGCCAAGCATTTCCTATTAGTTAATTTAAATACAACTTGCTGTGCTAAGTGGGTCAGACATTTAAATCCTCACATGACCAATTTAAATAATGGGTAACAGGACACAACACACGACTGATTTCAACCCGTTTTGTGAAAATGAGTTAAATTTGTTCACATAATCCATTTGATCCAATTAACATAATTTCACATAGAAGTTAAATTTTATATTTATTAGTAGCTACAATATCTAAAATAAAAAATTAATGCCTCGTTTGTTGTTTGGTTACACAAATGAGATAAAAATGTATGAATAATAGTGAGATAGTTAATGAATAGTAGTGAAATTATGATATTGTTAAAATATAATTTTATAATATAATTTTTTTTTAAAATTTGAAAAAGTTGAATTATTTTTTGTGTTTTATTAAAAAATTTGGAACAATTTTAATAATTAGATAATGATTAGATGAAAATGTTAAAAATTCAAAAATGAAAATACTTATGTTTTATTGGTATTTGGATGTTGAGATGAGATGCAATCATTTGTAAAACCAAAATGTGCCGAAGACTACCTATTAGTAAAAAATATCAATATTGTTAAAATTTTAACATATAATAACATTAATATTACCAGGGTAACAATAACAAATATTAGTATAGGTTCAAAATTAGCAGCCCAATAATAAAAACATAAGTATATTGAAGAGTGATGGCGGTGCATGGAATGACAGATGAGTGATAAATTAGGATTTTTAAGCATTTTGTGGGTTGACTTATTTATTACCCATGTCTTAATGGATCAATTTATTTCAAGTCTAACTTATTTATATCAAATACAAAATCATTAATTTCATATCGTGTTTATGGTAAATTCACCAATCGTGTTAGATATTATCCCCCGTAGCATCATTCTCATAAATAATTTCGTGGTCAAAACATGTTGGCGTGGTAAAAATCTTATTATTTGATAAAAAAAACTTACCACGTATCCACTTTTATTTTCTTAAATTCATGATTTTTTTATTAAATATATATTAATTATATTATTTAAAAAATAATTCATTAAATAATTGGTGAATATATCTATCTTTTGAATATATTGTGGTAGAGTAATACTAAATATAGTTTTTACAAATATAAAACTCACATATTCTCTTTAAAAAAAAAGTATGAACCACAAGTTTAATATAAATTTTTTTCATATAAACTTCAAATTTATCTAATTTTTTAAAGAGATGTATGCAAACTAAAACTACATCTAACATTATTCAAAAGAATTTAATATAGCATATATCATAAGAAACATTGCACTTATCATACCCTTTTTAACACTTCTTGTCTTTTTGAATAATGTACCTTATGCAAAATTATTTAGAAAAGTTACTGCTAACGTTTTAATTTTTTATTAAAAAAGGAGGCAAGGTCATGAGAAATTAAATTTTAAGACTTTTATTTAGGAGTGGGCAGCGAGACCCCATTATCCCGCCCCGCATTTGGCCCTCATAGTGGGGGCGAGGGACGAGCAGGGTCCAATTCCTCCCTGCATTTCCCCTGCTTATATATTTGTATATATATATATATATATAAATATAAACATAAATATTTGTATATATACAAATAAAAATATATATATTTATATTTTATAAGTTATGTATATATAAATATATATTATAATTTATTAAATTTATTCATAAAGTATACATTAGCAAATTTAAAAATAGTTTTAAAACTACTATACTACAATTTATACAAAACATACACTATCAAGTTTAAAAATTACATAATTTTTAAATTATAGTTATGTTTACAAAATTTAAATGTAAAACTGGTCTAAAAATATTTTTTTGATCACTTTTAAATTTACTGCTAATGTTTAGAAAAGCTACAACTAACATTTTAATTTTTATTAAAAAAGGATACATGGTTATGAGGAATTAAATTTTAAGACTTTTATTTACGGGTGGGTAGCGAGATCCCACTATCCTGCCCCACATCTAGCTCTCTTTGTGGGGGCAGGAGATGGGGAGGGTCCAATCCTGCCCTACATTTTTTCTGCTTATATATTTATATATATAAATATATTTATGTTTATATTTATAAATATTTATGTTTATAAAATATAAATATATATTTATATATAAATATTTATGTTTATAATATATATATATTAAATATATATTTTATAAACATAAATATTTATACATATAAACATAAATATATTTATATATAAATATATATTATAATTTACTAAACTTATTCATAAAATATGCATCAACAAATTTAAAAACAGTTTTAAAACTACTATACTAAAACTTATATAAATATACATTAACAAATTTAAAAATTATAAAATTTTTAAATTATAGTCATATTTACAAAATTTAAATATAAAACTGATCTAAAAATATTATTATTTTTCACTTTTAGATCTATCAATAATTTTTAAATTTAGTAAAATATAATTTATTTTTAAAATAGATATAAAATGAGACAGATTCTCAATCCGTCCTGCATCCCGCCTGGTAGGACGGGATATTCTGCACCGACATTATCGGGACGGGGGCCAGAAGTGAAAATCCTACTCTACCTGTCTTATGTGCGGCGGAATACGGAGAGAATATATCCCACACCATATAGTATGAGTAGTACCATATTTTTATATGTAATTTTTACCCACAAAAGAAGTAATTGACAATTCATGAGCCAAAAACTCATTAAATCATCATTTAACGAAACTTATTGATAGATTTCACGTGACATCTTCGCTAATTCATGTACATGCATTTCCAACTTTCACGAAAGATGATGTTATATTAAAAAGAAGAAAAGAAAATTAATAAATTTTCGAATAGTCTACTGTCTACGAATATTTTCTAACTTCGATTCTTTTATAATATTGAAATTATTTTAATAAATAGAAAACACACGTCTCGACGTGATATTAAAGAATCGATACATACATAATAGAATGAAGAGCAGCGCATTTACTCTGACTCACGTCAGAAATACCGTTCTCTCTCTCTCTCGCTCTCACTCTCACTCTCGCACATGGTCATTGGTTACAGATCAGGCCGGGATTGCCATTACGAGTTTGAGCACTTTTTAGCTAAATTGTTCTATGGGGCTTTGAGTTTCTAGGGTTTATGTAGCATTTTTACTGTACTTTGTCCCTAATTTTCGATGTCGTCTGCTTCGTCGTCCTCAAAGGTGTGCTACAATTTGGACTGCAAGGAGTTGAAATCGGAGCGGCCGAGAAAGGGCTGGAGGCTCCGAACCGGCGAGTACGCCGAGCTCTGTGATCGATGCGCGTAAGCGAACTCTTTTTCTCTGTTTACTGTTTGTTGACTGGTACAGTTGCCTTTCCTCCTTTTTCACCTATTTTTGGATTTTAAGGTTTAGCTGGCCGTAATTTTGAGTTTTGGAGTGTGGTGGATTAGTTTGAGCTTCGATTCTGTTGCGTGGTGATGGCGTTCTTGTATAGTGGTTTTGGGGATCCAATTTTTCTTTCTGTTGCAGTTGGGGGGATGTGGTCGTGGTTTTGTACACTACTTTGGAGCTGGAGATTCGGCTTGTTGGAAGGAAAATTCGGGAAATTAGGTTTGGGTTTTATGTGTTTGCTGGTTTGAAGTTTGATTGAGAAATATGAATAATCGACTTTGTATTTACGACAGTGCACTCGCAAGGTTACGTGAAGAACGGGAAAAGTTATTTTTGGGCAAAATACTCCTTACGTAGACTGGCTTGTCTTAACGGGAAAATAGTTCCTGTCGTTATTCTCTGGAACTTTTAAAGGGACTTTACTTCTGTGAACTTTTTGATGCGATATCTATATGGTAACTAGTCAATGTGTATAATTTAGTCCGGGAAGATCATCCGTATGCGAGTGTAATTGTATAATTCCCTTGAGATTTTCTCTTTGGAAATGTAGTTGGTAAACTGAATTAAACTGAAGCTTTTACTGCATATTTCCCTTTTTATTATATTGCAATCAATATTTGCCTGCGTGCTTTGCTACTGCATATTTCCAAGTGGTTTTTAATTAATGCAAGTGCTTCTATAAAGTTCTCTTTCTCAAGGGTTTTTGTTAATTCTGAAGCTCCCTCCAAAAGTAGAATCTTGTTTGTGTTTGGTGCACTGGTTTTTCTATAAGCAGTCTGGTGCACTGGTTTTTCTATAAGCAGTTTGGTGCACTGGTTGAAATATTTTCATATTAATTCAGTACTTAATTCATTGCCCTAACCATTGTCCTTCTGCTTTTGAATTTAGCATGTGATTGTTGCCCTGTTTTTGTTCTTTTGGAGGATTCTTCATTCTGAGTTGTATTTGGAAGGTCACTTTAAAATTTTTGAAGTTCAGGAAACTCCCCCTCAATCCTCAAAATGTTTTTAACTGAATCCATTTCTCTTGGAATGTATATTGTGAATGGCTGAAACCAATCCAATCTCTAATCATGCATCTTCTGGGACACTTTTTGTTTTGAAATTGAAGACTTTGCTTATCATGTACATTTTTTTTGCTTCAGTATTTAGGGATAACAATAATTTGGTCCCTGCAAGCATATTGTGATCGTTTCTTTAAGAATTGTCTCCTGTCTTCTTCTTCTTCTTCCTCTTTACCTTGGGGGAAGGGGATCGGGGAACAAAGCTGATACCGTCTGTAGTGCAAAAATTGATGTAGGAAGTGGCTAGTATATCATTATATGTAGAATAATTTATCTCAGACACAGAGAGAGAGAGAGAGAGAGAGAGAGAGAGAGAGAGAGAGAGAGAGAGAGAGAGAGAGAGAGAGAGAGAGAGATTACATCATGTCTCTCTTGCCCACTTGTTTTCGTTTTTCTATCATGGAGCATTTGGCTACTATTTATTTCTCTTGCCCACTTGTTTTCCTTTTTCTATCATGGAGCATTTGGCTAATATTTATTAATTCTTCATACCATGATATTACATTGTAAATTCTTGCATTTATGGTAGGTTATCTTTCTTGCACAGCACAAGTTCTGGAATTTATTGAGATTTTTTAGTTAGCTACTACATTGGATGCATCTATTTACAAGAAAAACTCTTGGTTCTAACAGAATAAGATATGCAAATTATTTTGTAATTTTATGTTTACCATTTTGATAAATCTTCAAATACTTATAAATTATTGACTGTGAAGATGAATACTTGTTCTATTAAGGAAGGTAGCCATTTTGGATGGTTGTTTATAGTTTTATGAATGGAGAATCATGAAGAATTTGATTTGAAAGAAGCCCTTAGCCTAGCTAATATTTTGTTATGTTCCTTATCTAGTGGTATAAAAATGATCTCTTAATCTTATGTTTTGTGATATCTTTATCCTAACTCTAGTTCTACGTGACACTAGTTCTATTTATGAGGAAGGAAGATTCTGTGAGACTTTCCACGTGACTGCCAATGGTTGGAGGTGCTGTGAGACTTGTGGGAAGGTGAGCTGGCAGTTTTCTCTGGTTATTAATATTCTTTAGTGGAGTGGTAGGTGTCAAATTTGTATTTTGAGTTCTTAAAATCCCATTTTTAGATTTCTTATGTAAGTTCTAATAAGTAATCTTATTTTGCAGCAAGTTCATTGTGGATGTATTGTTTCGAGTCATGTATTTACATTGTTGGATCCTGGAGGGATTGAATGCATGAAGTGTGCAAGAAAAAATGTCCTTTGGGTACGGATTTGTTTGGCTTTCCTAATCAATACTATATATTATGTGCTTTTATGATTGTTTTATTTTGTTTTTGTTTTTTAATACTCACCAATTATTTTCCTTGGTAATTTTGAAAATGAATCATTAATTGCCTTTGATTGAGAGCATTTCACCAATTTTTGTTATTCAGACCATTGACTGATGTTGTACGACTGTCAAGTTCAGAAAAAAAATTACCCCTAGTCAGACTAGTGGATGGCCTAGAGAAGTAAGCCTGGGACTTCCTCAATGTCATCCTCATATGCATCATTGACCTTCGTGCGCTAAATTTTAGCTTTGAGCAATGAATTTAAAACTGTTACATTCATTCAATAAACCATCCTTCCTTTTATTGCTTGCAGAATAGGAGAAGAAATGTCTTATTAGGAGATAGTGAAAGTAATTTAAGGTTCTGCAAAATTTGTGTGTCAAGGTTGGCAAACAGAAAAAATATGAACAACTTGTGTACGGAATTTTATCTGTTAGGAGAATTAAAATTAGTTTAGAGAATTGATATTAGTTTTCCTTTTGTGTCTGATAAGAATTAGCAAATGAAGCCCTACTACTACACCTGTCTTCAATAGGGCAAACTTACAATTGGTACAAGCAACAATACTTACATTTGAAGTGATATTCAATATGTGCCAGATGCATTTGATGTACTGTCGTTTTTGTTTATAACTATGACTCCATAATATATTTCAGACATCAAATCCAGCATGGCCAACATCTTTGTGTTTTAACTCCCCTTTACCTGAGAGACTTAAGGACCTATCTGTCAAAAGTTGGAGTCATTTGGCTGGATCAGGTCCTGTACCATGGCGGCAAGCACCGAGTTTGTTCAATTCTTCTATACCTCCACAAGAGTTACAGTCAAGGGTGCCCTATGAAGTTGACATATCAAGTTGCACCAATAAACTTAATGGCAGTGAAAGATTATCTAGCTCTCCCCTGGAAAAAAAGAAAACTGATGATTTTTCTGAAAGATTGATGAATGGAAGCCTACAGCTCAGTGCCCGGGAAATACATGAAAATGGGAATGCAGGTACTCAATTTATTGGTATGTTTAAAAAGAAGTGGAAGAAATAAGCAAAAAGAACCAGGAAATTTTCTGATGAATTACGAAGTACCCGCTTGCATTCTGATAAGAATTGTCCAGTAGAAATAATGTGAACATTTTTTTCAGGAATCAAGTGCGAGGAAAACCATAGTTCATGTTTGTCTCAACAGCCCCCCTCTTTAAAGGAGGATCCATCTACCCCAAAATTCAGTTTGACCGTACCTCATGCATCTTCAAATGAAACAAATGGTCAAATTGGGGTTAGTGGAACACATTTGCGAACAACTTTTACGCCTCTGCCAAAGCAATTTCATGGTAATATACATAGTGGAGCTGACTTGTCTGGTGAAGCCCAGGTTCGAAATGGAAGGCCCAGAGTAGATGCACGAGGAAGGAATCACTTACTTTCTCGGTACTGGCCCAGGTTTACTGATCAAGAGCTACAGCAAATATCTGGAGAGTATCCTTTTGAAATACCATTTTCTTTTTATTTTAAAGTTCTGAAAATGAAACGAAATTCTTAATCTTTTAGACTACATTTTCAAATAATGAATCTGTTGTATTTCTGAATATGGCTTGGCTTTGTTTTTGTATGGTTTAAGAAAGTGATAAAGATACAACCCTTTTTACAACTCTATTTTCAATTGAGGGCATTTTTGTAAAATAATAAAACCCTTTATGCAAAACAAGTCTTTGTATCTGTGTCATCACTCTATGGTTTAAGATGCAATACCTGCCTATACCTTGTACTAACATTTGAGTGTCATGTAAGCCTTAACCATGTAAGCTCGAATTCTGTAATTACTCCTTTATTTGAAAAAATGTTAAGTGCCAGTGATGCTGGGCGTATTGGGCGTTTAGTTCTTCCTAAAAAATGCGCAGAGGTGAGTTTGAAGGTTCCCCCGCTGAAGGCATGACTTTTTTCAGCATGCTATTCTTAAACCACTTTATATTTCTCAGCATGTCTATTGTTAAACCACTTTATATTGGACTGAAAATACTCTTTTTCTCTGTTTACTATTGTTTCTGTAGATGTGTTTTTTGTCATCAATCTATAGAAACTAAATAAATTGTTTATTATTTGTGTGAAATAAAATTGTTATAAGGAATGGGCATCTATTGGTGATCTTGTTTCACTTTCTAAGGCTTGGTTTGCCTTCACAAATCATCTCATCTAATCTCATCTCATTTGATCGTTAAAATTTTTCCAAACTCCCAATTAAAATACAAAAAACAATTTAACTTTTTTAAATTTCAAAACAAAAATAATATTAAAAATTATATTCTAACAATATTGTTGCCCAGATGACTAACACAAGAGGGGGGGTGAATTGAGTTGTATTAAAAAATTAACAATTATAAATCAAATATATAATATAAAATATAAACAAAATATGAAACAGTAATAAATATAAAGAGTAAAGGTAAGAGAGAAGCAAACTCAGTATGTTAACGAGTTCGGCCCTACTGCCTACGTGCTCGCTTTAAGCTACTCCTTGAGGATCCCCAAATCCACTATTCAATCTCTTTTAGGTGGAGATAAAAACCTATTACACCTTTGAGCAGTACCGCTCCAAAGAATCCGTGTAGAACACCCTCTACACTTCTAATCACCTCACACTTGGTGATTTAATTATTTCCTGTGTATAACACCTTCTACACTTCTAATCACCTCACACTTGGTGATTTAACTATTTTCCGTGTAGAACACCTTCTACACACCCAAGGGTTATACGCACCCTCTTACAAATACAAGAGTTGATAGTAGGTAGACTATCAAAGTACACTCCTCAATGAGTGAGATAGAAACAATACAGCGCAACCTATATCTCTCTCAACAAGAATGAGAATTAAGGTTCAAAACTTTAGAAAAGAGAGAATGAGAGCTTTGAAGGAATGATGCAAAACTTAGCAATAGATGTGTAAGCTCTTGTTATATGTTTTGCAAAACTCAAGTGAGCTATTTATAGGTAAATGAGTTTTCAATTTCAAATTTGAAAAGATTCCCATGTCAAAAACATCATCATTCACTTTTCAAAAATTTCAAATCTAATCTTTTTACTTTTTGCATGTGACAAAAAGAGCACACTTTACTTTTTAAAAATTTCAAATATAATCTTTTACTTTTTGCATATGACAAAAGGAGTACATTTTACTTTTCAAAATTTTTAAATAAAGACATTTACCTTTTGCATAAGTCAAGAAAAACATCTACCACTTTTGAAAATATTCAAATAAAATATGCACATGTGAAAGATGACAATCAATTATCTTAATATTTTCAAAATTCAAACCTTTAATCATGTCATGCACATGTGAAAGATGACAATCAATCATCTTTCAAAATTTTCAAATTTAATTTTCAAAATATTCATGCATATGTGGAAAATGTATTTTAATGCTTTATGATAAAATATTAATTTTGAGTCTTAATTCTAATTTTGAATTTTTAAGAGATTTACAATATTACTCTATGATTTTAATGTGAACTTGTTCCCTTTTTGCTCATGCTTGCTTCCTTGATGTGTTTGATTATATTGTGTGGACAACTTGAGTTTGAGACTCTTTTATTCTTTGAATTCATTTGTTATCATCAAAATTCATGTGTAGATTTACACGAAACTTGAAACCTTGGGTTCAACAAATATTTTATTCAACTTTCAACTCTCATCTCATCTCATCTCATCTCATCTGTATAATCAAACGAGTAACAGTTGGATGCAAAGGCTTCCAGTCTGACGGTGCCCTTGCTTGACCATACTCTTTGCTGTTATGATGGTACTCCATTTTGGGGATAATATGTTAGGGTAGTATTCTTCTTTTTTTTTTTTTATTCTTGTTTGCTTGGGAAGTATACAGAACATTGTATTGGTAGGGACATTGACAGTTATTAACTGTAATAAGGGCAGTAGAGAACTTAGTTATATGATACTTGGCTTGCTGTTATATATTATAGCGTTGAAGTTCTACTTCATATGGTAGAAGTTCTACTTCATATGGTTGAATTAGCAGGGTTTTTTGGTGGCTGTCATTCCTAGTACCATGCAACTTAGGGTAACTTTTGGTGACTGTCATTACTTATTGTTTCAAAAGATTTACAATATGTTTGGTATGAAGGCAGTTTTGGCCTTAACCAAATTTCTTATTTAGCATGAGACTTATGTGGCTAGGTGCACATTATGGATTGCTTTTTGGCACTTTTGAAAAACTGATTGCTTGTTGGCAATTCACAATTACAGAATAAACTATTCTAAGTGGGCGTATTTGTTATATTTGTAAACTTTTATATGGAGATGATCCTTTTATAACCATATTTACTCACCTTGAGACAGGCTTACTTTCCACCAATTTCTCAACCTGAGGGATTACCTCTTAAAGTCCAGGATGCAAAGGGCAAGGAGTGGATATTTCAGTTCCGTTTCTGGCCGAACAACAATAGCAGAATGTATGTTTTGGAGGGGGTTACTCCTTGCATACAGGCCATGCAATTGCAAGCAGGCGATATAGGTAATTAACCAAACATCAATGGATAATTTCTAGCTTTTGGATGATTGGTTGATAAATTTATATGGGCTGAATAGTACCTTATCATGCTTTAGCTCAGGATTAAATGTTACCTGTGGCCAATTTTCTTCCTTGTAGTTATTTTGGACTCAGTTTTTTGCTGGCTTTGATTTACTGCAGTCTACATTTCAATCATGGTTTTGCAATTTGGTCTAGCACTTATGTGCTAAAGGCTGCTTTTTAATTCATGGCCAAATGCTGCTTTTTAATTCATGTTGGTTTTTTTTTTGGGAAGGAGATGTTGGCCTTATATGTACTCGATTCATGCTTTATGTTTGAGTTCATCTCCCTAGTTGGCATGGTGTAAACTCACCAATATGGAGTGTATGATGTCTTTATCTTCTTGCTTTTAGACTGATAACAAATTTTGTTTTCTCAGTAACATTTAGTCGGTTAGAGCCGGAAGGAAAATTGGTTATGGGATTCAGAAAGGCTTCAACTGCTCAATCATCTGATCAGGTTTTGCCTTATACAATATCCTAGCACTACCATGTTCTTAGCTACATATTTTGTAAGAATGTAAAGACAATCAGGCATATGACATGGTAGTTAAAATATTCTTCAGCTGTTCAGTTAGAATTGACTACTTTGTGCTTTAGAACTGCATTATTGCTATTGATCTTCTGTTGGATGATTATCTAATTGCGTACTTGTTAATCCAATGACCAAATTCAGAATTTCAATTATGTTATCTGTTTTCTTTGTCTCATAAGTTTGGTATGGTAATATTTTGTAGTCTGTAAATAGCTTTTTTGCAGAACATTTGAGGGTTTAGTTTACAATTCTCATCATCAATTGTGTATGTATTTCTGTCGACAGGACAATGAAACAGGTAAGACAGTGAATGGAGTTTCCACACATGGAGATGTAAGTGTTACAAAACTAAGATTGGTGAAGTTGCTTTAGTATTCATCTTAGTAGATGTAGTTTGGAATCACCTTTCTTTTCTTCAATCAAACAGGCTGAATTGGCAGATCCTAATTCATGGTATAAAGTTGATAAGTCGGGATACATAGCTAAAGAAGTAATAGGAGGTAAATCTTCAATATCTAGGAAGAGGAAGAACAGCACCTTGCGTCCAAAGAGCAAGCGCCTAAGGATTGAAAATGAGGACCTGATAGAGCTGAAGCTAACATGGGAAGAAGCTCAAGGATTACTCCGCCCTTTTCCTAACCATGCCCCCAGTATAGTGGTGATTGAAGGCTTTGAGTTTGAGGAGTATGAGGTACCTTAGTCACTGTTTGTTGCCATGGAGAAAGAAATAGGAGTGCCTATATTGCTTGTGCATTTCCTTTAGCCAAATCATATTTCTTTTTGGTCGTCAATGATTGCTTGTGCTTCTGACTGCAATTTTGAAGAAGTTTTTGTTATTTATTTTACACTGTGGTGTTCATAACCATACCCTTTGCTTTTTTCCAAATTAAATGGCATGATCTGTGACATGCTCTGCTGGGCCTGATAATTGGGTGGTTGGCCTAATTGGAACTTTGTTCAGGACACTTAGTGCCAATCAAAAAAAAAAAAAAGAAGAGTTTGGTGGTTGGCCACTTGTTAGAAGATCTGACAAGAAAAAAACATGATTGTTTTGGACTTATTTATTGATTTTATTCTGTTCCATGATTCACAAGGATTCTCACCTTCAGTGTCTGGTTAGTAATGTAGTTGCTTTGTTATATAATTACTATTCCCTATTAGTGATGTAAATTTGCTAAATTAACTAATTTTGATACAGACATGACCCTTTGTTAGGGGGAAAAAAGGAATAGAGGAGAAAAGAAAAAACAAAGAAAATAACAGATGAAGAATTTTTAATTTTTACCTATTGAAAAAAATGAAGAATCTTGAAACAGTTCGGTGTTAGTTACCCCCTCTTCATACAGACTTATACTCAAACAATTTGGTATTGCCACCATTGATCCCCATCATTTCTCGTTTGTATGAAATGAAGAACATATATCTTGATCTGGTACTCATTCTTAAATTTTACCATGGAAAACAGTGGGCCAAAACACCCGGCAGCACTCCCAATATTGAAGAGGAAAAGATAGAACTTAATTTTAATGGCTTTCTGTTGCATGTTCATTGTCCTTTTTAAGTGCTACTTTTCCTTGGCATTTACCTCTGTTTTGATTAATAACGGAAAGTTTTCCTAGTTATGTGCCTCTATTTTTTGAGTTCTGACATCTATTATTACAGGACGCACCAATACTTGGGAAGCCGTCTATTTTTGCTACCAGTAATATGGGGTAAATAACTCATATCTTTTGTTCCTAAGTCTCATGTTAATCCTTTAATGCACCCTATACTTCTATGGTTATTTTATCAAGTTCAAGCGTACCTTGTATGTTCTTTTTTTTCCCCCTAATTTTTGTGCCTGCTTTGTTTCAAGCTGTTTTTCCTGGGTGAAAATGTCTGTTGAGATTTCTGCTATAGGAAATGTGCATATATATTATTTTTAGGCATCGTGTCTCATTTCATTTTTTTTGCGCAGTCAAACTGCTTTCTACTGCTGTTCTAGAAAACAGTTAAAACAGAGTATTAGTTCAAAGTGATTGCTGTTTTTCCTTTTAGCTCTTCAGTTGTAAGCTCTCTCTGTATCATTATAGACATGGAGTAATTATGTTCACTCTTTGAGCCTGGAAATTCCAATGCTGTGTTTCATCTGTGTGTCAGTGAAAAGATTCAGTGGGTTCAATGTGAAGACTGTTTCAAGTGGCGCAAATTGCCTGCCAATGCTCTGCTTCCCTCAAGGTGGACCTGTTCTGATAACTCATGGGACCCAGAAAGGTAGATCATCTGTTTCTTAACTTCGCCTTTTGTGTTTCCATCCCATCTATACACTTGGCATCTTATCCCTTCTTGTAGCCCGGATGCTCTGATCTAATGAAGGATTTATTTGGGTTATGTGTGCTATTGGATTGCTAGTTCATGTGGCATATTCCAGGATAAAATCATAGTGTGGGCTTTTTCTTTTTTCTTTTGGTTCTATATTGGAGGACTTCAGATTCAGTGTGCCATCAGAACTGCTTGAAAATATTCCAAACACATAAATTTGGCAAAGATGTCAATTCCAGCCAATCAACTAAATCTTTCTCGTTAAATCATTAGGGAAATGTTGCTATACCTAAATATTATGATGTTGCACAAAGTGTCGCTAGATTTTATCTATGCAAGGAGACTACTATTCCTTGTCTTATATGTTGGCCAATCTTCTCGTGTGTAAGAAACCAGTACACGCATAACAAAGCTAAAAAAGTGAAACTTTTAGAAAATTTAGAAAATGTATGAGTTGACACTGGCATTCCCTTGATATGTCCGTGGTTCTCTCTGCTATCAGATCTTTGTGTTCGGCAGCCCAAGCATTGACGGCAGAACAGCTTGAAGATCTGCTGCTGCCACACTGTAATTTAGGTATGAGTTACTTGAAACAAATATTGGATCATTTTGTTCAATATATAGACGGCTCATCAAACCATGCATGACACCACCTAGGTTTATTGTCGTGCACAGTACCAGAGTTCAAGATTTGGGTTCTATAGTTCAATTCTTTTTCCCTTCTCACTTCCTGTGTGTGGTCGTGTTCCTTTAGTGGATTGGTTTTTTCCCAATCATCAAATGTGCATTATGATATGGCAGCTGCTACCAAGAAAATGAAAGCTACTAAACAGGACCTAGATAATGTTGAAGCTTTGGAGGGGCTTGACACTCTTGCAAACCTAGCAATTTTGGGAGAGGGTGAATCACTTCCAACATCCTCCCAAGCCACGACAAAACACCCCCGACATAGACCTGGCTGCTCATGCATTGTGTGCATTCAGCCACCTAGTGGGAAGGGTCCAAAACACAAGCAGACTTGCACCTGTAATGTCTGCCTAACAGTGAAGCGCCGTTTCCGCACCCTAATGTTGCGGCGTGAGAAGAAACAATCAGACAAAGAAGCAGAAACAACACGGAAAAAGCAGCAACAGCAGCTACGTTCGCCTGAGAAACTGCAGGATGATGATTCACTGCCATGTAGTAATACTGGAAATAATAGTCCAAAGCACATCAGAGAGGTCAATGATGTTTCTGATGATGAGCCTACCAGAATGAAGTCCTCTTCTCCTTTTAAAGGTCAAATTGACCTGAATATCCAGCCGGAGCGGGAGGAAGAGCTTTCACCGGGTTCTGATTCTGGCAGCATGATGAAGTCACTGCGAGATGCAACTGACAGGTATCAGCAGAAATTGTCAAACTCTAGTGGCGGTGGAAACTCATCTGGAAATCAGTCACAGCCTAGTGGAGATGGACTTGGGGGAGAAAAGCTCAACGATCTCGTCACCCTTGGCAACCATCATTCCGACGCTGAAGAAGACCTTCCTGCAACTTTGTCTTTAAAATCATCTGGATCCACTCCAGCAACTGGTTAGATTATTGCATTTATGGATGTTGATTAGCGGCTGTGGAACTCTTGTTGGTTGATGGGGAGGTTTCTGTTGTAAATTCATCCATATCACTTCATGCGTCTTCCATCTTCGGGTCTGTACATAAGAAGAGGGGTAGGGAGCGGGGCGCCCATATGGTTGAGAAACCAATAATGTGCTACGATCTCCTCCTCTCTACACTAATATAACTATGACACCAAAAATGATCAGGTAGGGAGATAATTCTAATGCAACTTAAGCGGGTAGGTTATTGTGGGTTGAAGCTAATATAATTTCTTTTTTAGAGGCTCACTTCTCTACCCTCATCTACATACTTTGAGGATGTAATTATAAACCGTTTTTTCGGCTCAGTATAAAAAAAAAAGTGCTTTTTGGTAAATTTAATTTATGCGTGTTGGTATTTTATTACCAAGTGGTAGTTTTCAACTGCATAGGAAAAGTTGAAGTTGGTGGCATTTTGGCAGTCATTGGCAATGGAGGAGTCCCCACTCTATTAGCTGTTGGCAAGCTTCGCATACACGTTCGGTTGAGATTGAAAGTACCTCTTCAGGTAACAGGCTAGAAATAGTCCAAACCAGACCCCATTTTTTTTGGTTCTTTTTTATTAATTGTATATATATATATGGGTGCGGAGTGGAGAAGCAAGGCTGGCCCCCCTCCGACCCTGCCTTCGCTGGGTTTGCAATGCAGGCAGGACACCTGCCCCCCCCAATCTGTGGGCTGCCCAGTGAGAGCGGAGAGCGGGATCCGATGCCCATCCCTACTTTTTCCCCTTGCATATAGAACAGTCATTCCTTTTCTAGTATCATATTTCTTTTGATGTTTGTTGCTGGATGGCGATTTGTTGTAACTTTTTAGTTGCCCATAGTTAGGTAGGGTTAAAAATGAAAAGGCTCTCAAGGAGTTGCTTGAGAATGATTTGACCAAGTTGACTCCGGCTTGAATCATCATCTATGATATGAACTAATTATGTACAAAAATTGTAATAGATTGTTAAATGGTATAATTACTTAAAAATTAGGATATTTCTATAAAATGACGTCACTTATATAAGTTAGTTTTATAAAATTTTTCCCTATTTAAAATATGTCTATATATATTAGTCTACCTAATTAGCTTAATTGTTATTATTTTAAGATGATAGTTAACTTATTATTAAATGGAACTATAAAAATGTAAAGATTTCAGTTATGTTACTGGGGTGAGATGATGTGTTGAAGTTGATTTGCGGCAGGAACCAGTTGGTTTTCCGTTGGTGGTTGAGAATAAGAAATAGGTATGGTAGGAGGTTGTCTATGAGAAACGGTGATTTTATTGTAAAAAGTGTCAGGCAAGGACATACTAAGGTTGTGTGCAAAGTGGGTGAGCGTGGGAAGCCCGAAATGCTGCTAAACATGGTATGCAGGGTAATGACAAGCAAGAGGATAACAAGGTCTGGTGGGAGGTGATTCGTAAGGCTCAAACAATTAATAAAAGATGTTCCCAATAACATAGAAGATGGAGAAATTGTGGTATCTGTAAAAAAAAAAGAACCCAATGGGGATGTGTTAGGAGTAAAGTGGTAAGAAGTAGGGATGAGTGTGAGGGTCACGGAGGCATCGAGGGGAGTTTCGAATGATGTTGAGCCTGGTAGGGGGAATAATTTTTTTATGGAAGAGATTTGGGACTCTGTCTGGGTGGAAGAGGTTACGGGTATAGGGGTGGTAGGGAGGAGGTTATTGATGACGTGGAGGAGGAATTGATGTGCAGGAACCATTTTGAGATTCTTTATGAAGAGGATATTGCTGTGGTGGCTGATGCATCCAAGAATTATTGTTCTGATTCTGGGACTCAAAAGTTTATTCGAGCCTAATGCAAAAGAGTTGAAAACTGTTGAGGTTAGGAGGTCTAAAAGGGCTAAGGCCCATCCCCCAAGATTTTATTTATGATTGGCAACATTTTAGTGTGGAATATTCTAGAGTTGGACACTTCTAGAAGAAGGTTAAAAATGTTGGTTCGAAAAAATAATATTTTGATTTTGGTAGTTTTTGAACCATTTCTAAATTTTGATAAGTTACACAGGTGGGCATTGCGATTTGATTTTCCTAATTTTGGGTCTAATTCAGAAATGGGTGGGAAGGTTTGGTTGTGTTGGAAGGAGGAGATAAATATGGACTTGTTTGGTATGACAAACCAAGCGGCTTTGGGGTCTTTTCTTATACAATAGAGAAGTGCTACTTGTCTCTTTTATTTATGCTAAATGCTCCTTATATGATCGTCGAGAGTTGTGGGATCATCTGAGTAGTATTTCTTGCATGGGTACTGTTCCGTGGGTTGCAATGGGGATTTTAACATTCTTCAATTGGATGTTGAAAGAGTTGGTGGTAATCCACGACCAAGATTAGCAATGGATGAGTTTAATATTTGCATTAATTCTTGTGGTTTGGTTGATTGGAAGTTGGATGGGAAGCAACTTTCATGGTGTAATGATCAGCAAGGCTTGGCTCGTAGTTGGGCGAAACTAGATCATATGTTCGTGAACAATGATTTTGCTTTAAAGTTTGGAGGGGTTGTGGCTCGATTGCTTAGTCAAAGGACATTGGATCATTGACCATTGTTTGTTCATTTGGTTTCGGGTTTTAGTCATTATGGGGTGGCACCATTTCGATTCTAAAACATGTGGGTAAAACATGCTGATTTTCTAAGGGTGGTTGGTGAATCTTGGGCAACCACCATGCCTAGGGACAACAACTTGATAATTCTAGCGGGCAAGAACAAGGTGGTTTCTAAACATGCAGATGACAAAATTCAAGAACTAGTGGAGAAGCTTGAAGTCCTTGAAGATGGCTTGTAGTCTGATTTTTCTAATCAAGTGAAAGCTAAGTTATTATGCACTAAAGATGAGCTGGATTGATGGGTGAAAAGAGATGAGATCCGGCTAGCACAACAGGCTAAGAAAAAATGGTTGTTTGAGGGCGATCAGAATTCAAACTTTTTTCATGTTGCCATTACTCAGGGAAGAAGGAATTCTAGCGTTAGAAATATGCGTCGTGTAGATGGTACTTTTCTTGATACACTGGAATTGGTTCATGAGGGGGTTGTGAGACATTTAAAGGTTTTCTTTCGTAGGCCAAGATGTGGGACCTTCCCAAGTTGAGCCAGTTAATTCAGCTAGTGGTGTTTGAATGTGAGGCAAGCTGGTTGAGTGTGGAACCCTTGGAGCTAGAGGTTTGAGAGGTATTGAAATCTACTGCTGTAGACTCGAGTTCGGGTCCCACTGGCTTGTTGGGATATAATTAAAATGGATGTTATGGCTGTCGTGATAGAGTTTTCTTCAAGGTAGGGATTTACTTAGATTTTAATCATCTTCTTTTATTATTCTTATCCCAAAGGTGAAGAATTCGTCCATTTTTGATAAGTTTCAACGAATTAGCCTGTGTAATGTGATATACAAAATGTTTGCTAAGTAGCTTGTAAATATATTATCAAGGGTTATTGAGATGATTAATTCGCCGGAGTAGGGTGCGTTTGTGAAGGGTCGAAGTATTTTTCAGAATATTTTCCTTACTTAGGAAATTTTAAAATTATTGCACAGAAAGTCTAGGGGTGGCAATGTTCTTATGAAAATTGATATGAGCAAAGCATATGATTGGATGGATTGGAGGTTTTTTGATGCTTGTGTTATGTAAATTTCGTCTCTCGAATTTTTTCTGGAATCTAATTTTGAATTGTGCATCGTCGTGGTTCTCAGTGATGATGAATGACACATATATAGGGTTCTTGAAGTCAGAAAGGGGTCTCAGGTAATGTGACTCACTATCGCCACACATTCTCATTATTATGGAGGAAGTTCTTACTTGGATGACTAATGTCAAGGTGGCCGATGGGAAGATAAAGTTGTTTTCGATTCTGTCCCATGCTCCAGAGATTTCTAATCTTTTATATGTGAATGATGTTGTAGTGTTTGTGAATGCTTCGAAAGGAACAATAATCGGGTGTTTGATGGAGGATTTTAAGACTTATGGGTCATGGAAAGATCAATTTGTCAATTATGATCAATTAGCTATATACTTTTCTAAATGGTTGTCTCCTTGTCGCTTGAGACAAATTTTAGTGAAGACAGGTTTTGCATGGGGAAAGTTTACTTCTAATTCTTTGGGAGCTCCAATTGTTGATGGACGATTAAAAAATTATTCATTTTGAACCATTGGTAGATAGAGTGGCTAAGAAGTTGGCAGGTTGGAAAAATCGACTTCTATCACAAGGAGGTCAACTTATTTTATTGCAACATGCTTTGTTCAGTATTCCAGTTCACCTACTTTCGGTGGTCCATGTTCCTAAAAATGTGATTAAAAAATTGAATAGTTTGTTAGCAAACTTCTTTTGGGGAGAGCAGGAGGGGAAAAATAAGAGAAAATGGAGAGTATGGAAGAAATTGTCTATGCCGGTGGAGGAGGGTGTTGTGGGAATTTGTGACTTTGGGGAGATGCAACAATCTTTGTTCCTCAAGTTTGGTTGGCAGCTGTTGACCCAAGAGTCTCTGCAGGCTAAATTCTTTTGGGTGAAATATGTTAAGAATGAGCATATTATTCTTACGGTAGGACTGGTTCTTAGTTTTGGAATAAAATTGTAAGCATGATGCCAGTTTTGCTGCATAATTCAAAGTGGAAGATTTGGGAGGGGAAGGTCTCGTTGTGGTATGACAAATTTATGGGAGACATTCCATTGCATGCCATGATAGATAAAATTGCTGAGCTAAACATCCGTATTAAAGATTTGGTGATCCGTGATAGTTGGGACATCGATCGGCTGTAGGAATTAGTGGAGGTTTAGTGCAAGTGAAGTCATGTTTGCTGTGGGAGGTTTGAAGGAGTCGAAAGACCTATTGATTTGGTTGCCGAATAAAAACGTGAAGTTCTTGACAAAGTCTGCTTGGGAGATGATCCGGATAAAATTGCCAAAATTGGAGTGGGCGAAGTGGGTTTGGAATAAATGGATTCCATTTTTTTTTTCACTATGTGAAAAGCTTTTTTCAGTTGCTTGAGCGTTGATGAGCAAGTTCACAAGGCTGGTATCCCTATTGCTTCATGTTGCAATTGTTGTACAAGGGGTCATTTTGAAGACTTGGACTTGAAGCGTGTACTGAGTAGTGGGGAGTTTGTGAGTACAATAATGGAAGAAGGTATTGACTGAGGTGGGTATTCCTTTCTTGTTTTAGCAGCGTTGGCAAGAATGTGTTAAAATTTGGTTTTGCCGTGCAAAGCAACAATCACAGCTCGGGTTATTAGTTGGTGTGATTCCTACGATTGTTGTATGGAGGCTATGGTAGCGGTGATGTTGTGCACGTATGGAAGGACAGATGGAAACTTGGTCTGAGGTGTGGCACTCTTATCAAGTATTTGGGTGCAAGTTGTAGTAGGCAAGATTAATAAGATTACAAAACTTGTAGTACGGGACATGCATATTTTATCTCAACTTGAGCTGTCAATCGTTGAATAGAGGAAGCGAAATTTGCAAGTGGTGCGATGGTCTAAATCAAGTCTAGGTAGATTAAAATTAAATGTGGATGGAAGTAGTTTAGGAAATCCTGGTGATGGTGGAGGGGGTGGTGTTATTTGGGATAGTTCTGGTTCTCTAATTGGTACTTTCTCAAAGTTTTTCTACCATTGTTCTAACACGGAAACAGAGATTCGAGCAGTTGATGAAGGGCTTGTTCTTCATAAGCATCTGGGTTATGATTCGGTTGATATTGAATGTGACTCTTTGGTGGTGGTTTCCTGGATTATAGCTAGAAGGTGTATAGTTTGGTACCTTTGGAATTTTTAGAACAAATTGTTAATTCTTTTAGATGAAATAAATTTCTCCTTAATAGAGAGAGGATTAATATGACTGATTTCTTGGCAAAAAGTGGTGCCTTCGGCGAGAATAATGTGTTTCAGATGGCTGATCAGCTTCCACGAGAGTTAAGAGGTCCAAATAGGTTGGATAAGTTGGGTTTGACCACTATTTGTTGCAGGTAATTTGTTAATTTTGGTTTTACTGTTTTGCTTTAATAGGCATGTTTAGATTGGTTTATTTGTTCTTTGTTTAGTTGATTGTATATGTTGTTTTATTGGTTTTGATGTCTAGGATAGTTTTATTGAATATTTTTGTAAATTCCATGTGTCTTGTTTGTTACCATGGTATACCTCCACTATAAGTAAGGACAATCAATAAAATTGGGGTATTGCTCGTCCTCTTCCTTAAAAAAAATTTTAATAATAAAATAATAACACAACTCATGAAAAATCTCGTACTTGTGCTATAAAATGAATCGATTGTAAATATAGAATGTAGTTTGGTGTTAGGCTAAAACCCAATTCAGATTCAAATAGAAACTTAATAGAATTTTAGCCTTCATGGACATGATTGTGATAACCACATGGAGTCTTCTTAGTATGAGAACACATATCAGTCAATGTACATAAATAAAAAGGCTTTGAAATAAATTAATGAATTAAATCCACTCATTCATACAAGCTTTGAATATAGATTATGATGATTCAATAACACATTTAAGACCCGCTATCAATGTGGTTGCTCAGTTGGTACAAGCTAGTATTATATGGCTTTAAGGTCTTTAGGAGTTCGAGTCAGGACATAAATTGAAACCACTTATAATAGTAAAGCTTGACTTTTGGACCAGCTGACATCTTGGTAGTGTTGTAATGAAAGGCTTGTAGTTATGGCTCAAACTAGATATTCTATAGTAGGAAGGAACTCTTATCCTATGATCACGTCTAGAGAGAATATGTTAGGGACCTTGGTCTAACCCCTACACACTAAGGCTCAGTTTGCTTAGGGAGATGAAACCAAAAATCTAAAACACATCTCAAATTCATCATTTTACCTTTTCAAATCCCCATACAAAATATAATAAAAAGTTCAACTCTTTCAAATTCCAAATACATTTTTCAAATCCCAAAACAAAACTATTATTAAAAAAATATATTACAATAATATATATATATTTTTTTAATTTTTATCTCATCTTATCTCCTATCTGAAAACAAACCAGGTTTAAGGGTTCCATCCACACCTTGGTTCTCCTTGTGATGACCGAACGGACACTTCATTGGCTTGGTCTTGCTCAAGTACACCAACAATGAGGGTTTAAGTGAATGGTGATGGTGAGTTCGTCTGAACTAGAGTGATTCTCAAGTATGGTGGGTTGATGCACGGCAATGGGTTGATGCACGGCAATGGGGTGTTTGGCGCCACTTGGATTAGGTTTAGGGTTAGGATGATGGTTGGTGAGGTTAGGGTTGCATGAGAGTTTTGGCTAGAGTAAGGGATGGTAATTTTGGCTATGTGGAGTTGTAAGACTATCTCCTTGATTGATTGAAGATTGGAGGATGATTAGATATGGAGTGACCGAATATAATCTAATGGGATGGTAATTGTATATGATTGATATGTGATTGGGATATGATTTGGGTTGGTGGAAAATTTGATTTAATTAATTAAGGAATTGATTAACCAATCAAATAATGGATGGAGATTGATTTAGGGTTAGGTGGCAAGGGGGTTTCGGCTATAGCAAATGTTGCTATAGCTGAATAGGATATTTATGGAATGTGGGGATTTGATTGATAGCCGGCTATAGGAATGATGTGGTAGTCGAGTATGGCAATTAGCTTAATATGGAAAGTATTTGGTCTTAGGGCTGGCCGAATAAGGTATTTGGGCAATAAGTATTTTCAAAAAACTTCAAGAAAATGCAAGAACAAGTGATGAATTTGAAGAACACAAGTGCACCACCCGTCGAAGAAAAGGCATATCCACTTACTTTTGACAATAATTGACATACAAAGAAGATGTATGCGATCATTAGTGAACCAAAGAAAAATCTTTTTAGCAATTATATGTAGTATTTTTCTGAAGGAAAAGTTCTCAAGGAAAAGTTCTTCTGATAAATAATTTAAAAAAAAAAAAAATTGATTCCCAACTCTAAGCAATCGCCTTATAAAAATGCAATTACGGTTTAATTTTTTTTTTTTACAAAAAAATGTCATGTCAAGAATAAAAAAAAAGTAAAAAAACTTTCTTTTGAAAAAAAGAGCAGCCAGCCACCGGTGGCTGCTCATGGCCGTTGCCACCCCTCCACCTTAGTTTCGGGTGCATTGAGGGTGTAGCAGATCAAGCTGTTGTTACAGCCTTACTATTTTCTCTGATTTTTTTTTCCTTCTTACTGGACAATTTACAGATTTTAAAAATGCTCAGCTTCTTTCTTCACCAAATCTAACGCATTTTTTCGTTAATTTAGCTTTGTGATGGTACTATCCAGAAGACAAAAAGAAAACCTGTGATGTTTTTGCAATTAGAGCGGGGATTTTTGAGGTTGGAAAAGCAGCGCCAAACCCAACCAAATGCCGCTTTTCCCGGAAAATAAACAAGAAATCAGGAGAAAAGAGTGAAGAAAAAAACAGAGAGAGAGAGAGAAGAGAGGTTGCTAGGATAGCCGACGACCATGTCAACAAGATTACTGGTGTCTAATGAAATAAAAAATGCCACTTGTCGATAAATGAACGAACAACCTTTGATAAAATTGGCTGGTTCTAAAATCTCAAATAAACTCAAGCCTCTAATACATCCCAACACCGCCAAAAATAAGGAAACTTCGCCTTACGTACGTAAACTCGTTTCTTGCGACGGTTTTTGCTTTTTCCCACCTTCCAAAACCCTCAAAACTTCAGTCATACGAGAAAAAAAGGACCATATTAGATTATTTCTTCAAATTCTTTTAGATCTAAATAACCCCATTTGCAGAAGTGAGAACAGTTGTTTGTAAACTTGAGCCAAGATGAACGACTTGTTCTCGAGCTCGTTCAAAAAATACACAGACCTGAAGCAGCAGGCTTACCTGGACGACATGGAAGCCGGCAAAGAGAGCATCAACCTCGACAGATTCTTTGAAGATGTCGAGAATGTCAAGGAAGACATGACCCAAGTTGAGAGGCAGTACAAGAAATTACAAGACGCAAATGAAGAGTGCAAGATTGTCCACAATGCTAAAACCATGAAAGAATTACGAGCCCGAATGGACTCAGACGTTGAGCAGGTCCTTAAGCGCGTCAAAGTTATAAAGGGGAAACTCGAAGGCTTAGAACGATCCAACGTAGCTCATAGAAAACTTCCAGGATGCGGTCCAGGTTCTTCTGCAGATCGAACCAGGACTTCGGTTGTTAATGGGTTGGGGAAAAAGCTCAAGAACATGATGGACGACTTTCAGGGACTGAGAAACAGAATGACACTTGAATATAAGGAAACTGTGGAACGCAGGTATTTCACCATTACAGGAGAGAAAGCGACGGAAGAAACTATTGAGAATATGATATCAAGTGGGGAAAGCGAAAGTTTTCTACAAAAGGCAATTCAGGAACAGGGTAGAGGTCAGATATTGGATACCATATCAGAGATTCAAGAAAGACATGATGCTGTAAAGGAGATAGAGAAGAATTTGATGGAGCTTCATCAGGTTTTCTTGGACATGGCTGCTCTGGTCGAGTCTCAGGGTCACCAGCTCAACGACATAGAGAGTCACGTGGCGCATGCTAATTCGTTTGTGAGACGAGGCACCGATAATCTTCAGGAGGCCAGGGAGTATCAGAAAAGCTCCCGGAAGTGGACGTGCATCGCAGTTGCCCTTGCTGCTATTGTCATAGTCGTCCTACTATTTCCACTTTTAACAAAATATTTTTTGCATCAATAGTGATAGGAAGAAAAAAGAATGAATCATTTTTTTTTTTTGTCAATGGATCTGACAAAGCATGTTCTCTGGTTTCTGTTCTAGAAGTTAAAAAAAAGGGTAGGTTGATACTACAAACCTTGGAAAAGGTCTGATTCCTTTCTGTATAGAGTTTTGCCAATGTCTCAGAGCTGAATTGTGACACGAGGAGAATTGGAATTGTGAGATTTGGTGAACTTCTACAACATTCAGCCTTTCAGATATATGTAACAAAGGAATTTCTTACCCAGATCGAGTTGGTACCGCTTAGTGTACATGAAACTCGTCTGCTGCCTCCCTTTCCCAAGAGCTATTTGAATTTGTTTACATCGAGGTGCCATGGCAAAGGGAAATGAGGATGCCTCATATTTAAGACTAGGAAGACATTAATGTAATGGCAATTTGATGGTTTCTTGAAATGCAATTTGCATTCATGTACTAGTTTTCCATCTCCTCTTTTTTTTTCCTCATTTTTCTAGTCGCAGGTTGAAATGATACCAAAGTGAATTTTAACATGCAATATATTATACTATATCCAGATGCGCGGAGACTATGGGAACTCTCATCATGATGTTCTTGTTACTGAGACATTTTAACCCTTTTTATGGGTTGAGTGCATAGAAGTGGGATTTAATAAAATGATCTTCAAATTACATGAAAGACCTTCAAAGTTGGTTCATTAACTAGAGAGGAGTTATGGGCTACACCCACTGTGACGACCCCAAAATTTAGCGTATTTTTCTTTATCTAATTATACTTATATGGCTTAGTGACTTAGGCAAATTGGTGGTTAGTGCCTTAAGAAATGGACTTGAGAGTTAAAGGGCCTTAAGGCCATGACATGAGCTTGGGCCTAAGTGGGGGAGAGACAAGCCCATAGGTCCATGAAAAGAAGCCTATTAGACAACTCAAGCCCAAGTTTAGTGACATATGTCAAACTAGGAAGAGTTTAGTAATTTGAGTCAAGACTAGTAGTTGAGAGATGGAAATTCTAGTAGGTGAGCTAGTTGACTAGTTGTTTTGTTGGAGGAAGAAAGGAAAAGCCATGAGTGGAATCTTTTATCTTTTCCTACCTAGGTAAGTGTGTGAGGTGTAGGATTTTGCTACATAAGTCAACATAGGATCCTACCATATCTAGCAAAATCATGTGGAAAGGACTTGAGAAGATTTGGAGATGGGAAGAGAGGGAAAGGGTTTCGGTGGGGAGCTTGGCCGAATGGCCTTAGGATTTTTTCACCTAAAACTTTTCCAAATCTAGGGGAAAAGATATGAGGGGATTGTGAAGGATTGGATGAGACATGGTGTGTAAGAGAAGTGACATGAGATGGGAAATGATGGAGCAAAAGTGGAAGGAAAGGGATGAGGGTTTCGGACATGCCTTAGCCGAACCTCTCCCCTCCTTGTTTGACTTGATTTTGCCACCAAATCTAGATAATGTGTAAGAATGACATGACAAGCTTGTGTGAGGTGTGAGGTGTGAGGTGATTGGTTGATGGAGGAAGCATGTGACAAAAGTAGAAGGAGAGTGAGATGAGGAAAGGATTCGGATGAGGGATGGAGGAATCCGAAACCTCCTTTGGGTGTTTTCCCAAAAATGGATTCTCAAATCCATTTGAAGGACATGTGAGGGGATAGTTGGGGAGACAAGAGAGGATGTGAAGTGATAGAAAAGGGGTGGAACCCTAGGATGTGTGGCCGGCCATGAGAGGAAGAAGAAAGAGCACAATCTCCAAACCTAGGATAGGATAGATTGGGGGTTGAAGTGACCAAGTGATGGGAGTCACTCAAGGGTCTCTCAAGCCCATCACAAGTCACTCAAACATAGGGGCATGAGTGGTCTAGGGGCTAGCAAAGATGCCTTGGCCGAATGGCCTAGTTTCCCTCACCTTTTGGCTTGCACATTTCGGATACACACACACACATCTCCCATTTTTGCATCTCACGGCACTCTCCCATTTCTCTCCACTTAGTTTCACTTCTTTCACCACTTTAGACACCTAAACACTCTAAGCTAAGAAGGGGGAAGGAGATAGTGTTTGTGGAAGAAGAGGAAGCCTAGAAGAGGTAAGCAACCTAACTACTTTGAATTGAAACCTAGAAGCATGAATGAGAACCTTATGTTCATACATTTTTAAAAGAGAAACCTTTCTTTTGAAAATGATAAAATTTTAGCATGATCTAACTAAGTATTTCTTTTAATTTCAAAAGTTGTATAAGCTAGCTAGGAAGCCTAGTAAGTATCTCCTTACTTTGCCTTTAGCAATTTCTGTATATTTTAAAGTGAATGTGCTTGACTGTGTGTATATGTTTGAACATGTTCGTATTGTTTGGTTACTTGTTTAGAAATGCCATGATAAAAATTTGAAAGTAGAAATGTTATCTTGGTTAAGATACATGTGTAGAACCTATAATCTTATTGGTTAAAGGATTTTGAGATGATGATGATCTTGATGGTTTGATGAGAAAGAGTATGCATGCATGAAGATATTGAGTTAGTTGAATGTTGGTGAATGTAGGATATATGCATATGTGATATTGGAGAAGCACCTTGTAAATATTGTGCATATAGAAATGTCATGCTAGGATGAAAAATGTATGAAGCATTGGTGGAAAATAGTTATATTGATTTTTGGAAGATGTTGGTGTTATTATTGCTTGATGAGTATGATAATAAATGCTTGTGGAGTTATATTTTTGGAGAAGTTCTTAAAGAGAAAGATTATGAAGTTTTTAATTCCTTATTTATTTGATATTCATGTTTGGATATTTTAGAGAAATAGAGATGTGTATATTGGGAGAATGACATGTATAGGTTCGGTTTCACTTAGAGTGTTCAAGTAGGACCTTAGTGGGAAGGCTAAGAGAAGAAAACACAAAACTTGAGGACCTTATAGGTTTCGGGTTTGACCCTATCAAGGCTAGGAAATTGTTTTAAAAATTCGATTTAAGGCTAGATGGTGTTAGGGAGATCAATGGAAGAAGAAAACATCAATAGGAAACAAAGTAGGGTCTCGGCCCAAACCCTAGGGGTGAATGCCGAGCACCCCACCTCCCCTTTATGCTTTTGTTTAGATATTTTCTCATAAGTATGAGCCTATGGTATAAGGACTTGAAAGGAGTATGACTAAATGTGTGTACTCGGGTTCGCCTCGAGTTATTGCATTCACGAAGTCAAAAGTTGCATGTCCTATGCATAAGCACGAAAACCTATGTTTTTAGTAAAATATGTTTTCGAAAGAAGTAAAAATAAAGTTTTAGAAGAACTCCAAAGGCTGGGACGGGGAAGTGTCCCAGTGGAACTCTCTGTTCACTCAAGAGTGTTTAAATTGAGTGAAAACCCCTGGGTCGACGAAGAATAGTCGACAAACCATGTATGGCTCCACATAGGTGTCCGGAGCGTGGTCGCACCTAATGCTAGTGGGTGCCCTATAAGCGGTGTTGGCCTCGGCTTCGCCATCTGATAAGTTTGTAGTCGCTCGGAGAGAAATCCCCGAGCGACGAATAGCGCGAAAGGGCGCGAAACTTATTCAGTTAGGTCGACTTGGTCGCCAGGTGTGACAATAACTAGCGGGGAGCACACGGTGTATAGGGGAACCGTAAGGTGTCCAAAATAAGAAGTCATGACGAAAAGAAAAGGGCCTTCGGGCCATATATGATATGATATGATAAGTGGCGCCTAAGATAAGAAAAGACGAAAAGTTTTCGAACAAGAGTTTTTCCGAAAGATTATGCATTAAAGAAGTTTTTCTATGCATTTTGAACAAGTATGTTTTGGAAATTGAGAATGAGAAAAGAAAGATGAATTTTCATCACGAGCATGTGCATCAGTCTAGGCATAAGTCCCATGTTAATGCATACGTAAGAAAATTTGCTTGTTATTCACTTAAATATATGCCTAATTTGCTTCTGTTAAAGTATAGATGTACTTGCTGAGATTTCTTCCGAAATCTCACCCCACTCTTTGTATCCCTACTATCGTCCCATCTTGAGAATGATAGAAATACTTGCAGGTGAGGATGGATCAGAAGGGTACGACCCCAGAGATGACGCCTCGGACCCTCGAGGGTCCGATTGAGGCCGCCCTTAAGGGGCCAGTACCTCTCGACCGCCTGGGTCAGTGAGAGATGGAGTCACTGAAGGTGACTATGTACAGTTATGTTGGGCTACACCCTTCAGGGTGTTGTTTAGTACTAGGGGTAGATGAGTCCCTTCACTTGGGGCGTATTTTTGGAACGCCTTCTAGGGCAATATGTGAGGTAAGGCCTAGCTTGGATTTGGATCGGTTTCGCTGGGGCCCGAGCCTTAAGAAAGTGAAGAAGGAATCCGTCGGATGAACATATGGGCAATGTTAAGACCCGTATGGTATTTTGATGCCCTGTGTTATTGTTGTTTTTGGAAAAGTCTTCCCGCATGTGGGAAGCACTATTTTGGTTTCTTGGACAAGTTATTTAATTATTAAATCTTGGCTGTGTTTAATATTGTGTTTGGGATCAGTAGTCTAACCATGTAATGTATGTTATAGAAGGCTTGGCCTTTTTATTCCACTGCGATAATCTTCACTTGACGTTTCAAAAAAAAACGTAAATGTATGTTACGACGAGGGGTGAACTTCCTTGTGTTGTTCGTCCCCGACGCTTCTATTCACGTGCGATCCCAAGCGTGGGTTGGGGCGTTGACACCCACTAACTCTTTCAGTAATTGTGACCAATCGCTCTTTTCTCTCGATTGATCACGAGCTTGCTTTGCGTTTTAAATCATGTATAGTTGTTTTTAAATATTCTAGATGATTTTTAAAGTGAACCCAGTGTTTTAAAATACTTTGGATATGTTAAATGTTCAAAATTATTTTAATGGCATCATTTTTATTGAACTAAACTTAATTTTTAAATTGGTCTCTTTATATTTTGAAGCCTCGATAATAATATAGTTTAAGGAAATCATTTTATTTAAATAATTTTTAAATCTTTAAGAGTTTATGTAATATTTATTATTTTAATTTACGTTGGAGATTCTATTTAGTTAAATAATGTTATTCACTTAAAATATTTAGTAAGCGTTTATTATTTTATCTTATGATGAAAGAATACTAACTTTAGAATTTAAAGTTGATTTTAAATTGGTTATATGTATTCATATTTTTAATTATCTAATTTGAATTATTTTATTTCTAGATTTAGCCTGATTTGGATTCAAGAGTGAGATGAGATCATCTTATTTTATCTCATTTTTAAAACTTTCTCAAATTATAACACAAAATGCAAATGAAAAATTCAACTTTTTAAAATCTCAATTTAAAATGAGATAAAATAAGATGATCTCATCTCACTCTTGAATCCAAATGCAAATGAAAAATTCAACTTTTTAAAATCTCAATTTAACTTTTTAAAAATTTAAAATCATAATAATATTAAAACATAATATTCTAACAATATTTTATTTAACTTTTAACTTTTATTTAAAACTATCTTATCTCATCCTATCTCATTATCTAAATCAGACAATATCTATCGTTGAATTTAACCCTCGTTCAGATTCAAAATTCATCTCTTTTCATCACATCTTATTATTACAATTTTTTCAAATTTTCAGATGAAATATAATAAACAATACAACATTTTCAAATCTTAAAACAATAATAATATTTAAAAAAATATTTTAACAATATTTTACACAACATTTCATCTTTCATATAAAATTATCTTATCTCATTTAATCTCATTTCTAAATCTAAACCAAATATAAGGTCTTGTTTATATTCAAAATTAATCTCAATTCGTTTTATCTCATCTCAAACTCATCATTATACTTTTCAAAATTCCTATATAAAATATAATAAACAATTCGATTTTTTCAAATTTTAATTTAATTTTTTTAAAATTTTAAAACAATAAAAATATTTAAAAAACAATAATAATATCAAAAAAATTTTAATATTATACTTTCGGAATTCATTTGATCTTATCTTTAAATTCAAACTGGATCTAATTAATAAATTTGGAGCGAAATAACTATTATACATTGAGAGCTGTAATTGAGTTGAGTCGAGCTGAGCTTTGGCTTCCTAAGCTCGCCTCGACTCAAAATATTTGAGCCCGAACTCGAGATTTTTATTTATTTTCTGTTCGAACTCGACTCGATAAGATAAACTTTCAGTTCGAGCTCGAGCTCGAGCTCGTCCCACAAACGAACTCGAGTCGAGTCGAGCTTGGGCTCAAGTTGAAGCTCGAATTCTTTTTTTTTTTTAGTTTTTTAAATAAAAATAAAAATAAATAAATAAATATCTAATAAAAAATAATACTTAATATCTAATTAGTTAAAATTTATTTATCATAACAATATGTTATATGCTTACATATATTATTAATAAATACACATAATATGGTAGCATATCTATATGAAAAAAACTTTATATCCCCGGTATTTTAACCCCGCCGAGGCCCCGTGGGGATTTTTAAATAGAAAAAAATTTAAAAAAATACATATATTTTATCTCTACACATTATTTTATTGTTTTTGTAAAAAAAAAATGAAATGAAAAAAATGTAAAAATCACTTACATTACGGGGCCGCAGTGGGGATCCCCTCCTAGGGATCCCTAGCACTACTCTATATATATATATATATATATATATATTTTATACATGAATCCCACGCACTAATATATATAATTATTAAATTTTATAAATTAATTATTGTACAACTTATAAAATATAGCTATGAAGTATATTTATTATATAGATACAAGTAATTAGATTACATATTTAATTATAAAAGTGTTATACTTATATTATTAGCAATACATATATATAACATATAATATATATAGATATATAGATATATGTATATATTTGTCAATATATGAATGAACTTTAATTGAATCGAGCTAACGAGTCAATTCGAGCATAAACGAGCGAGCCTTAACGAGTTTTAGCCGAGTCGAGTCAAGTTTTGTCGGGTATGTGTCATGTACTAATCAAGCGAGTATCCGCTTTTACGAGAGATTTTTTTTTACGAGTTGAATTTAATTTGCGTTTAACCGAATGAATACCGAGCGAGCTGTCGAGTAGCCTGATTCATTTATAGTCTTGAACATGAGGTTATCGGCTTTTCCAAAAAAAAAAAAAAAACAGCACCGCCCAATCTTCTAAAGTGTTGGGTCTTGTTTTGAGTATGTATCTGTGTTGATGAAGTGGCTGTGACACTACAAGATTTTGGCCTTTTTGCCACAAAACTATATGGTGAAAAAAAGTACATATTAAGTGGGAAATATTTTTTTCCACCAATTTTATTGGTGGGATCTTGGTGGCATATAATCCATGAACAAAAATAATTTTCCACTAAAAATTTATTTAAGGGCGAATACTAACTTTTTCCTACCACCTGACATTGTGGGTATAACATGAAAAATTCGTGGCAATTAATATTTCCATCCACTTCATTGTAGTGCAAAGTTGATACTATCCATGAAGACAATAGGTCGGAAAAAACTTTTACCCACGAACCATGAATAGTAGTAAAAAGTATATTGACATGAATTACATTCATGGCAAATGCTAATAAATTTCAGAAAAAAAAAATTACATAATTTGCAGGCTGCTCTTTGAGCCAAAAATAATCATATCTAATATAAACTAAAATAAATATATCCCAACATTAGAGAGGGGAGTTCAAACTTACAATAATTTAAAACGAAAAATTTAGAAAAATTTACATTTGTTTGTACAAATTTAATCCATACCCAATACATTCAAGTTTTAGAAACCTAACATCATGTTTTGCAAACTCACTACTACTCCATCACGTAACTCCAATATTTCAAAACAATTCAACTTTATCCAACTCTATTCCATGCTCAAACATCAACACAAGTGAAGCCACATTACATGTAGCTCTTCTCAAATGCATCAAGTCCAAGAACCAAAGGAACCAATAAAACAATGAGTGTCTAATCATCTTGACCTACAAATAGAAATTAAAATTCAGCACTTATTAATAAAAAAAAATAGCAAAACTATGAATGAAGCATCCTAACCACATACTAGATCCTAGATATATAGCATTTCTCCAAAACCATCAAATATTGAAATCGCTAAGATTTTACATGTAAAAAAGTGCTAGCACAATTAGTATGAAGAAATGTGCAATATAGCTAAAGCTCACAAGATGGCTGGAATTTTCACCAAAAATGACATTTAATAGCTTTTTAATAGCTTGTTGGAACCAAATTAAATGAAGAGCTAAAGCTCACAAGATGGCTGGTTTTTGTCCCTTGTTTTCAATAGTTTTTTATACAAACAAATCACTTTGGTTGAGCAAAAGATGCAAATGAAAAAATGGGGAAGAAATGGACTGGTTGAAACCCCAAAATAGAGCATAGCAGAATTTTTTACTATACCATGGACAGCTAGCAGTTTTAGTACATTCATGCTTTTAAACATACCTCACTTAACCACAATCTCAACTACATAAATCAAGTATATTAGAGTTGAAGAAAAGTGTTAAAAAAAATACATTCTTATCTCCACTAGTTTAACACATGATACAAAGAAAGGGTTAAAGATATTGAAATTAAAATAAATCCATAATGTTAAGGCCCCACCTCCCCCCCCCCCTCTCCCGCAACCGCAACCCCAACCCCAAAATACTAGTTATAATAGCATAATATATAAACACCAGTTATAATGTTACACCAATAATAATTCACCTCAAGTGCTTTAGAAAAGGCATATCTAGGGACTTGCACTCTACAGGAAATGGTTTCAATGTTATATGTACTTGGAAAGGTTTCTGCCAAAAGTAAAATGTTGGACGTACATTTCAGAAATCCAAAGATATTGGTACCATATGTATACCACAGAATTGGTTATGTTCATACATAGACATTTCAAACTATTAACTAGTAAAAAGCAACTATGACTTGAATAATTTGGACAATAAGTAGACAATAAAGTTTGGAGTTTAAATTAAATAAAATTTGGAAGCCTTAAAAAAGATAGGAAATGAGTGCTCCCTTGTATTTGATATAGTGTGGCCGGCTGATACTCACCAGTTTGAACCATTGTTGACATTTTAAATACTGAAAGAGTCCAGCGACTTGTTTGTAAGGTGAGAAAAATCAAAAATATCAACATTTAGCTTATTTCCTAGATAATTGACCAGAAGAAGAATGGAGATCCCAACAATCTCGATAAAGGTAAAAACTCTCAAACTGTATACAATGAACAAAATAGGGATTAGTTGAAGATAATATGTAAAAGAAGTTTTGAAAGAATGAAGATCATGATTACAAGGCTAAACACCATGCAGGAAATGCTTAAAGGGCAAACAGGTAATAGGGGATTGAGAAGAAGGTGTTTGGCATAGCAAATAATGGCAGAAATATAGCATTTCTTTGCGCACAGGAAAAATTTAAAGGAAAAAAAAATTGTATCTTTTGAAAAAATGACAATAGATAAAACCACCTCAGGCTAGGTGAATAGAGGTGCAATTTAGGTTATGGCAGGAGCTACCAATTCAATCACACATGGAATCAGGAGAAGAAACTAATAAATAATTCTTGAGTTGGGAATTGAGATAAGAACACAATAGCCTAGTAAAATGTCCCCCTCCCCCCCCTCCCCTCCCCCCTCCCCTCTTTTTCTGTGGTTTATTTATTCTTTCAATGGAAATAGGGGTTGTCCATTCCCTTCCAAACTTGGTCCCGAGGTATCAAGTCTCCTTAACACTTAAGTGCAGTAATGGTGGTGTTAGCAAGTAAAGCAGCATGGTAAAGGCTAGGGTGGAAATGTTGTGGTGGTGATGGACTGAGAGGAAATGTCATGAAATGAAAAACAATTCCTAATTGATTCGAGACTACTTAAGTTCTTCAACTCCAAGGGTTTTTGAGCCTGTCATGTAGGTATGCATGTATGCAATGACAAACTAGTTGACAGTTTTCTAGGAGACGTAAATCTAACACACAATAGATGACATATTTCAAGTACGGAACGAGAAGCAGCCTACAATTAATTGAGAAGAACCGATATGATCTTCACAATTAAACAAATTAACTAAGAATATATCTTTCTTAAACTATTTTATTCCTTTATATTGTTCATTTCATGAGTTTGAGGAGCTTTGTCCTTTTGGCGTTAAACAATTGCAAGGACTAAAAGCTCAGCCCAAACTAAATTAACCAATCAACATACATATTTCAACCTGTGCTACTAGAAGAAATAGCAGCTTAAATCCCCATATAAAATTGCATTCTTGAAGTGAAACAGTGTATGTCTCAATTTTCACAAGACACCAAAATATACCAAAAAAAAAAAACAACAAAAATATTCCAAGACTTAGATTATCAGACTCTCGTGCATATTCCTGGTATATGTTAAATCAAAGAATAAATATTGTACATAAATTCGCAAAGAACAAAAAGAACATCGACAATTCTTCTTTTTCAGATGGGTGGCGTAGAAATAGTGAGATATCAGACCTAGTTAAGAGAGAGGAATGGAGAGAACCCAAATGTAGCAGAAGCAGCAAAAATGGCCTAGTCTTTTGGGGTGGCGCAGCGCCTCCGTGATGGTCGGCAGATGGCTGTGGTCGAAGGAGAAGAGAGGAAGACGAGAGAGAGTATCGAGGGTTTGGTGAACTAGTGAAGTCTGATTTCGAATTGGGGGGGGGGTTTATTTTAATTGTGTACCAAAACGGCGTAGCTTTGGGCATGGGAAAGGTTTTAAAAATAATAAGAGCCTTTTACGGTGAACACTAGTCGCCGCTATTAGTAAAATATGTCGCGGAACGAAAGGTGGCCTGTGTTTGCTAAAATTATTTGCCGCGAGACAATGTCAAAGCAAAAATAAGTTCAGCTCGTGGGAAAAACTTGTTTTTCAAAAATATCATAATGTCTACTCATCTTCACATTCCACCAAATTAATATTGTGGAAATAACTTATTTTCTCATGGCAAATATCTTTTTTCCTACCAAATTTTAGCCACCACTAATATATTGTGGCAATAACTAGTATTTTATAGCCACCAATAAATATGATATTAATAGGTCATTTTTTTCCACGAACGTATGTCGTGGAAAAGAAATTGGTGGCAAAAAGGCCAAAATCTTGTAGTGTGATAATGTGGTTGGATTGTGAAGTTTGAGAGCCCCTTCGAACCGAACCTGATGTAAAATTGGGATTTACACCCTCCAATGAATCACAATCACGTCATGTGAACGCAACTACAGTGGAGCAAAAGGAAAACATATGGAAATCTTTGAAGCTCGTCACTCAAGCGCTCCCCTCCCCATCACTCTCTCTCTTTCTCTTTTTCTCTCTTCAAAATCAAACCCAAGCAATAAGATATATAACACAAAGGTCATTTTTTCCGAACCCAAACTCCTAACTTCCCTAAAAAAATCTGGAATGTCTTAATTTTAAAAGTAAACAAAGAAAATATGATAACACGGTCTTCAATTCCTCAAATCTAAGTGAAAAAAGATCGATTTTAAGCAACAAAACTTCCAGAAATCTTCAATCTCTAATTGTCTTCAAAATTAAAATAATAATAATAATAATAAGAAAGTTGCATATATGTTGAAGTAAGCCAATAAGGCTTCAGTCCAGGTCCTTACCTGAGAAAAAAAAAAAAACAAAGCCAAATGTTCTGATGCAAGAGGTATAAGAAGAAAATCAGTCCCAAAAGAAGCCCATCCTTTGATCTAAATCTTGATTTCAACAATGGATAGGGTTCTTGCCAAGGCTGCCCCTGCAGAAAACACGTCTGAGTCTTGATTTCAATGGAGGCTATGCCTAGTGTGGTTGCTATTGGGTTTAGTATATTTTGTCTTTTGGGTGATGAGGAATGAAAGGAGGGAGATAGAAAGAACACGGACAAGTTGTTGAGGAGAGAGAGAGAGAGACCAACGAGAATCGAGATTTAGGAGAGAGATAGCACTTCTAGAGAGTTTATGAGAGTAAGGAAAGAGAGCAAGGGGGAACAATGTTGAAATTATATATTCTACATCTAAGGTCTACGATAAGTTTACAAAACCACTAACATGTCTATCTAATTAGAGGGTGTAAATCCTATTCTTACACCACGTTTGATTTGAAGATTTTCTCTTTTTCTAAGTGTTGGAAACACATGTATGTTGTGTTGATGGTGTAACTGTGAGATTCTCTAAGTGTTAGGATTGTTATTGGTGTGCATGAAGCGTATAAGGATCGGTGGTTGTGTTTGACTTGTGGTATGAATGAGAGGGACAAGTCTTGTGCAATGAAAGTGTTGGATTGGGAGCTTTTTATGGAATATGCATGTGTTCGTTTATTTTTGGAGAGTGGTCCATTTGTATTTGTTTTGGTGTTTATGGTCCGAGAGGAATGTAATGTGTTTTGATGATTGTAATTGCTCTCTAGGGATAGTTAGGGATTTTTTCTTTAGTTCTCAATTTTTTGGGTGCACAACCTTGTAAGGGAAATGAATTCTTGTAATGTCTTGTCTTAGCTTTCTTTTCTAGCTTGATTCTAGGTGTTTTCTCTTGCACACTTTCTGTATACTTGGTTTGGCCTATTTCCATGAATAAAATTCTTATTACCTATAAGAAAAAATGGAATGTGCATGTGAGTTGAATGGATGATGAGTGGGACTTGTGTGTTTTGTGTATTACGAGACTTATTAACTAAATAGGATGATGGTGAAGATTGAGTTGTGTGGAGTTGTAAAGGAAGTTTATTAATCTTCATGTATTATCATTGCGTTGGATTGTGTGGGTTGTGATGTTGAATATAGAAGTGATGTCTAAATGCATGATTATGTGTAAGTTGGACTACATTTATAAGTGGGTTGACATTATTGATGTGACGCCCCCAATTTATGTTCGTAATTTAACGCAAATTGAAGTGTCAGGGTCAGTAACACTTGGTTACTCACCCCCGTACTTATTGAAATATGAGGCAAATCGCAGCGAAAAAGTAAAAATAAAAATTTTAGAGATCACATGGTTATACAAAACCTTAGTATTCATATCATCCATTTTTAAAATATCATTGTATCATTACATGCATAACCCAGTTAGTTTTCTTAGTCGAAATACAAATTTATCAAAACTTTTCTCTTAAAGCAGCCTAGGCTTCTTCTTCTTCACTTCGGGAAACTCTTTCTCCATGCCCGCGCTGGTCCTTATTACTACCAACTGGTCATAAACTTTTATGGAGAGAGTACTCCGGGGAACCCTCAGGGTTTCTCCAGGTCTCTCGAGTAACTAGGGTCTAATCTATGACCATCATCCAACCCTGCAGTTAAAATTATATTCCAAAAGAAAAGGAACCATACAAGAATGAGATTTTTAAAGAAATCTCAGTAAGTACACATTTAACTTAATAAAAGCACAGAGATCGTGAAATAGTTACATATAAGAATCAAAGTATATGTTTATAATATGATTCATGTGACTTATGTATGAATTAAATTTATCTCTTATGTGGACTTACATAAATTTGTATCATACATTGACTTTTCATTCTTAGCCATATCAAATTAACAAGTTATGACCATTTTACCATAGGATGTTAAATCTGTCAACTTAATCCCTTTTAAGTCCGAAAGTTGCTAGGGTTGATCTATCAAATTTTTCCAAATCAAGATCTCATATTTTCACATAATACTCTTAATATATTATCATAGAATATGTTTCTAAGATCTCATAATTTTCCTAACATTTTATTATAGCCAAAACCACTTCAAAACTTAATAGGCTTCAATTTAACACATAAACAAAGATTAAGCTCAAATAAATATCAAACATAATCCAATCACCAAACCACTTATTCTATGCCAAGACTAACTTAATATATATACTTACAAATTTTTCCAAAGCTAAATGATTAGTCTTGAGTTGGTTTTGCACCACACTTCTCTCTAAGATCCTTATTTAGCTCTCTTTTGACACTTAAGTGATGTGAGTGGGTTTTTGTGTATTTCTCTTGGGTATTTCTCACTATGGCCGACTGGTATCTCTTATGGGGAAAAAAAAGAAGCCCATGCATCTATTTATAGGCATAGTAGGAGTGAGGTGCAAGGGAAGAGGGCTTGGGCATCTCAGCAACTCCATTTGGCTGCATAGGTGAGGTGTCATCTACTTGTGGTTTCATGATCACCCCTAATCCTATGGGGATTTGCTGATATTTTAATCTCATGGTTGAGATTAATACACCTATAAAAGGATCTTGATCAAGAGCTCAAAGAGTTCCAACACATGGGGGTGAAGACAAAACACCATCATAGGAAATCTTCTAAGGGGTGCATCTGGCCACTTGGCTTCTCCAAGGGATTAGTCACGTTCCGGCCCTAATACATCAATGATAAAATTTGATTATTCCAAAACTCAAAACACGACAATTTAAGATAATCCTCTTAGGGTTCTACAGGATTTTGAATCACCTTATTCCGATATCATATGAGATAGATATGATTAGTTTACTGAAACACGTCAAAACTTACTCGAGAATAGCGAATCCGAATTCTCCATTTGTTTTCCTTTGTTTTCTTACCCACCAAGGCTTCTAGATGAATTCTTATCAACTTGCCACATGTTCTCACACATGTCAAGACTTCAGAAAATATGGTAGCTAATCTTAATTTTCGTCACATGGTTGAACCTAAGACAACTCATTTAAGTCGGTTACCAGTTGACTCCTATCTCTGTCTATCCACTTCACACTAGATTTAGTCCTTGATAAATTCCTTATCTTCAAAAACCAAAAACCTATAAGTTTTAGATCTCTCTCTAATGGTTCTATACGAATTGGAATTACCTTATTTGGACCTCATATGAAAAAGTTATGATTATTACACAAAACTTCGACGGTCTAGTCCGAGAATCCGTTTTGGCACACCAATTGTTTGATATTTTGTTCTTTCACTTCCCTTTGAATTTCTTCCTCAAATTTCAAAAATTTATCTCTTTCTAGGTCTAAATTGAATTTCTCTAGTTGATACATTACTAAAATTCCCAAAAATCCATCCAACAATTACCTTAGAATGCATCTAAGGCTCCTATTCTTTTTCTATGAAATATTATTTCTAACAAATTTTAAGGAAATATTATATCCTAAAATTTTGGGCTATTACAATTGAGGTGCATATATGAAGTTTGAATGGCATGTCTTGAAGTGTTGGGATTAAATGATGGGTTTGTACTGAGCTTAAAGGCATGATGAGGATGTTAGTTGCTATATGGACACAATTGTTTATATTAAATGTATTGCTTAAAGGCATGATGAGGATGTTGGTTACTATATGGACATAATTGTTTATATTATATGTATTGATTATAGATGAGGTTTGTAAGAGCAAGTGGGTGCTCAAGTGGGTTACATGTTTATTTTAGGTGATAAGGGGGTATGACATGTGTATGGTTGATGGATGGTATATGTATGACTAAGGTTGGATTGTGTAACATGTTTGCAGGTGAGGAAATGAATGAGTGCTTGAATGATGTTGGATGTTGATGAGAGCGCAAAAGTGCACTCTAAATATCCTAATATTTGATTAAATTGCAAAGAAGGAAAATAGAAATAATTGTATTTCACTTATTTTATTTAATTAGATTTCTATTTATATTGAGATGTTTTTAAGCATTATTTGTCTTCTTTTATTTGTTTTCTTTCTTTTATTTTATTTTAACTTATTTCATTCTATTTTATTTTTATTTTTATTTTATTTTATTTTCTTTCTTAGATGTAGTTGAAAAAGACAAAAAGTACTTCAAGATCAATGAGCCACACTTCATCACTTGGGCTTCCATGCTTTACATGGCCACATTTAATTCAAATGGGCATGCTTTCATACAATGCATGGCCCATTATTTCAACACATTACATTGGCCCAAAGTCAATTAAAATAAGAACATGACCACTTGCATCAATGAAGAGCACGATAATGCATGATTGACTTCAATTTGGAATTTGACTCATCAATTCGGCTGGCACACAAAAACATAGCAATTAGAATTGGAATGAGACTTGATTTCTGGGCATATATAATAAATGGAAAATTATTGAGTGAATCCACACTCAGAACACTCACACTCACAGAGCACTGTTCACGTGAACAGTGCTCTGTGAGTGTGAGTGTGCTGAGTATGGATTCACTCTAGCATCACTCATAATAAATACATGGGGACGTAGTAGATACACAAGAAACTGGCTGGAACGTGAGCACACGTACACCAGAGAGGAGAACGAAATTGATGGTGCCGCCAATTGTTTTCATGATTTTTCTTAAGGAATTTTTTTTGTCCATTATATTTATAGGTAACTAAATTCTCAAGTAGGGTTAGGGATGAACTTGCACACTAGATGATATTTTTAATTTATTTTTAATTCATGTAGTTAATTTCCAATTATTAAAACTCTTTATTTTATCATTATCAATTATTATTAGTGTTTTTTTTTTTTTCAGAATAATCATAAAGTTTATTCCGTTTATAGATTCAGTTACGCTTTTTCTATTAAATTGTTAGATCTTTGATTATATTTGAATCAATTGATTATTTGTATTGATTTATTTCTTTGCTGTAATATCGCTCCCTGAGTATATTGTCGTCGTTAGATTTTTTCAATGTGGATAATAATTTGTGTGATTTAAAAGTGATGAATGATTTTTCAAAAGGTTACATTTGGTTTAATCTTGGTGTATAATTCTATATTTTTCGATTGAGAATTACAGAATTGAATTCTCAATTGAGTTATCAATGAATTAAAAATAATTAAAATACTGGATATGTGCAAGAAATTTTTGAAACTCTATTGTTTGTCAACTTTGATTACTTTTTCTATTAATTATTTTGTTTAATTTTAATTTTCATTTAACATCAATTTTTATTTCTCATTTCTCATTTAATATTTTTTTTTTTAGTTTCTTTATTCTTTCTACTATTAATTTAATTTGTCTTCCTGTAAAATCGATACCGAAAACTACACTACAATTACTGCGTTATTTTTTGGATGTAATCAAATTTTGGTGTTGTTGTTGAGGAGACGATAAAAGAATTGTTAGATAGTTTTTTTTCTTCAGCAGTTTGTAAAGGCGGTAACTTCGTTCCCTCTTTTTACTAGCATTATTATTATTATTATTCTCTTTCATAATTTTTTTTAGTGTTGCATTTTTTTTATTATTTTATTTTTACTTTTTTATTGTTATCTTGCATGCATAATAGGTATAGAGATACATTAGGTCGATTTGCTTGTAGGCTTGTGTTAAAGTCAGATTTAGAGTTTAAATTTTCTATTCATTTGTTTGATAGTTCTTCTGCTTCTGAAATATGAGTGAACACAATGATCAACCTACTAGGACTCTTCAGGATTACCTCCACCTTACATGCACAGCCACACCATCATTCATCATGTTTCCACCCAATATTCGTCAACTTGATGTTAACATAGAAGTGATACAGTTACTCCTAACTTTTCATGATTTGGAAAATGAAAATCCATATGTGCACATTAGGGAGTTTGAGGAGATAGTTGCGACTTTTCATAGTCAAAATGCAACTGATGATATTGTGAGACTCTAGTTTTTTCCTTTCTCTTTGAAGAATAGAGCTAAAAATTGGCTATACTCATTGAGACCACGATTTATTGGGTTGTAGAATGAGATGACTCAAGTTTTCTTTAATAAATATTTTCCTGAACATAAGACCAATGTTTTGAAAAGATAGATATCCACCTTTGCACAAAAGGACAGTGAGACTTTGTATATGTCTTGTGAGAGATTTAAGGAGTTATTGAGTATGTGCCCTCACCATGAATATAAGAGTTGGCGTCTAGTGAGTTACTTCTATGAGGGATTTACACCTAGAGTGCCAATTTGTGGACATGATGTGTAATGGTGAGTTCTTACAGAAAAATCCTGATGAGGCATAGAGTACCTCAATGAGCTTGCTGAAAAAGCTGACACTTGGACTGGATCTAGTGCTACTGAGAGCACAAATAGGTCACGACCAACTGGAAACCAGAATGGTGGTGGAATTTACCATCTCAATGAAAAAAATAACTTGAAGGCTAAGCTTGAGGTGCTTACTAGGGAGTTAGAGTTGCTGAAGGCTAAGGACTTAAAACCAACACACTTGGCTAATCATGCAGAGTCTTCTGGACCATGTTTTATATGTGGCGTGATAAATTACCTCGCCCAAGAGTGTCCCACATTTGCTGAGATGAGAGGGTTGTATGAGGAACAATGTAATGCCTTAGGTATGTACAAGAAGCCTTTTACACCTTTATCTGAGATATACAATCCGAAGTGGCGTAATCACCCCAATTTTAGCTGGAAGTCTAAAAACCAGCCACCTGCACAGCCTGCCGAACCTACTAGATCATATCTTGTATTATATCATGTACCCTCATCTTCTAGGAGACCGTTAGAAGATACTTTGCACGCCTTTATTGAAGCACCTGGTAAGACTAACTAGAAGTTTGAATATTTGATTACGCAGGTTGTGGAAGAAAACAAGGAGATAAAGAGTCAAGTGACCAAACTGATGAGCTCCTTGAGTGTGATTGAGTAAGGTAAGTTTCCTTCTCAAGCTCAATCCACACCCCATGGTCAACACATAGCGCAAGAGAATTTGAAAGATGTGAACGTCATTGTGACTCATAATGTTAAGTCATCACATCCCAACAACGGACAAATCAAAAGATGTAGAGAAGGATCAAGATAGTAGTGTTGTCAAGCTACCCAAAGAGCTAGAGGTGACAAAGAGCCATGTTAAGGTACCATTCCCTCAAGTTTTGAAATCAAGCAAGCTAATTATGGATCTTAACAATGAAATCCTGAAGAATCTTAGACAAGTAAAAGTCAATTTCTTTCTTTTGCATCTAGTTAAACAAGTTCCTACTTTTGCTAAAGTTCTCAATAATTTATGTACAGTTAAGAAGAAACACCACGTGAAGAAGACAACATTCCTGACAAAGCAAGTTAGTGTTTGTTGCCCAGATGACTAACACAAGAGGGGGGATGAATTGAGTTATATTAAAATTTAACACTTATAAACCAAATACACAATATAAAATATAAATAAAATACCAAGCAGCAAGAAATATAAAGAGTAAGGGTAAGAAGAAGCAAACTTAGTATTTTAACGAGATTTAGCCTCACTGCCTACGTCCTCGCCTCAAGCTACCTCTTGAGGATCCCAAATTCACTATTCAATCTCCTTTAGGTGGAGATAAAAACCTATTATACCTTTGAGCAATACCACTACAAAAAATCTGTGTAGAACATTCTTCACACTTGCAATCACTTCACACTTGGTGATTCAACTATTTCCTATGTAGAATACCTTCTAGACATACAAGAGTTATACGCACTCTATTACAAATACAAAAACTGATAATGGGTAGGTTATTAGAATATACTCCTCAATGAGTGAGATAAAAACAATACAGCACAACTTATATCTCTCTCAAAATAAACAAGGATTAAGGTATAAAACTTAGATAATAGAGAATGAGAGCTTTGAGATAATGATAACAAAATTAGTAATTGATGTGTAAGCTCTTATTGTAATTTTTGCAAAACTCAAATGAGCTATTTATAGGCAAATGAGTCTTCATATTCAAATTTGAAAAGATTCACATGTCAAATAAGAATACTTTTCACTTTTCAAAAGATTCAAATAAAAATATCTCTTTTTTATATTTATCAAAGACAACTCCATTCATTTTTCAAAGAAATCAAACCTAAACTTTTACTTATCATATATGACAAAATGAACATGATTTATTTTTCAAACCAAATCATCTTCTTTTTGCATATGTCAAAAAAATACACAACCACCCTTCAAGATTTTTAAACACATGCACATGTTAAAAATGACAATCAATCATCTTACAAATTCAAATCTTTATGCATATGTGGAAAAAAAAAATTTTAAATTAAATATTTTAATAAAGTTATGCAAATGTAAAAAATTTAATTTGATACTTTATGAGAAAATATTAATTTTGAGCCTTAATCCAATTTCAAATTTTAAGAAATGTACAAAATTATTTTATGAGGTTCATTTGTAGACTTGTTCTTCTTTTTGCTTATGCTTGATTTCTTGATGTGCTTAACTCTTTTCATGCATAAACAACTTGAGCTTGAGTTTTGAAATTATTTGTTATCATCAAAATCTATACGTAGATACGAGACTTGAAATTTTGAGTTTTACAATCTCTCCCTTTTTTATGATTACAAATATTTAGTAGAAATCTGCGACCTGCAGTAATACTTAAACTCTCCCTGAAAATATGCGTTATTTTTTCAAGTAAAATATAGACATGATTCTAACATATATAACATGGTAGTATAATACTAGTATAAGACTTCTCCTTCTTTTGGCATCATTAAAAAGGAACCGTAATTGGTTTTAGTAAAATTTCTTCCCTCATTCGTGTCCGACAAAACCTGCAAAGGCTGGAGGCCTAACTCTGAAAATCCGGTGCAAAGATCCGCTCGATGTTGTTGACAAATGAAATATTATCAAGATTTGGTGTGGAAAAGATTTCTTCCCGCGTTCGTGTTCGATAAAACCTGCAAAGGCTGGAGGCCTAGCTCTAGTAATTCGGTGCAGAGGAGATTCAAATCCGCTTTACGTTGTTGACAAATGAGATTTTGTAAAGATTTAAAAACTTTCGATTTCTGTTTAAATGACCATTTTCACCCATCGAATACTCATTGATCAAGTATTTATTTATCCAAAGCGATAGAATGGCAGAGAAAATTTCTTCTGGTAATCTTCCAGATTTGAATCAAGAACCGTCTCAATCAATTATCTCTCACGTCTCATCTAGTATATCTTGTAAATTTGACTAAGTAAGATTTGAAAAGATGTTGATGCATCTTGTTCTTATTTCTGTCTCTATAAGAGCAATCCTTAACTTTATCTAAATCGCATTAAATCTTGTTCTCATCTTTGTAATTCATCTACATTCTCATTCTACAAATTTTTAATGGCTCGTCAATTTCCCTTCAGTACTTCTCGTGATCAATCTATTTCTGCATCTGTTGTAGATGGCATGAAGCAATAAGAGACTGATTTGGCTAATAAATCAGATTATGATGCCATTTATGAGCTTGTGGGTCTCGAAACTCGATATTCATCATCTATTGTTGCCTTTTCCACTCGTTTACAATCCAAAACTCGCAAAATTGAGAAACTTAGCGAAACGGTCTCTGTACTTCAATGACTTGTTTATGAGTCAAATAGAAATATAGTAGAGTTAAAGCAACAGAATAAAGATTTAAAATCCTTGCTTGTCTCTTCATTTCGACTGCCTAATCTTTTAGATGAAAATAATATGTCAATTTATGAAGAGCAAATGCAGTTGAAAGATGAGACTAGAAGCCTCAAGTTTTTGTAAGTCATTTGAGATAAAGGAATAAAAGTATCTAGTAGATATTCATGGCATGCATTATTCCTATTTCTCTTTTAATTATGCATAATCTATCTTCTGGTATGGGTTTTGTGAAAATTTTTGCCAATTGATCGTGTGTGCTTGTGAATTCTAGTACAATATCACATTTTTGCACATGATCTTTAAGAAAATTATATCTAATTTCAATATGTTTGGTCTTAAAATATTGTATTGGATTTTTTGAAAGATTTATAGCACTAGTATTATCACATTTAATAGGAATATGATTGTATATAAGTTTAAAATCCTCAAGTTATTGCTTCATAGAAAGAACTTGAGCACAACAACTACTTGCAACAACATACTTTGCCTCAGCAGTAGATAATGCAACATACTTTTGCTTTTTACTAAACCATGAAACAAGTGCATGACCTAAGAAATGACATGTTCTACTAGTACTTTTTCGATCAACTTTACAACCAGCATAATCTGCATCTAAATATCTGATAAGATTGAAAGATATATGCTTAGGATACCATAACCATAGGTTAATTGTACTGGCAAGATATCTAAGAATGCGCTTAACCGCAATCAAATGAGATTGTTTTAGAGATGATTGAAAACGTGCATATAAATATACACTGAACATAATATCAGGTCTACTAGCTGTCAAATATAATAAACTATCAATCATATATTGATATACCTTTGAGTTAACTGCCTTACCACTTTCATCTTTATCAAGTTTGGTAGTTGAACTCATTGGTATTCCAATTACTTTTGCACATTCCATCTCAAACTTTTTGAGTAACTTTTTGATATATTTTGACTGATTAATGAATGTTCTACTTTTTGCTTGCTTAATTTGCAATCCAAGAAAAAAATTAAGTTCTTCTATCATGCTCATTTCAAATTCTTTCTACATACTCTTAGCAAAATCTTGGCACATATTCTCATCTGTAGCACCAAATATTATATCATCTACATAAATTTGAATTAGAAGAATATCATCTTGTTCATATTTGATGAAAAGAGTTGTATCGATCTTCCCTCTTGAAAAATCTTTTTCAATAAAAAACTACTAAACCTCTCATACCAAGCTCTAGGAGCTTGTTTGAATCCATATAATACTTTTGTGAGTTTAAAAACATGATTAGGAGAAATATGATTTTCGGGTCTAGGAACAAGTGTCCAAACATCATTTTTTTCAAATTGATTTAGTTTTTCTTGCATAGTTAAGATCCATGATTCATCAAGCAATGCTTCATCAATATTTTTAGGTTCAATTTGAGATAAAAAAGTAGTGTGATTGTAAATATTTCTAAGAGATGATCGAATACTTACACCTCGTGAAGGTTCTCCTAGAATTTGTTCCACTAGATGATCTTTCACATATTTCCACTATTTGGTTGCATCTTGTACTAAGTTTTGATGATCTTTCTTGATGTCTCCATGTTGGACTTCTTCCATTGTATTCTTTTTGTAGAGATTAAGACTATTTGTATTATTTGTACTTTCTATTCCCATGATCTTTCCTTTTGAATTGTCTCCAAATGTCATGCGTCCTTCTTCATTAAAAGTAAGGTCAATGAATTTAGTTTTGTCTCCTATCATGTGTCTTGAGCATTCGTTGTCTAAAAACTATTTACTTTTACCTGTAGAAGACTTCATGCATACCTACAAAAGCAATTAAAAAAAAATTCTTGGTACCTAAGTTCTTTGTGTCTTATATTTATTAGTATTAAAAGAAATAAGATTCTTTGGTACTCATATGGACCTAAGAGTCATTGTATGTTTTCTTCTAATAGGACAAGTATGATAATTATGATCATTTCTATTATAAAAATTACAAATTGAATGATTGTAATAATATTTTTCTTTGAAAAATCTATTTTTATGAAAAGAATTTTGAAAATCTGATTTTGATTTAGTTGGTTTATCAAAAAAATTTTTTTAGAGTTTGAAATTTTCTTTTGGCATGTATCCCAAGCCTACGTTATCAAAAACACATCTTTGACTATCAAGAATTTTATCAAAATTTCTTTTTTCATTTGTAAAGTTTTTAACAATTTTTTTTTTAAATTAGCCACTTTCTTTTTCAGCTCATCATTTTCATCTTTTGAAATTATATTAGTTTTTCTTAAAATATCAATTTTATTTATTAAAGAATAAATTTTCTTTTTCAAAGGTATACTTGATACCCAATTTTTCAAGTTCCTCATATACTTCTTTTAAAATATTTTACAATTCTTCATAAGAAGGATTTTCAATATTTTTAAAATTGGTTACCTCAAGATCATTTTTAGCTATAAGACAAAAATTTGCAGATTTTTCATTGCTTGCGTCGCTGTCTGAGTTACTTGAATCATCATCCCATGTAACTTTTATTGTTTTTTTGCCCTTGTATCGATCTTTATTTAGCAGGGGACAATCTGCCTTGATATGTCCTTATTTTTTGCATTTATAACAAGTTAATGAGTCTTTTTTACCTGTATCTTTGTTGGAAAACTTTTTGAAAGATCTCATTGGATGAGATTTATTTTTCTTTAAGAATCTCTGAAATCTTCTTGTGATCATTATAATTTTTTTTATCTTTGTTATCACTTTCCTCGTCTTCATCGCTTTCACTTTCATGAGGAACAAATTTGAGTACCAAGCTCTTCTTTTACTTTCCTTATTCTCCTCCTCTTTTTAATGTGTACTCATGAGTAATAAGTGACCCAATGCGTTCATTTACTTCGAGTTTTTTAAGATCCATAACTTCAAGAATCGTCGTCATTTTTTATTCCCAACGTTTTGGCAGAGAGTTGAGAATTTTCTTTACTATCTCCAAGTTAGAATAAACTTTTCCAAGAGCTATCAAACTATATATAATGTTAGTAAAATGAGTATACATAGAGAAAATAGATTCATCATCATTCATTTTGAACATTTCATATTTATGAGTAAGAATATAAATTTTTGATTCGTTGATTTGCGAAGTTCCTTCATAAGTTACTTCCAAGTTGTCCCAAATTTCCTTTGCCGTCCTACAAGTCATTATTCTATTAAATTCATTGATATTGAGAGCATTATACAAAAAATTCGTAGCCATTACATTCATTGTATAAAGTCTATCATCTTCACGATCAAACTCTTCTTCTTCCTTATTGACATTTATTCCATCAACAATTTTTGTCAGAATATAAGATCCATTTACAATACATTTCTAGATTTCTCGATCTTGGAACTGAAGAAATATTCTCATTTTAGCTTTCCATAAAATATAATTGTCTCCACAAAATAGCGGAGGTCGACTACTAGATTGACTTTCAGCGAATGTATGTGCAATGTTAGCCATATGATCTTAACTCAATAGATAATTAATCTTATAATAGAGCTCTTACTCTGATACCAATTGTTACCCAGATGACTAACACAAAAGGAGGGTGAATTGAATTATATTAAAATATTAACATTTATAAACCAAATACATAATATAAAATATAAATAAAATAAGAAACAGCAAGAAATATAAAGAGTAAGGGCAAAAAGAAACAAATTTAGTATTTTAACGAGGTTCAGCTTCACTGTCTACGTGCTCGCCTCAAGCTATCATTTGAGGATCCCAAATTCATTATTCAATCTCCTTCAGGTAGAGACAGAAATCTATTACACCTTTGAGCAATACCGCTACAAATAATCTGTGTAGAACACCCTCTATACTTGCAATCACCTTATACTTGGTGATTCATTGGTGATTCAACTATTCCCTGTGTAGAACACCTTCTACACACACAAGGGTTATACGCACCTTCTTACAAATACAAAAGCTAATAATGGGTAGGTTATCAGAATACACTCCTCAATGAGTGAGTTAAAAACAATATAGCGCAACTTATATCTCTCTTAAAATGAACAAGGATTAAGATACAAAACTTAGATAAGAGAGAATGAGGGCTTTGAAATAATGATGCAAAACTTAGCAATTGATGTGCAAGCTCTTGTTGTGATTTTTTCAAAACTTAAATGAGCTATTTATAAGCAAATGAGTCTTCATATTCAAATTTGAAAAGGTTCACATGTTAAATAAGAGCACTTTTTACTTTTCAAAAGATTCAAATAAAAAATCTCCTTTTTATATTTGTCAAAAACAACTCCATTTATTTTTCAAAGAAATCAAACCTAATCTTTTATTTTCATACATGACAAAATGAGCATGATTTATTTTTCAAACAAAATCATCTTCTTTTTGCATATGTCAAAAAAACATACAACCACCCTTCAAAATTTTCAAACAAAATCATCTATTTTTTACATTTGTCAAAAAAATACACAATCACCCTTCAAGATTTTCAAACACATGCACATGTTAAAGATGATAATAAATTATTTTACAAACTTAAATCTTTATGCATATGTGGAAAAAAAATTTGAAATTAAATATTTTAATAAAGTTATACAAATGTAAAAAATGCAATTTGATGTTTCATGAGAAAATATTCATTTTGAGCTTTAATCCAATTTTAAATTTTAAGATATGTCCAAAATTACTCTATGAGTTTCATTTGTAGACTTGTTCTTCTTTTTTCTTATGCTTGATTTCTTGATGTGTTTAACTCTCTTCATGCATAGACAACTTGAGTTTGAGTTTTGAAATTATTTGTTATCATTAAAATCTATACATAGATATGCGACTTGAAACCTTGAGTTTTATAGTGCTCTAATTGAGCAGCGGATCCCTCCCAAGTACAAGGATCTTGAGTGCCCAACCATCACATACAGCATTGGAAATCAAGAATTTGGGCAAGCGCTACTAGATTTAGGAGCCAGTATGAATTTAATGCCTTATTCTATTTACTTGTAACTGGGGTTGGGAGAAATCAAACAAACTTCTGTGGTATTGCAATTGGCTGACCGTTCAGTCAAAGTACCATGAGAAGTGGTAGAGGTTGTTCTAATTCAAATTGATAAATTTTATTATCCCATTGATTTTCTAATCCTAGATACTACCTTTGTTGTTGATACTACTTTTAAAATCTCTTTGATTTTAGGTATGCATTTTCTTGCCACTGCTAATGCTCTTATTAATTGCAAAAATGGACTCATAAAGCTATCTTTTGGAAACATGACTCTTGAGTGAATGTTTTCCATATTACAAAACAGCCAGAAGAGGACGATGGATGCCATCAGTCATATATGATTGACTCACTCATGGATATGAGAGTTTTGGAAACTCATGATTTTGATCCCCTTGCATATTTTCTTGTTAATTCTGAGTTTGATTCCCTCATTGATCTATCTTATGTAGTTGATATTTGTTCTATTTTTGACAGAACTCAGGATTATGGCAAACAAACATGACAACCAAAGTTTGAGAAATTGTCTGAGAAAAGTGAAAGACAGATTCCTTCAAGTGTTGAAGCACCCAAATTTGAATTGAAACCTTTGCTTAAGGGTTTGAAGGATGTTTTCCTTGGTTCAAGTGATACTTTTCCTGTTATTATTATCTCATCTGAATTGTCTGAGTCTCAAGGTGAGAAATTAATTTGAGTCCTAAGTGAACATATGTCAGCCTTAGGTTGGAGCATTACTAATATAAAAGGTGTTAGTCTCTTGATTTGTTCTCATAAAATTAGTTTAGAGGAAGGAGCTAGCCCTCGTAGAGACCCACAGCGTAGGCTTAATCCCACTATGAAAGAAGTGGTGAAAAATTGGTTAGTCTTACACAGGTTATTCCTAAAAAGTCTGGTGTTACTGTAGTGAAAAATGACCTAGAAGAGTTAGTCCTTACCAAGAGTTAGTCCTCTCAAAAAGACCATTTTCCTCTCCCAATTGTTGATCAAATTCTTGAGTGTGTGGCTGGTCATCTTTTCTATTGTTTCTTGGATGGTTATTCTGGTTATTATCAAATTAAAATTGCATTAGAAGACCAGGATATAATCACTTTTACTTGTCCTTTTGGAACTTATGATTTTCGTAGAATACCATTTGGATTGTGTAATGCATCTGCTACTTTTCAACGTTGCATGATAAGTATCTTTAGTGACTTGGTTGAAAATTGCATGGAAGTTTTTATGAATGACCTGACTGTTTTTGGATCTTCTTTTGATGCATATTTATTGAATTTAGAGAGTGTTAACCCGTTGTGAGGAGAAGGATCTGGTCTTGAATTGGAAAAAATGTCACTTTATGATACTTTCAGGTATTGTCTTAGAGCGTATTATTTCTTCTAGGAGGATAAAGGTTGATCAATCTAAGATTGAATTAATTTCTAAATTGCCTACACCTAAGACAGAAAGGATGTGAGATCTTTTATTGGTGATGCAAGCTTTTATAAGAGGTTCATATAGAATTTTTCCACCATATCTAGACCATTATGTGACTTCCTAGCTAAAGATGCCCCATTTGAGTAAACACAAGCTTGTCAATAGGCCTTTCAAACGCTAATTGGCAAGCTTACCTCAGCACCCATAATGTAGCCACCTGATTGGACTTTGCCTTTTGAGATTATGTGTGATACCAATGATTATGCTGTAGGTGCTGTTCTTGGGCAACGAAGAGAGGGAAAGCCTTTTGTCATTTACTATGCTAGTAGGACTCTAAATAGTGCTCAAATGAACTACTCCACTACTGAAAAAGAGTTGCTAGTTGTAGTGTTTGCTTTGGATAAGTTTCATGCTTATTTGATTGGCTCTCCTATTATTATTTTCACAGATCATGCCTCCCCTTAAGTACCTTCTTGCAAAGAAGGATGCTAAGGCGTGACTAATACGATGGGTTTTACTTTTGCAGGAATTTGATATCACCATCAAAGACAAGAAATGAGTGGAAAACATAGTGGGTAGCCATCTCTCGAGACTCACATTTGAGGACACCTCTGACCACCTGCCAATCAGGGTTAATTTTCCCGATGAGCATTTACTTTCTATTACTTCTATATCATGGTTTGCTCATATTTTGAATTATTTGGCTGCAGGTGAGATATCGATGGATTAGTGCACTCAGGATAAGAGGAAGTTTATGACTGAGGTGCGTAATTTCTATTGGGATGACTATTTTCTTTTTAAATACTGTTTTGACCAAATTTTAAGGCGCTACATCCCTGATGAAGAGATTGCTAGCGTCTTGGAATTTAGTCACTCTGTGACGCCCTAATTTTACCTTTGAGATTTAACATAAATTAAGGTGTCTGGATAAGTAATATTTGGCTACTCACTCTCGTACTTAACAAGAATAAAATGCATATATCATATAATTCGCAGCAGATCTAGTTTTAGATATAAAACTTGCTAAAGATCACATGGAAAATATACTTACAACATTCACATCATTCATTAATAACTTAATATTGTACCTTTTTACATACACAAGGCCCAAATTGCAGCAAGTTAGCAACAAAATATATTACATTCTTCCAAAAGACTCTCCTTCACCTCACTCATTTTCTTTCTTAACCTCAAAAAATTCTCTCTCATAGCGAAACCTATCTATACTAATACTAAAGTCCTGCTGGAGCAGTTGTCCCTGTGAAGTCACACAAACTCCACACATGGACAACGAGCCATCTAGTTCTAATGTTAAATAGCATCTGATGCGTCGCCTCTCCTTAGCAAAAGTGGATGCGTCAAGGCTCCAAACTCTTGTAGGTTGATTATTGATAAGAGGTCTGAAGGAAACAAAAAAAATATCCATATAAGGACTATAGTCGGAGAGTCCTTCGGGACTCCCTGAAGTTTCCTGCTTCATCGGGGTTGTCCCCTTGCTAGTCATTGAATCCTGTATATATATATATATATGATATGCATAAAAAAATATGGAACTACAAAAGAGTGAGATTTCTTTTGAAATCTCAGTAAGTACATAAGCAACTTAAAGGAAACAGGGAAAAAGCAACCATAATAATATCACCACTGAATGACTAGGGAAAATATCCTAAGATACACATCATAAGACCACTGTCTAACTGGTACTTTTCTTAACTCAACCGAATACATAATTTTATGCGGAATTACACCGTTTTCTTAAAAGTTCTTATTCTTTCTTATCACTGATGGGCATTACATCTCGCCATCCCCATCACATACACTCATCAATTATCCGAGCGTTACGTCTCGTCGTCCCCGTTGTGATGAGTCTCATGTCAATCTTCCGAACGTTATGTCTCGCCGTCCCCGTCTTGGCACAAAACATATACATATATCACTGCAGGCGTTACGTATCGCCGTCCCTGCTATTCAGATCAGTCACACAGGCGTTGTATCGCCGTCCCCGTGAAGACCACACACTCTTATAACACGATAGGCGTTACGTATCACCTTCCTTATCGGCACGTCAGTCATCCGGGCGTTATGTCTCGTCGTCCCCGTCACGACATGACTAACTTATTCTTATCCATCGTTTTCTTTTTAGTTGTTCATTTCTTATTCATACGAGTTTTTCACTCATAACCAGTTCCATTTGGAACACCGATTTTCTTCCAGGAAAAACCCTGAGTCTAAGCAAAACAGAACATCTCGCTCGAGTGGGTGTCGAGCGATCATCAAGCGAAGTTAGGGTTTGAACTCGCTCGAGCTGGTGTCGAGTGAATATCGAGCGAAGTCACGGGTTTGAACTCGCTCGAACAGAGTATCAAGCGCTACTTGCTAATTTTGCCTTCACTCGACCCACAGGTCAAGCGAGGTTCGAGCGAGATCACGACTCTAGGAGTTTTTCTACTCGAAACATGCCAATATTTTTACTATACTTCATTTGGCTTCTTAAAAACTTAAATATAAGTTCTTAAAAAGTTTGTTGAACATTTTACAAGATAATTTAAATCCAACCTTACTCATATGCCACTTTGTCACTTAATCATGTTCTTAAAAGTTCAATACTAGTAAATATAGTTCAATCACTTCATTAAATCACTTCCATGCTTAAGTTAAGTTAGAATATAGACTTACAAATTCTTCAAAGTTCAAGAAAATGGATCCAACCAACTTCTTGCAAGCTTTCCTCCAAACTCAACCACTTAGCTCACAAAGGAAATCTTTAAGGGTTTTGGAAGGGTTTTCTGGGGTATCTTCCAAAGGGAAATGTGTTCTCTACTTCTAAAGGAGTTTAGAAAGCTCTCAAGGTTCTATTTATAGGGTGGTGGTCGACCAACATGAGGGAGAGAAGAGGAAAAACACCCTAAGGTGCACTAGTTGTCAGTTTGCACGGGTGATGAGGTATCCATCTAAGCATATTTTATGATGAGACTTAAGCCTCCCAAATTCTAGACTTTGCAGCTGGATTAGTCATCCAAGGGCTTACATTTGAGATGTTTTGTTGCCAATTTTGATCCATGGCTAAGGAGTGAGCTAAAGGGATAAGAGGTGAGGTGGCATTTCACCTAATTATGCATGCACCTCCCATTTCCAGCCCTCTCCTTGTGTCACACGCCCCTCTCCAGATTTTTCCACTCATTTGGTTACTTCCTAACTCCCTTAAGTCTCCATTTAATAAGTTCTATAAGGACACTTCTTAGTTTAGTTAGGATAGAGCTAAATCTGACTCACTTAATCACCTATCAACTAGATTTTGGCTCTCCTTGTGTTTCCATCACACTAACTAACCAATTAGCTTCTAAATCAACTTTCCATCCATTTACAACTATCCCTACACATGTCCTAATCCCAGAAAATCTCAAAACCAATTGCCTAATTAGTTACATGCCTCAAATTAGTTCAATCTATCCAACTCGGGTTCCATTTAAGCCTATTCCAGAGCTGCCCTTTTGCTTCCCAAATAAGTTATTGATCCCTTTCGAATCTTGACAAACTGAAAATATAAAAGTTTTAGATCTATATCTCAAGGTTATATAAAAATTAGAATCACCTCATTTGGATTTAATATGAATAACTTATGCCCATTTCACTAAAATTCGATAGATTAATCCGAGAATGCATAATTCTCAATACCAAGTGTAATCTCATATTCCTCAATTAAATCTCTCACTCTATTTTCCTAGAAAATAAATACATCAAATAAATATTCTTAAAGTAATTTTCATAAAATAATTTACCTTAGAAAATTTTGGGCTATTACACACTCCCAAACTTGTGAGGGCCACTTTTCAATGAAGAAAATCGCTGCAAAAATTCTGCAGTGTAGATTTTATTGGCTTACCTTGTTTAAGGATGCAAACGTCTATTGTCGCTCATGTGAAAGGTGTCAAAATTAGGAGTTATGTCCCATCGTAATATGATGCCCTTAAACCCAATTTTAGTTATTGAGATTTTTGATTGTTGAGGTATTGATTTTATGGGACCACTCCCTCCTTTTAGATATCAATATATTATTGTGGCAGTAGATTATGTGTCAAAATGGGTGAGGTAGTAGCTTGCAGTAACAATAATAATAAAACGGTAATTAAATTTCTTAAAGAGAATATTATCTCGGCTTGGTACACTGTGACGACCCAGAATTTCGTGTTTTATTTTATTTAACTTAATTAATTATTATAAGGGTGGTAGAGATATTTTTATTTATTTAAGCACTTGAAGTTGGGCTTAAAATTGAGCTTTGGAAGCATGACTTGGGATATTGGCCCAATTAGTATATCAAAGCCCATAAGCCCATGAAGATGATCAATAAAGTCAACTAAACCCATGCATGGAGACACATGTCACCCTAGGAAAGCTTTAGTAAGTCTCCAAAGACTAGTAGGTGGGAGGAAAGAAAATACTAGTAGTTGGAGGGTTTGACTAGTTGGTTATAAGTGGAAGAAGTGTGAAAATCCAAGATGAGATTTTCTCAACATTGGCCAACTAGGTAGGCGTGTAAGGCAAGGAGGAGTCTTCCAATTGAGTTTCCCTAGGTGGATGTCAAATCTAGGAGGTTGACTTGTACTAGATCTTGTAAGTGTAGAAGATTTGTGTGTAGGAAGATATCACTTGGAAGGTGTGTGTGACAAGTGACAAGTGGAGTGGTTGTGCCATTGGGAAGAGAATCCTTGGTTGGAGAACATGGAGTTTACGTAGGAAATAGAGAAGGGAAGCCAACTTTGCTTCACTTTGAGTCTCCCCATGCAAGCCTCACTTTTGATGTGACAAAGATAGGTTTTGTGTAAGAACACTTTTGGAGATATGTGTTGACTTGTAAGGATGTGATGGTGACAAGGAGATGACTACTTTTGGAGAGGAAGAAGTCTTCCAATCTAGTTTCCCTAGGAGCATACCAAATCTAGTTGAGTGACATATGTTAAGATTTGGTGGAAGAGGAAGTAGTTGAGAGGAAAATGTGAGGAAGAAAGGTTTCGGGTGATTTGGAAATGGGAGTGCCGAACCCTTCATTGGTCTTTCCCATGCAATCTCATCTAAATCTAGATGAATGACCATTGATAGATCTTGTAAGTAGGAGTGACAAGGTGATTGACAAGTGATAGAAGGATGTGGTATCATAGGAGAGAGGAAAAGAAGATGAAAAGAAAACAATAGGATTTGGGTGAGCAAAACCGTAGGCTTTGTTTTTGGTTTTCCTAGAATTTTGACAAAATCTAGGTAAAAGGACATATGAGATTGTGTAGGAATAGCTTGTGCTTGTGTGTAAGAGTGTAAGGTTGAGTGATGATTGATAGGATGCATGAGAGAAGAAAGGAAACCATGGATGAGATGAGAAGATTCGGATGACACAAGGAGAATGGTGTAGCCGAATTGGTGCAAGTCCATTTCCCCAAAATTGATCTTGAGATCTTGGTAAGGGACATATGAGATGATGGATGAGTGTGGAAGAGATGATGTGAAAGAAATAGAGGGGCTAAGCCCATGTGAGGCGCCGGACATGGATGAAAAAGGGAAGAAGAAACCAACCTAAAAGTGATTTAGATTTAGGCATGATGTGATCTAGTGATGGAAGTCACTCAAGTGTCTTTCAAACCTATCAAATGTCAACCCTAAAAGGTAGGGAATGAGTGGCCTAAGGGCCTAGAAGCTCACTTGGCCGAATGGTCTTATGCCTTTGTTGTTTCCCACTTGTTTGTCTCACTTGTTCACCCACACACCTCCATCCTACACACGGCAACAAGTTCTCCCATCTCACTCTCACTTTGCTTCCTATTCTTCTATCTCCTAAGCACCAAAATACCCTAAGTTCAATAGAATCAAGCAAGCATTCTTGAGTGGAAGACTACTTGAAGAGGTAATACAAAAGCCTAAGCTATTTCAAGAATAGAAAGCTAGGTTAAATCACATGCACACACCAAGGCCTATATTCTTAATATTTCCTTTTGAACTATATCCTTATAAACTATTTTAATGGATTATTTTTATATATATATTTTCAGAGCAAATCTTTGCTACTTGGAGTATTGTAAGTGCACTTTTATCTTGATCTTACCATTTCTTGTATATATATGAGTGAATGTGTTTGTATTGATTGTTGGATGTATGGAAATGCTAGATTAGGTTTTTCTAAAGGAAATGCTTTGTTTCTATAGTAGAAAGCCCATGCTTAATCCATATTATTCTTTAGGCTTGAAATTTGAATATGTTGGTGGATTTAGCTAAGTTGTAGCAAAAGAAATAAAGCATGATGATATGATATATGATGGTGGTAGAAATGCATGCATGACTAAGTTTAAGTTTGTTAAGTGCTTGGAGATGTTAGGCTAGGTTCTCTTGAAAGAAATGATTTGTTTATTTAGTTAAAAATCTATGCTTTGTCCATATGTTATTATAGGCTTGAATCTATATTATGTTGATGGTTATAGCTAAATTGATGTAAAGGAAAAAGAAGCATGTTGATATGGTATATAGTGATAAGAAAATGCATGTGTGACTAAGATAATATTTGTTGGGTGATTGAGGCGCTAGGATGAATGCTTAAAAAGAAAAATGTATTGTATGCTTAGTGATAAATCCATGCTTAGCAAGGTGTATGATTCTAGGCTTGAGATTTGCATTGTTATTGGTGGATTTAGTTACTTTGGTATAAAGGAAAAATAGAGCATGATTAGTATGAAAAATGGTGACAAAATGCATGCATGTTAAAATGATGTTTGGAGTTGAAAAGAATTTAAATTGGTGCATATATGGGTTTCGGTTTTAAATGTTTTAGGGTTAAGTTATCAATTGATTAACTATTCTTTCATATGATGATTGAGCCTTGAATACTTGAGAGAGAGTTAGAAGCATGAAAAATATGGAGGATTCCGTAGCACGATGTTTCGGTTTCACATGTATGATTTAGTGTGCTATTTTGGTGAAAGGAAAAGTGATGAAGATACTAATCCTAAGGATAATAGGGTTCGGTTAACCTCTCTTGGTGAGGCAAAAATGGTTTAGTTAATTTTATTAAGGTTTAGTGAGTATATGGAAGGAAATAGAAGGAAGAAACCCTAGGTAGTAACTAAAGAGGGTCTCGGCCCAACCATAGGGGTGGAGGCCGAGCACCCTACTCGAGTCATTAAGCCTAATTATGTGCTATATATGAATAGTGAGCTGAAGGATATGATGTTTGACTTAGGAAAGAAGATGGCTAAGTGTGCACTCGGGTTCGTCTCGAGTTTTTGCATGATTAGCATTAAAGGTTTGCATGTCACATGCATGAAACACGAAAATCATGTTTTTGGAGTCAAACATGTTTCCAAATGAAAAGGAAAAGAATTAAAGTTTTTATAAGAACCCCAAAGGCTGGGACGGGGTAGTGCCCCAGTGGAACTCCCTGTTCACTCAGGAGTGATTAAAGTTGAGTGAAAGCCCCTGGGTCGACGAAGAACAGTCGGCGGACCATGTATGGCTCCAAAAGGTGTCCGGAGCGTGGTTGCACCTAATGCTAGTGGGTGCCATAAAAGCGGTGTTGGTCTCGACCTCACCATATGAAAAGTTTGTAGTTGCTTGGAGAGAAATCCCCGAGTGACGAAAAGCGCGAAAGGGCGCGAAACGTATTCACCTAGGTTGACATGGTCGCCGGGTGTGACGGTAACTAGCGGGGAGCACACGGTGCATAGGGGAACCGTGAGGTGTCCAAAATGAACAGTGACGGGGAAGGCGATACGTAACTCCCGTACCACTGATAAGGATTCACGACATGACGGGGAAGGCGATACGTAACTCCCGTATGACTGACGTGACGACGGTGAAGGCGATACGTAACTGCCGTCGAGGTTAAGGAATGATATGAATATGATAAGTGGCGCCTAAGATAAGAAACGATGAAAGAAACGAAAAGTTTTTACGAAAAAGGGTTGTTAAAGCATGAGTCAAAAGAATTTCGTATATGATGAACCCTTTTTGAAAAGCAAGTATATGAACGAAGATTGAAAGAAAGTCAAGTTTTTATGAAAGTTTTCATGAGCATATGCATTTGCTAAGTCCTTAGTTGCATATGCATGACACGTGTTCTGTTTGTTATTCACTGATATGTATGCTTGAAATGATTTTGTTGAGATAGTTGTGTACTTACTGAGATTTCTCGAAATCTCACCCCCCCTTTATATTTCCACTATCGTTCCTTGTGGGGACGATAGAAGTTGTTGCAGGAAAAGATGACGTCGACGATTATGAGACTCGGAGAGACTCTCTAGACCACTGATGGTCTGGTGATCTCCCCACCTGTTGACGTGGTCGCGGGGACAGCATTTGGATGAGGATGCTTATTTACGTTTTATTTAGATCTTAGAGGTTCCCGATGTTTTGAGAGATATATATATTTTTGGAGACTGATACACTTAATGATGTTTAACAATATGAAGTTTATTTTGGGATCTTAAATTGTTATACCATGTGACGTAAGGCAAAATTTTACGTTCTTGCCTGATTATAAAATGGCTTGACCTTTTCCGCTGCGAAAACTTCCTATTCATTGCGTTTAGTTTTAAATGCATACCCAAACATAAATGTATGCTACGAAGAGGGGTGAACTTCCTTGTGTTGTTCGTCCCCGACGCTTCTATTCACGTGCGATCCCAAACGTGGGTTGGGGCGTCGACAGCGGTGGTATCAGAGCAGTTTAGTCTCTGGGTAAACCCACAAGTCCTAGGAAAATAACCACATGGTATTTATCTAGGCTATGATCTTTTAGAAATAGGCTTGAACACTTGGAGGAGTTGGTTGAATATGATGTTAGTATGAATTGTTTGAGCCTTGAGCAGTAAGAATTTGAGTTGCCAGAGTTAGGGTAACTCATATAAAGGTTCTGTGCGTTTCAGGGGAAATCATGGCACGAGGACGACGTCGCGCCCTTACTCCGAGGCCCGTAGCTCCCCCAGTAGGAAATATTTCGAGTCCTGTCACACCAACGGTAGGAAATACGCCATTGATTAATCCCCCTAGACCCGAAGCAAGGAGAGCTCAGAATGACCCATTGGATGGCGGACAGGCGATAGCTGAGGCTATCCGCCAAATGACGGAACTGGTAAGGAACCAGATGGAACATAACCGATATCATCAGAATACCGGTGGAGGAACATCAGGCTGCCCCTATGAAAAATTTTTAGTCTACCGATACCCGAACTTCATGGGAACAGAGGGAGCCATGAAGGCAGATCGATGGATTATGGATTTGGAGCGCACTTTTGAGATCAGCGGGTGCACAGAAACCCAGAAGGTGCAGTACGCTGGTCACTTGCTGCGAGGGGAGGCCGGACTATGGTGGGATACTAAGAGGAAGCTGCTAAAACAAGAGTTGGGAGAAAATGTGGTTCCCACCTGGGAACGATTCAAAAATGAATTCGACAACCGTTTCTTCCCCGAGTCTATTAAACAGCATAAAGCTATGGAATTCGCCACTTTAGTACAAGGGAGCATGACGGTGGAACAATACGCTGCAAAATTCATGGAATTGGCCCGATTCGCCCTTCATTTGGTAGCTACCGAGAAAACGCGGGCACAGAAATTCCAAGATGGACTGCAATCTAGGATTCGCAACCAAGTGGCCTGCTTGCGAATCGAAAAATTTCAAGAGTTGGTGAATGTGGCATTTATTGCCGAGGCGGAGCAAAAGAGTCTGATCATGCAGACTCAAATGCACAAGAAGAGAGGATTTCCCTACTCCTCAGGGGAAGATGCAAATAAGAGGAGGAATTTTCACCCTGTGGATAAAGGGAAAGGAAAAGTGATTGGTCAAGGAACACCGATTGCATCACCACCTTGTGGAAGATGCGGGCGAACACATGGGGGTGAGTGCCGAGTGGCGACAGGAGCTTGCTTCCGATGTGGTCAAGTGGGCCACATGATGCGCGACTGCCCCCAGATGACCTTTGGTGGAACTGCAGCCCCTGGAGGAAAGGCGAAAACCCTCACAAAGGCAAAGGTATACGCAATTATGCCCGGAGAAGTAGACGTAGACGATCAGGAAGCAATTAACACTGGCGTTATCACCGGTAACAGGCCTAAACCTACTTTGATTCGAAGTATATGATGATATTTTTCCTCAAGGTGACAATAGAATAATTTTATACGTGAGATTTCTTTTCTGATGCGTAATGTGGTGTATGTATTATTTGACTCTGGAGCAATGATATCTTTTGTTTTGTATGATTGTGTGTGGGGATATAAATTAAGAGTATAGTCATTGGCATCATTCTGGAAAAGCTAAAGTAGTGGTCGATGCATTAAGTTGGGAAGCTCAAAAGAAAGAACCTTCAATACTGGTAGTAATGTGGGACTTGTTAATTGGAAATCTGCCAAGAGATGCTACGTTGGCAGCAGTACAAGAGATTGTCTCCCTAATGGAATAGGACATTAGGGAATGACAGCGTAAGAATGCCAAAGTAGAAAGGATCTGGCAGTAATTGCTAGGCGGAAGAAGGTCTTTTGCATATTTACGATCTCAGATGACGAGACGAAATTGGTGAAAGTAGGGTGTTAAGACCCAAGTATCTGCAGGGATTCCAAACGCGAGTAGAAGGGATAGTTAAATCCGTTATGATGAACCATATGAAGTTGTAGAGGAGGTTGGACCAGTAGCTTACTGTCTGGATTTACTGGAAAGCCTACAAGCAGTTTACAATGTATTCCATGTGTCTCGTTGAAGAAAAGCATTAGGGAAGGACTGGTGATAGTAATGAATCCATGCCACATTAAGTTATGCTCTAACCTAACTTGCGAGGATTAGCCAATGCGAATCAAAGATCGGAAGGATCAGGAACCGAGAATTCTGGTTGGAATACTTTAGAACAATCTTTGCCTCCCAAGAAGCGACATGGAAAACGTGAAGACGTGTTGGGGGCTAACTACCCTCAGTTGTTTGTAAACCAATTGTGTATTGCTTTCTTGGTTGAACCTTTTTGTGATTATCGATATATAGGTGCGCATATGTTTGTGGTGGTTGTTATTTTCTTTGGCTTCTTTGTTTGTTGTCCTTTAGGAATCGTAGTGATTTATCGTGCGACCTTGAGCAGAAGACGGATTGGAGTAGAAGAATCCACAATCACTAGTGTTGGAAGTATAGAAGTTTATCAGGGTTGGATTGGTGTTTAAGGCATTGCCCTAGCGATTTCGAGGACGAAATCTTTTTTTTAGTGGGGGAGGATGTGACGACCCAGAATTTCGTGTTTTATTTTATTTAACTTAATTAATTATTATAAGGGTGGTAGAGATATTTTTATTTATTTAAGCACTTGAAGTTGGGCTTAAAATTGAGCTTTGGAAGCATGACTTGGGATATTGGCCCAATTAGTATATCAAAGCCCATAAGCCCATGAAGATGATCAATAAAGTCAACTAAACCCATGCATGGAGACACATGTCACCCTAGGAAAGCTTTAGTAAGTCTCCAAAGACTAGTAGGTGGGAGGAAAGAAAATACTAGTAGTTGGAGGGTTTGACTAGTTGGTTATAAGTGGAAGAAGTGTGAAAATCCAAGATGAGATTTTCTCAACATTGGCCAACTAGGTAGGCGTGTAAGGCAAGGAGGAGTCTTCCAATTGAGTTTCCCTAGGTGGATGTCAAATCTAGGAGGTTGACTTGTACTAGATCTTGTAAGTGTAGAAGATTTGTGTGTAGGAAGATATCACTTGGAAGGTGTGTGTGACAAGTGACAAGTGGAGTGGTTGTGCCATTGGGAAGAGAATCCTTGGTTGGAGAACATGGAGTTTACGTAGGAAATAGAGAAGGGAAGCCAACTTTGCTTCACTTTGAGTCTCCCCATGCAAGCCTCACTTTTGATGTGACAAAGATAGGTTTTGTGTAAGAACACTTTTGGAGATATGTGTTGACTTGTAAGGATGTGATGGTGACAAGGAGATGACTACTTTTGGAGAGGAAGAAGTCTTCCAATCTAGTTTCCCTAGGAGCATACCAAATCTAGTTGAGTGACATATGTTAAGATTTGGTGGAAGAGGAAGTAGTTGAGAGGAAAATGTGAGGAAGAAAGGTTTCGGGTGATTTGGAAATGGGAGTGCCGAACCCTTCATTGGTCTTTCCCATGCAATCTCATCTAAATCTAGATGAATGACCATTGATAGATCTTGTAAGTAGGAGTGACAAGGTGATTGACAAGTGATAGAAGGATGTGGTATCATAGGAGAGAGGAAAAGAAGATGAAAAGAAAACAATAGGATTTGGGTGAGCAAAACCGTAGGCTTTGTTTTTGGTTTTCCTAGAATTTTGACAAAATCTAGGTAAAAGGACATATGAGATTGTGTAGGAATAGCTTGTGCTTGTGTGTAAGAGTGTAAGGTTGAGTGATGATTGATAGGATGCATGAGAGAAGAAAGGAAACCATGGATGAGATGAGAAGATTCGGATGACACAAGGAGAATGGTGTAGCCGAATTGGTGCAAGTCCATTTCCCCAAAATTGATCTTGAGATCTTGGTAAGGGACATATGAGATGATGGATGAGTGTGGAAGAGATGATGTGAAAGAAATAGAGGGGCTAAGCCCATGTGAGGCGCCGGACATGGATGAAAAAGGGAAGAAGAAACCAACCTAAAAGTGATTTAGATTTAGGCATGATGTGATCTAGTGATGGAAGTCACTCAAGTGTCTTTCAAACCTATCAAATGTCAACCCTAAAAGGTAGGGAATGAGTGGCCTAAGGGCCTAGAAGCTCACTTGGCCGAATGGTCTTATGCCTTTGTTGTTTCCCACTTGTTTGTCTCACTTGTTCACCCACACACCTCCATCCTACACACGGCAACAAGTTCTCCCATCTCACTCTCACTTTGCTTCCTATTCTTCTATCTCCTAAGCACCAAAATACCCTAAGTTCAATAGAATCAAGCAAGCATTCTTGAGTGGAAGACTACTTGAAGAGGTAATACAAAAGCCTAAGCTATTTCAAGAATAGAAAGCTAGGTTAAATCACATGCACACACCAAGGCCTATATTCTTAATATTTCCTTTTGAACTATATCCTTATAAACTATTTTAATGGATTATTTTTATATATATATTTTCAGAGCAAATCTTTGCTACTTGGAGTATTGTAAGTGCACTTTTATCTTGATCTTACCATTTCTTGTATATATATGAGTGAATGTGTTTGTATTGATTGTTGGATGTATGGAAATGCTAGATTAGGTTTTTCTAAAGGAAATGCTTTGTTTCTATAGTAGAAAGCCCATGCTTAATCCATATTATTCTTTAGGCTTGAAATTTGAATATGTTGGTGGATTTAGCTAAGTTGTAGCAAAAGAAATAAAGCATGATGATATGATATATGATGGTGGTAGAAATGCATGCATGACTAAGTTTAAGTTTGTTAAGTGCTTGGAGATGTTAGGCTAGGTTCTCTTGAAAGAAATGATTTGTTTATTTAGTTAAAAATCTATGCTTTGTCCATATGTTATTATAGGCTTGAATCTATATTATGTTGATGGTTATAGCTAAATTGATGTAAAGGAAAAAGAAGCATGTTGATATGGTATATAGTGATAAGAAAATGCATGTGTGACTAAGATAATATTTGTTGGGTGATTGAGGCGCTAGGATGAATGCTTAAAAAGAAAAATGTATTGTATGCTTAGTGATAAATCCATGCTTAGCAAGGTGTATGATTCTAGGCTTGAGATTTGCATTGTTATTGGTGGATTTAGTTACTTTGGTATAAAGGAAAAATAGAGCATGATTAGTATGAAAAATGGTGACAAAATGCATGCATGTTAAAATGATGTTTGGAGTTGAAAAGAATTTAAATTGGTGCATATATGGGTTTCGGTTTTAAATGTTTTAGGGTTAAGTTATCAATTGATTAACTATTCTTTCATATGATGATTGAGCCTTGAATACTTGAGAGAGAGTTAGAAGCATGAAAAATATGGAGGATTCCGTAGCACGATGTTTCGGTTTCACATGTATGATTTAGTGTGCTATTTTGGTGAAAGGAAAAGTGATGAAGATACTAATCCTAAGGATAATAGGGTTCGGTTAACCTCTCTTGGTGAGGCAAAAATGGTTTAGTTAATTTTATTAAGGTTTAGTGAGTATATGGAAGGAAATAGAAGGAAGAAACCCTAGGTAGTAACTAAAGAGGGTCTCGGCCCAACCATAGGGGTGGAGGCCGAGCACCCTACTCGAGTCATTAAGCCTAATTATGTGCTATATATGAATAGTGAGCTGAAGGATATGATGTTTGACTTAGGAAAGAAGATGGCTAAGTGTGCACTCGGGTTCGTCTCGAGTTTTTGCATGATTAGCATTAAAGGTTTGCATGTCACATGCATGAAACACGAAAATCATGTTTTTGGAGTCAAACATGTTTCCAAATGAAAAGGAAAAGAATTAAAGTTTTTATAAGAACCCCAAAGGCTGGGACGGGGTAGTGCCCCAGTGGAACTCCCTGTTCACTCAGGAGTGATTAAAGTTGAGTGAAAGCCCCTGGGTCGACGAAGAACAGTCGGCGGACCATGTATGGCTCCAAAAGGTGTCCGGAGCGTGGTTGCACCTAATGCTAGTGGGTGCCATAAAAGCGGTGTTGGTCTCGACCTCACCATATGAAAAGTTTGTAGTTGCTTGGAGAGAAATCCCCGAGTGACGAAAAGCGCGAAAGGGCGCGAAACGTATTCACCTAGGTTGACATGGTCGCCGGGTGTGACGGTAACTAGCGGGGAGCACACGGTGCATAGGGGAACCGTGAGGTGTCCAAAATGAACAGTGACGGGGAAGGCGATACGTAACTCCCGTACCACTGATAAGGATTCACGACATGACGGGGAAGGCGATACGTAACTCCCGTATGACTGACGTGACGACGGTGAAGGCGATACGTAACTGCCGTCGAGGTTAAGGAATGATATGAATATGATAAGTGGCGCCTAAGATAAGAAACGATGAAAGAAACGAAAAGTTTTTACGAAAAAGGGTTGTTAAAGCATGAGTCAAAAGAATTTCGTATATGATGAACCCTTTTTGAAAAGCAAGTATATGAACGAAGATTGAAAGAAAGTCAAGTTTTTATGAAAGTTTTCATGAGCATATGCATTTGCTAAGTCCTTAGTTGCATATGCATGACACGTGTTCTGTTTGTTATTCACTGATATGTATGCTTGAAATGATTTTGTTGAGATAGTTGTGTACTTACTGAGATTTCTCGAAATCTCACCCCCCCTTTATATTTCCACTATCGTTCCTTGTGGGGACGATAGAAGTTGTTGCAGGAAAAGATGACGTCGACGATTATGAGACTCGGAGAGACTCTCTAGACCACTGATGGTCTGGTGATCTCCCCACCTGTTGACGTGGTCGCGGGGACAGCATTTGGATGAGGATGCTTATTTACGTTTTATTTAGATCTTAGAGGTTCCCGATGTTTTGAGAGATATATATATTTTTGGAGACTGATACACTTAATGATGTTTAACAATATGAAGTTTATTTTGGGATCTTAAATTGTTATACCATGTGACGTAAGGCAAAATTTTACGTTCTTGCCTGATTATAAAATGGCTTGACCTTTTCCGCTGCGAAAACTTCCTATTCATTGCGTTTAGTTTTAAATGCATACCCAAACATAAATGTATGCTACGAAGAGGGGTGAACTTCCTTGTGTTGTTCGTCCCCGACGCTTCTATTCACGTGCGATCCCAAACGTGGGTTGGGGCGTCGACATACACCACGTGCTATCATTAGTGATCGAGGTACATATTTTTGCAAACGTTCTTTTGAGGCTCAGATGAAAAAATATGGGGTGGTACATAAAATCTCTACTGCATACCACCCTCAAGGAAATTAAGCAAATTTTAGAAAAAAAAAAGGGTAAACCCAGATTGCAAAAATTGGTCTTTTAGATTAGTTGATACACTTTGGGCCTATCGTATAGCTTTCAAAACTCCTTTAGGCATGTCACCTTATAGACTTGTTTTTGAAAAACCTTACCACATACTTGTGAAGATCGAGCATTGAGCCTATTGGGCTATCAAACATTTCAATTTTGACATGAGAGAAGCATGTAAGCTTAGAAAACTTCAGTTGATCGAGTTAGAGGAGTTGGGAAATGATGCCTATGAGAACTCTAAAATCTATAAGGCTAAAATGAAAGAGTTTTATGATAAAAATATTTTGAGAAAAACATTTAAGCCTAATGATCGAGTGTTCTAATATGATTCTAGACTCCATAAGCACCCAGGAAAACTTGGTCTAGGTGGACCGCCCCTTTTGTAGTAAAGAATGTTTTTGAAAATAAGGCGGTAGAAATAGAAGATCGTAAAGATGTTTGAATCTTTAAAGAAAATAGTCCGCGTGTTGAAATATTAATTGATAGACAAGCTTCAAAAGTGGAAGAGATTCCACTTGTGAACCCAATCTATAAACCTTGACCACACCATGCAGGTATTTTTTTTATTTGTTTTTTTTTTCGTTTTCCTTTATTTATTTATTTTTATTTTCTTTCTTTTTCTTTTTCTTTTTGGTTACTGTTGGTTTTCTTTATTTTTGTTTGCAAGTTAGTATCAGTTTGTCATTTCAGTTTACCATTTCTGGTACTTAGCGAGTCACCTACGTCCTACATCAGGTGTATTCTATCATTTTTAGTTACTCCCCTTTCAATTTTGATTTTTAAATATTGAGGACAATGTTTCACTTAAGTTGGGGGGTAGGAATGTAAATTTAGCATTTAAAATACATGTTGGAACTCTGTGGCATATTTCATGTTCCAAATTAAAAAAAAAAAAAAAAGGATCACACAGGCACCCATTTTCACATGTGTCTTTATATTCATTCATGACCAACTTAGTGAATTCATCAAACCCATCGTAATTATTTTGCTAAGGCATTCACAGAACGTTTAATTCACTTATCCAAACTTTGTGGTAAGATGGTAGTTTGACATATGTAGTTAGAGAACTCTTTTACTTAAGTATTTATGTGAATTTTGGGAGATGATTGAGAGCATACAATTGCAGAAATTATGATAAGCATTCATTAATTTGTTGAATTGGGCACTTCTTTGAGAATATCATTACATGATTGGTGGTAAGATGGTGAATATATACTTGGGATATGACGAATTTTAACTTAGGATTAACGTTTGAGCCTTTCAAGCTAACTCTTCTCATCATAGACTCTTAGTTGCCAATTTTGAGCCAATAAACATAGATAACCTTTTTATTTTCATATGCCCACATTATCTATACGTCTCCACATTGGAGTATATCTTATACACTGATTTTTTCTACTCTTATTGCTTCCAAGTGTGTACTAGGTGTGGAATTTGCATATTTGTTTTTGAAAAAAAGAAAAAAAAAAGAACAAGAGAAGAATACAAGTCACAAAATGTTCAATTGAGTGAGTTTGAAAAAAAAAAGAAAAAAAATGTGGAAAAGAAAAAAAAAAGAAAAAAAGTAAGTTGAAGGAGAAAGAAAATTATTATTTGATGATCTGAAAAATTGAAGAGTATATCAAGTGAAAAGTGTGGTTTGTTATAATCTTTAATAAAACTCCATTGGTGTGTAGTTGGAAGTTTTTGAATCTCTTTAATCATTTTCTTCATATAGCCCTAACCCAAGTCACGTTATAACTTTTTTGTGTTAATTGTTCTGATTCTTAGTAAGTTTATAGAATGAGTGGTGGAAATTCTCATTTGTTAGTGTTCCTATCATAAGATCAATATTTGCTTATTGCTGATACATAATTATCTAATTCCCCATGAAAATGTGTATACAACACCTCTTGTCAACTCCATAGAGAGAACTCCTACACGAAACACTTTTGCAACCGTGAGTTATGGAGTTGAACCTTTTGTTTGAGATGTTCTTGATGTTGCATGTGTTAAGGTTTGTGACAACCCGAGACTTTCAATTCGTGTTATTTAATTGCATATTTATTTTGATTAAGTGATTAATTAATTAATTAGATTAATTATATGGAAGGTAAGAAAAAGGGGCATGGGCTTAAGATTAGGGCCTTGAAGGTTATAATGAGTTATTAGGCCTAGGAAGGAATAGCAAGCCCACAAGCCCAATGAGTTTGACCCATGACCCACCAAGCCCACATATGGGACACTTGTCACCCATAGGGAAACTCTAGTGAGTCAACTACAACTAGTAGGTGGGAATGAGAAATTATCATTAGGTGAGAGTTGACTAGTGGATAAATGGCGAGGTTGAGTGTAAAATCTTGTGATAGGATTTTCCCATCATTGGAATATTTTTGGAAGATACTAAGGTATGACCTATTTTATTTTATGTAGTACATGTCATGCTTAGTAGAGTGACACTTGTGCATTGGAGTGGAAAGTGGAAGAGAAAAGGTGAGGAGGGGCATTCGGTTAGGCTAGTTGCCAAAATCCTTTAGGGGTTTTTCTCATGCCATTCTCTTTAATCTAAGCTAATGATCACCATAGGATCATGTAAGAGGGAAGTGACAAGATGATTGACAAGTGAAGAGAGGTGTCATGAGGAAGAGGAAAGGAAAAAGGAAGAAGAAAAGCAAGGAGGGATCTGGGTGAGGTTGCCATGTGCATCTCTTGGGGTTTTCCTAGGATTACTTGCAAATCTAGTAAAAAGAATACCTTAGACTTGTGTAAGGGATGAAGTACATGATGTAAGGTGTGTAGGAGGTATGGTTGTGTAAGGAAATGAGTGGAGATTGCTTGAAATGGAAGCAAACTAGGAATGGAAGGGGGGAGAGTTTCGGATGACACTTGGAACCAAGGCATGGCTGGATCATGCAAGCTCTCTTTCCCAAAGCTATGGCCATGGAATCTTGTGGATTGACTTGAGAGTGGTTGGTTGAGTGTGTCATAGGATTGAAATGACAAGAGAATGAGGCAAGAGAGGAGAGAAGGTTTCGGTGGACACTTGGGGAGGCAAGGGAATCTGGTTTCTCATTTCCCCCAATTCTCATTATTTGTTTTCTTTTTCCACGCAACTACCCTTGTTTAGTCTTATGTCTTTCAAATCAAGGTATGGTGAAGTGTCCTTGACCCCTAAAGAGAAGAGTTTGGCCGAATACCCTTGAGGAGACCACCCCTCACTTAGCTAACTCACAAACACACACAAGCCCCTTTCTCTCTACCTCTCAGCCAAACCTCATTTCTCCCTCAACTTTCATTTGTTTTACTTTCTTATAACTTCTAAACCTCACCATATTCTTAGAAGAAAAGAACTAGGACAAATATTTTGAGGAGGAATTGCTTTTGAAGAGGTAAGTGCATTCTTATCCTACCTTTAGCAATTTTAGTATACCTTTGAATGAATTTGATTGTTTGGTTTGATTCTTTATGTGTGTATGTAGAAAATGAAACCTTTAGAGGGAAAACTTGCCATGTTTAGTTTAGTAAGAATTCATGTTTAAGTTATGATATTTTCCTAAGTTGAGAAGTTGGAAATGATATATGGTTTAGTTAGTTACTTAATATGAGGTGTAATGAAGGAAATGCATGCATGATTGTAGGTCTATTAGCATATTGTTGGATGATGCCTCTAGTGTCGTTTATTTACTGGTAAAAAAAAATCCATGTCTAGGTTTAAATATCTTGTCAAGATTAAAGATTATTTCGTGTAGAGAATTTTAATAATTGATATGAAAGAAGAATACGGTATGATCCACAAGTTGAGTAAAGGTGAAACTATATGTTTGCTAGATTTTGACTTGGAGATGAAAATGTTAAGTTATGCATGCACATATTTCAGATTTAAGGACTTCTTTGGGTGGAAATTATTGATTTGATTATTGTGCTATGTTATGGTGATTTGCTTAAATATTTGGAAATAGTAGATGCCTATGAATAAAATGGTTGCATTGGCATGATTGGTGGTTTTTACTTAAATCATTGGTGAGTTATCTTGGAAGAAAAAGTGAATAAAATATTAAATTAAAAGACATAGAGTTTTGGTCAAGCCTTGTTTTTAGGGTTAGGAAAAATACTTTTAATTGGTTTGAGTTGAAATGGAGTGATTGGAAAAGATTAGGAGACAAAAAGTTAGGAAAATGCAAAGAGAGGGTCTCGGCCCAACCTTAGTGGGAAGGGGCCGAGCACCCCTAAGTGTAGTAGAGGCCCATAAAATAATTTTGGGAAGGAAAGAAGTGAAATTATGAGGTGTGAAAAATTTTAAAGAGCTTAACGTAGAATAAGCATTGAGTTCGTCACCTATGGTATATGTTCCGTGACATGAGTCCGTCTCATGCATACCGCACGAAAATCATGTTTTAAACATATTTTTAAAATAAAAGAAATTAATTAAAGTTTTATAAGAACCCCAAAGGTTGGGACGGGGTAGTGTTCTAGTGGAACTCCCTGTTCACTCAGGAGTGATTAAAGTCGAGTGAAAGCCCTTGGGTCGACAAAGAACCATCGGCAGATCATGTATGGCTCCAAAGGGATGTCCGGAGCGTGGTCGCACTTAAAGCTAATGGGTGCATACAGGACGATGTTGGCTTCGGCCTCACCGTTACAGAAAACTTTTTAGTCACTCGGTGAGTGATTAATCACCGAGTGATGAAGAGCGAGAAATGGCGCGAAACGTAGCTACTTAGTTTTGATATAGTCGCCGGGTGCTACGGTAACTAGCAGAAACACACGGTGCGTAGGGGAGCCGTGAGGTGTCCAATAGAAGTCATGACAAAATATGAACCTTCGGGCCATATATGATATGATAAGTGGCGCCTAAGATAAGAAAAACGAAAAGTATTTGCGAAAAGATGAATTTTGAAAGGAAACTCCATTGTTTTGGTTTCTCAGGTTACGAACAAGAATATGAAAGGAATATGAAAAGAAAACAAATTTTAAGACATGGCATAAGCATGAGCATGTGCATACCATAAAGTCATGAGTCTTATAATGCACAAAGTATGATTAATTGTTTGTCATTCATTTATCTGTATGTTTAAATTGCTTTTGTTATGATATAAATGTGCTTACTGAGATTTCTCCCAAAATCTCACCCCTGTTTATCTCTCCACTATCATCTTTTGGGATGATAAAAGTAGTTGTAAGTAATGACGACCATGAAGAGTACGACCCCAGGGACGGTGCCTCGGACCCCCACGGGCCCTACTGAGTCCGTTACTTCCGAGCTAGTGACTCTTGACTACCTGAGCTATTGGGCGGCGGAGTCACTAGCCCTAGCTACGTATGTCTGGGGTGTACACTCTACTGGATGTTGTATAGTTCTTGGCATAGATGATTCCCTCCATGTGGGTCGACTTTACGAATCATTCTCCGAGATGAGTTGTGAGGTGGGACGGGCCTTGGAGTTGGACCGCCTCCGTTACGGCCCAAACTTCAAGAAGATTAAGAAGGAACCATTGGACTAGAAAATGATAGCTGGGGAATCCTCTATGCAGCTTTTGTATTTATTTGCATGTATTTTGGTCTTCCGTTATTTTGGAAGAATGAACACTTGTGAAGGATCCTTATATTTATATTAATGGTAACGTAATATTTTGGGATGTTATTGTATTAAGTCATGTGATACATGCATAGAAAAGGTTTGACCTTTATCCGCTGCGATATATATATATAAAAAATTTAGTACACGATAAGACGAGGGGTGAACTTCCCTATGATGCTCATCCCCGACGTCACAATTTGCATACAATCCCAAGCGCAAGCTGGGGCTTCGACAAGGTTTGTAGTTAGATGGATATAGTTTGGATCACACACACACATTGTGGATTGCTATATGTGGATTAATTGTGATTGAGTTATTGGATTCCTAAGATTGTTGTGATATGTAACTCTGGAAAGTATGACTTGGTAGTCTTCTGTGTGTGATCTTCTTTGGTCTCTTTTATTATTTTTGCATTGAAATTGCTAGCGACTAGCAATGAGTAAGCTGGGGGGTGTAATGAGTGTGCAAAAGTGCAAAAAGAAGGCAATTAAAGAAGGCAAAAAGTGTGATAATCCGAATTTTTAGATATCCGCTTAATTTTCATTTGTATAATGATTATGTTTCTCCAAAACTATTTTTTAGGAATTTTTGGGATATATGTATAGGATTTTTTATATTGAAAGGTTAGGAGTAGGGTTGGGTACAAATGTGGCTTTTTTTAAGGTGAAAAAAGTACCTAACCCGAGATCTCGCTCGACTTCCGCTTGATTTCTGGCTCGAGCGAGATACAGGGACAGACTTAACGTCTTTTGGTAGAACGGTCATAACTTGCTCGTTTGATGTGAGTGATTCAAGAGGCTATGGAAAGCTAAGAGAAATATTTACAATTTTTATGTTTTGAGGTTTAAGAGATATATACTTAATCAAATAAGAAATAGAAATTGAAGTACCAGATCTGAATTGGAGATAGATAAGCATTGACTTTGAAGTTGACTAAAAATTTTGGATAAGATTAAGCCTTTGGATTATTTTCTCAATTATCCTAAGATCTGTAAAAGTGTGTAGAGATGTAGAAAATGAGGAGATTTTATTTAGTAAATTTTGTGTGAAATAAGAGGAATCATTTATTCACTACTTGGTGTGCCCGGATTAGTGTTATCGGGCTCATCTGTCGAGTTTTATTAGAAAACTCATAACTTACTCATATAAACTCCAAATGAAGTGATTGGAGTTTATATGGAACCTTAAGACATAGATCTAGAACTTTTATGATTGGAGGTTTTACATAATCGAAGTGTATCAATGGATTACTTGGGCTGGAATGGGACTGATCTGTTTTAAGTGCAAACTGGAGCCCGAAAATAAATCACTCCACCACCTCACTTTAGATGTTCGAATTTGATTGGTTTTCCTCATTGTTATCTGCTAGATACACGTATAAAAGCATGTGTCAAGTGGAGGAAGAGCTTCTAGAAGAATAATTAGTTTAAAACCAAGCAAAAGTGAAGAACTAATCTGATTGGCCAAAACAGCCAACTATCCCCCTTGTTTCCAATCAATTGGTAACCAAACCTTGGGAATTAGGTGATGAGATACTTTCCAGCCACTCTAAGGGTATTAAGGAGGTCTGGGACGTGTGGACAAGGGTGAAGAAAAGGTTCTAGAAGTTTTGGGGGTGCAAGGAAGGCCAATAGCCTGTTGAGCATATCTTAGATATTTTAGACTTTTTGGAGTTTACTTTTATACCTATATTTAGTAATTATTTGGGGCCATTTATCTAAGATGATTTTAGATAAGGAAGAAGCATAGCCATGGGATGAAAATCCTTAGAGATCATGAGAGATATGGAGCATCATTAGATTAGGCCAAGGCTGGACAACATGTCATACCCATACACGGTTGGATCTAACTAATTGCCTTGATTGGTTTTCCTTCCTTCTTCTCAAACCATCGATCCCTATATATATATATATATATAACCATCTTCAGTCCATAAGGGACCTTTTGGGAGAAGAAACTCACGCCCACTTGGAGAGAAAGCCAAAGAAGAAGTCTCTCTTAACCCTTGAACCTCCAAACATCACCTAAGTGAGCTAAGTGAGTGCTTTGAGGAGAAATATTGCAAGGACTAGTTGGATCATTCAACCAAGCTTTGGAGAAACTTGTAAGTATACAATTTAACTTAATCTTGGCATAGAATAAGTAGATTGTTGATGAAATTAAGTTTGTTGTTAGTTGGAGCTTAAACTAGGCTTATATGATGTGTTTGGAATCTATAGTGTTTTGGATATGATTTTGTGATGGTAAAATGTTAGGAAAATTATAAGGACATAGATTTATGTTTTAATAAGTAAAAATAAGGTTTATGTGAAAAGATTGCTTGGTTTAGGTTGAAAAACCCCATGAGCCGTGATCTCGCTCGACTGTCGCTTGATACCCCACTCAAGCGAGTTCCAACCCATGACTTCACTTGACTTTCACTCGACACCTCGCTCGAGCGAGATGCCTTGTTTTGCTTAAATTCAGGATTTTTCCTGGAATAAAATTAGTGTCTCAGATGAAATGAGTTCTAGGTGAAAAAACTCATAAGAATAAGGAAAGACATAATGGTATGACTCAACTACGGGTAATAATAGTGGTATGACCCAACTACGGGTAATATTAGTGGTATGGCCCAACCACGGGTAACAATAATGACATGGTCCTACCACGGGTAATAATAGTGGATATTAGTAAAGACTTGTGAGAACAAGGATTCTAAGATAAGAATGAAAAGCATATGCATGTATGAATATGTTAGTCACGTCATGACGGGGACGACGATACATAACGCCCGTATGACTAACGTGCCGATAGAGACGGCAATACGTAACGCCTGTCGTAAGAGTAAGAATTATGTTAGTACGGGGATGACAATACGTAACGCCCGTAGGATTGACATGGCTAGCGGGGACGGCGATACGTAACGTTCGCTATGATAAGAATGCTTACGTCATCATAGGGACGGCGATACGTAATGCCCGGATGACTAGTAAGTTGACGGGGACGCCTGTCATATATGTTAAGCATGTTCCGTGTCATTACGAGGACGGCGATACATAACACCCGTAAGATTGACACGAGACTCATCATTACGGGGACGGCGATACGTAACGCCCGGATAATTGATGAGTTATATGTGATGGGGACGGCGATACGTAACGCCCATCAAAGATAAGAGACAAGTAAGACCCGACAAGGACGGCGATACGTAACGCCTGTCGAGGTTATGTAATAAGTAAGACCCGAAAGGGACGGCGATACGTAACGCCTATCGAGGTTATGTAATAAGTAAGACCCGACAAGAACGGCGATATGTAACGAATGTCGAGGTTATGCAATAAGTAGATCCTAATGGGGACGGCGATACGTAACGCCCATCAAGGATAAGTAATAAGGGAAACCTATAAGGTTAAGAAGTATAAGTATAAGTATAAGTATTAATTATGGGATGATGGGTCTAGCTAAGATCTAAGTTTGTATGGGAAGACGGGTAATTGATTTGTATAAGTCCCATAAAGCATTTTTATAAGTGATATGTTGGTGAGTATGGCTATATATGATGATAGTTGTTGTTATCTGTGCCTTATTTCGTTAATTGTGTACTTACTGAGATTTCTTGTAAATCTCACTCTTTTATGTTTTATAGATCATTTCTTATGGAATGATAGATGTTGTTGCAGGGATAGATAAATTGCATTGAGACCCGATCAGCACTGGAGATTCTGAGATACCTTGAGGGTTCTATAGAGTGCTCCTCTCCGGTTGAGATGATCTCATGTTCGTGATCAAGTAAAGAAGTAAGAGTACTGGATGATGGTGGGATATGAGATTATGTTTTGAGAAAACTAACTGGGTTATATAAGAGTTAGTACAATATGTTTTATGTAAATACGATATTATGAGAAGTGTAATTTTAGTGTGCCATATGATCTATTGATGCGAGAGTTAGATCTCTTTGCATATATTGGGAATTTACTTCTTCCAGCTGCGATCGACATTGCATTTAATTAGTAAGTTTAGATGCATGCATGTTACTTTTTATATTTACGTAGGATAAGTAGCATTGTGTTACTTGTCAGTATTCGTCGATTTACGTTATAATCAATGCGAAAAATTGGGGCGTTACAAAAAGTACTTCAAGATCAATGAGCCATACTTCATCACTTGGGTTTCCATGCTTTACATGGCCACATTCAATTCAAATGGGCATGCTTTCATACAATGCATGAACCATTATTTCAACACATTACACTGGCGCAACGTCAATTAAAATAAGAACATGGCCACTTGCATCAATGAAGAGCACGACAATGCATGATTGACTTCAATTTAGACTTTGACTCATTAATTCGGCTGGCACACAAACACATAGCTATTAGACTTGGAATGTGACTTTATTTTCGGGCATATATATACATGGGGACGTAGTAGATACAAAGGAAACCAGCTGGAATGTGAGCATAGGTACACCAGAGAGGAGAACGAAAATTGATGGTGCCGCTGACTATTTTCATGATTTTTCTTAAGGAATTTTTGTTGTCTATTATATTTATGAGTAACTAAATTCTCAATCTTTTAAAATGGAAAAACGTTTTAGGCCGAGAAAAATTAGATTTCGGCTTCCAGATGCTATTAACCACTTAAATTCATGTTATGACTTAATTATTCAATCTTTAAAACTTGAAAAAAGTTTTAGACCAAGAAAAATTAGATTTCGGCTTGACGACAACCCAAATCTTAGCTAAACTCTCTTTAAACCCCAAATTGAAGCCCATTCGATTAAGATCCATGAAGCTTAGATAGATTGGCAAAGTTTGTGGAGGAAGTTTCCTCCTGCAATGGCTAACCAAACACTGCCCAAAACAGCTCCAACATAAGGCCACCTCAACACCTTCCTTTCACAAAGCAGCTCTAGGCACCAAAGCCATGGGCTGGTTTTGTCCCACTAACACAACCATCACTCAAGTGTCATTCACACCCCTATCATCACTCCTAAGTTTTGTAAAAAGGCTTCTAAGTCTCTTCTCCTTTCATTTTATTCCTTTTTTGCACTTTTCTTGAAGAGAAACTTAAAAATCTTCTCGAATAGTTTTCCTGAATCACTTTTCTTGCTAGTTTTGAAGTTGTTGTAAGTATTTTCTCATGAAGTTATCTTCACAAAAGTTGTTCTTCTTTGAGTATAATTAATTCAGATAATTTTTTATGTTGATTTTGATGGTCATTGATTGGTAAAAAGTTGTGTTAAGCATGAAATAGTCGTTCTAAGCAATAAACTAGATAATGCTTGATATTTTGGTACTTTTGACCAAGCTACTAGTATGATTATTTTCCTATCTCTTCTTAGTCACAGTTAATTAAAAAATAAGCGATTTAATTAACCTTAACTACTAAATAACCCAAGACAAGCGTTAAATGTTTAATTTAGTAGTAGTAATAAGAATTAGAGAGATTGATGAAGCTAAAAAACATAAGTACAAGCGTTTGTATTTAATTTCATCGAGCAGCAAATCATTAAGCAAACATTCATTAATTTCGTCGAGCATTCTTCCTAAGATTTAATAATTTCTAACATAGCAAATTATTGAATCTAGTTGGTTCACATATTCGAGGGTTCAAACAATTACAGATTTGATATCTAACCTAGTAGTAGATTGCAACGAAAAATAAATTAGTAAACCTCTTAGTAATTAAACGAGATAATCATGAAAATAGACACAGAAAAATATCCGATACTCAAAGTATAAATTGAAAACAAAAAATAAATTAGATCTCACAGTTATATTGATTCCGAGACTTCCATTTCCTTCGACCAATTATGGAAGTTTAGCCATGCAGGGCCATAATGAAAACTCAAAGGAGAAGGTGAGAAGAGGGGAGAGAGATGCGTGTGAGTCTCCTAATTTCTCCCCCTCTTTTAACACGTTCAATTTAGTTTTTTGAATCCTACAAAATCTCCTAAAAATATTTTAAGTATTATCCTAAAGTAACAATATCCAAATCTAACTAATTAAGGAAAATATTAAAAATAAAATAAAGTCCTAATATAACTAGGAAAGTGGTGCTTTCAGCTGGAAATTTCGTGCACCAGATCTTGAGAACTTCTAAAAATAAACTGCATAAGATCCGCGTATTAGAATTGTAGGCTACGGAATGTTCTAGAACATCAGCGGTGTAGGTACGGCAACTTCAAGCCTGATTTCGACCTTAATGCAACCAATATCTCTCAAAACTCAAAACGTGAAAGTTGTAGATATTTTTCTAAATGTTCCATAGCATTTTGAATCATCTTAATCAAAACTCAGATGCGAGTTATGCTCTAATTACGAGGTAATATCAAAACTGTCCAAACTCGCTCAATTAGCTTCATTTGCACTTAATGCCCCTATTTGTATCCTAAATCAAAATATAAGAATAATGAGTACATTTAGACAGCAAATAAGTATAAAAGATTAAACATTAAGAGAGAAAAATATAATATATTGCATTCTTATCAGTTATGAATATATTGGAAGTTTATTTTATATATCTTTTGGAATTCTTGAAGATGTTTTAAAAGCGACAAAACTTTGGGAAAGGGTTGTGTTTTAGTGAAAAAGCTTGAAACTTTTTAATAATAAGTTTTAGGATTTAATGAAGAGGATTTTTGTTAGTTATTTTAGTATTCTATTTCGACATAAGATATGATTTTTTATATTGTAATATTTTGGTTTAAGCATGAGAAATGAGATTTGATAGGATTGTAGGAGAAACAAGAACATGGGCCTGTGGGTAGAACCTTGTGTGTTTTCCATGGTTGTGATACGTTTTAAAATTGTCTAAATGGATATTTGGATTTAGGATAAGACTTACATAAAAAAAATTGGTGAGTTTTGAAATTAGGATGTAATGTGCTTGAGTTAGGAATAAAATGACTTTTCCACGTATAGAGAGTAAAATAATAATTTTACTTTAAGATAGTATTTTTCACGTTTCTAAGTTATTAGTGATGAAGTTTCTAATGTTCAGAAATCCTTACTTACAATTTTATGTGTTTGTATTTTATTCTGACGCGACAGTCACTACAAGTTAGCTTCAAACTTATGATCAAATTACTATGTATGTATGTTGGTAAGTAAACTATTTTTTATGTACTTATGTTGTCATATATGCCACATATTACTGCATGTTTATCTATTTTATATAAAAAAATTTTATGAAATATTTATCTGTTATATGATATATTTTGTCATGCAATATTTATCTATTATACATTATATTTTTCATGTAATGTTTATCTGTTATATGTTATGTTATGTCACAAAATGTTTATCTTTCATGTTGTGTCAAATCAGGCACTAACATTAATGATGCGCCACATACTTTCAACTTCATGTTATACGTACTCATACTAGTGTAAATACATGTTATGGAATATGTACATTACTCTTTGGCAGATGCATATACTTGTATACTGGTCCGTATATTAATGCACTCATAGTTGTATAGATATTTGTGTTGTGATGTGATAATCGATAGGGACACATGGCTCAAGGGGATCTGTTTAACACCCACATTTCACTTTTATTAATCATGCTTAATTATTGGAAAAAATTTCAAATTCATGTTATTTAAAGTTCAGTATGGTTCATGTTCAGTCTTAGTTTAGTTCACGTTTAGTTCAAGTTCAATTCATGATCAATTCACATCCAACTTTATATCACATTCAGTTTTGTTAATTTGTTAAGATTTATACTCAAATCCCAGCATGGCAGTTTCAATTACCATTCTCCTCAAATTGTAGGTTATGTGACAGGAATTGATGAAACCAATTTTGGACCAAGCTAACATTGGCATGACCAGAACTGGAGTAGTATTGATTTTACTATAGGCGATAGGCTGTGATAGGTTGCTAAACGAATATTGCTATACTACTAGAGAAGAATATTGCGAGAATCTTGGAGGAGAACATAGAACTTGGGGACATATAGAACGAGGATTAGATGTTATAATTTGCACTAAGTACTTCTCTTTTGAGGTTGGAGAGGGCTCATGTTGTAGGGATCATATTTTTATTTATGCACAATTTAAACTAGTATATGAATGGTTTATGTGAATTCGGTATATGTGAGTAGTTTTGAATAATTAATCAAGTTTGCGATTATGATTCTAGTACTTTATATCTCACTCAAGGAAAAAAACCATTCACTGTGAATATTGCATAATACTAGATGCATGCCAAGTATAATGCATCCTTAAATGTCATGAATAGGTAACCTTATGTTGTATATCTGGATGCTTCAGAGTTTGTTTGATCCCAAGCCAAATTTGTGGGTGTTATAAAAAAACTTCATGTTTTGTTTTTATTGTATGTTTCTCCTAGAATAAATATGGTCTTGACAATTATTAGTAGCAAAGACTTCAAAATATAGGACAACCATAGCCCAAGGACAACCATAGCCCAAGTTTCGGTTGTTATCTTGTGACTTGTGAGATGTAAAGGTTGTCCTACTAAAGTTTGGTGTCGTGGTCCAATATCTGCCTAAGTTTGTAGCTCCAGTTAACTATTAGTTAATAATGCGTTGATATTGCATTGTGCATTATTTTCATCTCCAGGTAGCATCATGTTGATCGTTGGGGCATGTTTGTCAAATATTAGAATCAATAAATAGCAAAAAAACTTTATTTTCATATAGGAAGAATAACTTGAGGGTCAGCAAACAAATACTGGAAAATATAGTGCCGAGGTTTAGCTCCAAGTTGCTAGCATTTATAGAATGCTGATAAACCTTTTTTTTTATCCTATATTGACAAGTCTGATATGATATAGAACCAATAAGATTTTTTTAGATGGGCCATGCAATTCAGTTTGATATTTCTCTTGGACCTTGGGTTGGGTTGGATAATTGGTCATAGTCCTTTCCTTGGTTTCTTGTTAAATAAATGGGCTTGGGTAACTATGCAATGCTAACCCAACTCTAATTTAACACTTCCAAACTCACTAGTTTAAAACCTAAAATCACCTAAATCCTCTTGGGTCCAATTCCATCATTTTCTATTTAATCTCAAACAAATTAAGTCTTAATATCCAAACTAGATTTCATAAAATAAAGCCCTAAGCAAAATAATCACTAATTAGCATAACTAATAACATTAACATTAACACAATAATATCATAACTTCTCTCAAGTATATCGGGTATCACATGGAGGGGGCTTATGATGTTAGGTTTTAAACATGTAATCCTTAGATCATAACATTATAAGCATACTTAATTAAACTTCAATATGTAAATGATTTGTTTAAGCCTTAAGGCATGGACTTGCGATTCACACTTGGAGAGGGCTATGTTTTGGATTGTTAGGAACCAACCCTCTTCTAGAATGTAATTTTGTAGGAGATGAAAGGATATTGAGAGAAAGAGAAGAAATTATATTGTGCATGGATGTTCAAGGAAACCCAAGCCTTAGTAGCTCAAAAACTTTTCTTGAATCAACCAAAGAATGAGTTCGCTTCACTTCTTAAAAATCACACTGCATCATTATCTTTAAATGCAACATTTGACTGTTTCCAATGCTACCGTTTAAAGCTTCTTTGGTAAGGTTGAGCATTGACTGAGTCAAAGTCGATATTTAAAAAATTTGACTCCAATTTCGTCTTGTTTAGAGTTTAAATCCAAACTCCGACTCTGGCTGACATATGCTCTAGTTTGACTTCGACTCTGAATTTTAAGATCATAGTTGGATTTTGACTTCCTTTTTTTGTTTTATATTTAGCTAATTTTAAATAAGACTTTCCTACATATAGGATAATGTTTTGTGGGCTTTAAAGTTGGAAGTTCACTTAAAATATTGCAAAAAAATAAGGTTTTAGATATGAAGAAACCAAAAATATAACTAAAAAGATCTCAAATACTATGCAAACATATATATATATATATATAGTAGGCCCTTTATGCTATTCGTGATATACTATCATTCATAATTCATATTATCCAATTCCCAAATCACATATTAGAGTCTCATACTCCCAAACCAACTAAAAACAATAAAATGATTATTCAACCATCTAAAAGCCTCGCTTGCTTTATAGATGAGATTGAGATAAGATAAATTAAGTTGAGATTAAATCTAAAAGTTGAATAAAATATTGTTAGAATATATTTTTTTTAATATAATTTTTATTTTGTAATTTGTAAAAGTTGAATTATTTATATTATTTTGTGTAAAAGTTTAAAAAAATTATAATAATGAGATGAGATGAGTTTAGAGGAATTGGAAAAACAAATGAGTAAAGGCCCAAACTAACACCCAAGGCCTCAAATAAACTAACAAGTAAGAGCAACCATGAGGAATCATGGTCCAATGGCAATGCTCATCATTCAATCATTCACTACTAAATAAATTACAATTAGAAAACACAACTGGTCACTCAAAATTAATAATTACTAATTTACCAATATTGAATTATCTGTAGTTGTAACTAATTTACTAGTTTTTTTTTTATAAACCTTGTTTTTTCCCTAAACCTTAAATTTAATTTTTGTTTAAACTCTAATTTTTTATCATGAAAAAAGCACATTATTAGTAGTTCTTTTAAACACTAAATCTAATTGTTAGCATTGAATCCTTGATAATTAACAACTACTAATTTACTAGTTTTTAGTTTTGTAGTTTATAACTATTAAAAATTGTTCTATATGTACAATTACATATCATCATTTTCTAGTTACATACTACTATCTTATAATCTAAATAATAGATTATTAGTCTTACATTATATACACTGTACATGGTACATGACTCACTATTAGCTAGTCAAGTTTTATCTACTCTAATATATGTAATATGTATGATAGTGATATGTAGTGTGAACATATAATTGATTATTAGTAATAATCATCACATTGATTAATAGTCTATTATTATTTTTGAATTTGACTATTTAAATTGTAGACTTTTATATGAGTATATATGTGATAGCCTGAATTTAGCCAAATTCTCGCATGTTACTTTTCATTATTTTTGCCTTGGTCCAATTGGAATCTAACCCTCTAGAATGTGAAGATGGGCCCTACCTTTTAGCTAAAGAGGTAGATGCCCAAGCCCACAAGAAAGCCTAAAGGACTAGTGATTTTCGGCCATGAAGGGTTTATAATTTTTAAAACTTAATTAGGGTTTGGGTATAAGGAGTAGGCGCCAATTGGGAAAGAGATCATTGAGTTAAGTCCTGATTATTTAAGGGTTACAATTTTGACCACTTGCAACCAAACTTTAAAATAAGCTTAAAGGAAGGAGGAGAAAGGCCATATTTGGCCATAAGGAAGGACATGTAAGATGAGATTTCTGAGTTTTCCAGAAGGAAATAAGTCGTAAGAGTTTTAGTTTTGGGGCGCCACACGCCACATGGCCTTTGTGCCATATCCCTCCACTATATTCATTCTATATGGACTTAAAAAGTGGATAAAGGGAAGAAAGGAGTGGATTTCAGATAACCAAGGCACACATGCCAACTACCCCATGTTTGCACCATGGCACTCATACATAAAAATATCTACAAGAAGCAATCATGAGGAAGTGCAAGAGAAACATGGGGAATTTTTACATTTGGGATTAGGGTTTTGAAATTCTTAGTGAATCGGGACACTTGACAAGCATGCAAAGTAGGACACAAGCCTATAAAAGATCTCTAGGGTTTCAACCATGTGATTGATGTACACACCACTCAAAAAATAGCTTCTAGATGAATCTTTATGAAAGAGACAAGGAGGATTTTGGGAGTGGTAAGAGCTACATACCCAATTGATGCTATTTAGCAACCATGCAATGCCCAACTTTAGGTTTGTTACATCTAGACATAAGAAAGTATTGGAAGAAGTCTTTGGGATTTCGGCTAGGGCAAAGAAATTGCTACTTGTCCTCCATGCAAAAAGTGTCTCTTGACATTTCCAAGAGGAACAAAGATGAGAGAAGATGAAGAGGTGATTTTTGGTCAAAACAAGAAGCAAGATGCCACATGGCGCCTATGCATAAAAAGACCCTTCGATTTATACATCTAAAATAATGATAGGAGAGAGAATCAGTGTAATATGAAGGAAGTATATACAGAGCGCATTAATGAACTGGCACCCTTACCCCCACCAAAGGCATACCAAGAGTCATTTGCTTTATTTTTAGATTTTTTTCCCTCTCCTCTCTATCTTGCCTACCTTCAAAGAAAATAACCATACACTATTTTCCTTTTAATCAAACACCATTTTTCATACAACCATAGGAGGAGTCACGAGCATTATTTGGTGGATCCTAGAACAGTAAGAACACGTGAACCCTAGCCTCATTCTTTTCTTACACACACACACACACATACCAATAAAGGGTGATGAAGGTTTTGGTTTGTGAATGTAATAGCCCTAAAAATCTCCATCTTGATTTAATTAACTAATTAAGGATTAATGCACAAGATTAGTGGTGATTGGTGAAAGAACCAAATAGGCCTTGAAGAGATGGGCTTAGGAATGAGATCTTTGGAGAATGGATCAAGTGAATGGGCCAAGAGAGCAATGGTGAGTCCAAAAGCCCATAGAATGAGCCCATAGCCCATCAAGCCCATAATTGAGACACTTGTCAATGGGAGAAAAATCCTAGAAAAATTATCCAAACCCTTGTAGGAAAATATTATTTGGTGAAGGTTGACTAGTAGTTGGATGCATGCCATGTAGGATTGAGTGTAGAATCTAATGGAATGATTTTTCCTACCATGGTATCTTGGAGGTACAAAACACCATCCCTTGACTTGCCAAGTGAGGTCATGATGTGTAGGGAAGTTACAAGTGTCATGAGGAGAAGCTTGGAGGAAGGGAGCTTGGAGTTTCGGTGGAGGCCAATCCGTGGGGTTCCTTGAGGAGTCTCATGGGGTATGGCCATCTACAAGTGATAGGACAAAAAGGAAGAGTGTAAAAGTGGATGAAGTACATGTGTAAGAAAGTATGGTGATGTGAAGAGAGGTATGGTGTATGTGTAGGTGATTGAAATGACAAAAACTAGGAAGAGAAGCAAGAAGGGAGTTTCGGTGGAGCTAGTTTGGCCGGTCATGCCTTGCTCAAATTCCAAAAAGCATGGCTTTGGAATCACTTGGATGGACACATGAGGAGATAGGGGAATGATGATTGAGTGAAAAACAAGGAAATGGAGGCTAGAGGCACCAAGAAGCCGCCGGCCATAGGAAAGAAAGGAGAAAGGAGAATCATCTAGGTATGGCCAAGATTTGATCTTGGAGTGGCCTAGAGTTGTCAATCAACCCATCTATCTTTAGCCATGCCTAAACATGATGAGAAGAGTACCAAGGACCCTAGGGAAGGGAGCTGGCCGTGTGACCCTTAAGCAAAACCCCTTGAGCTCAAATCACTTAGACACATGCAAACACTCCCACTTCCTCTCCACCTCTCGGCCAAACTCACCCTAGCCATTCCTACTTTTGTTTCTTCTCTTTTCACCACATATTTTGAAGAATCCTATAGTAGGAAAGCCAAAAGCAAGAGTGTGAAGGTGATCAAGTCATTGGAGAAGGTTAGTGATTAAACCTATACAAGATTAGGAAGAACACACACACACATGTAACACTTTGTAATGGTTGGAAAGAAATAGGGTTTTCTTTGAGTTTTATGTTCATGACTAGACTAATGGGAGATTTTATATGTGTGATTCCAGATTTAAGCTAAAGCCTAGAAGGAGTGTTGTAAGTATACTCCCACTTTTTCCTTAACAAGTCTTATATATAGTGGAGTGATCATGGTTGTTGGATTAATGGTTGTCATTGCCATGTTTGGATTGGAATGATTTTTTCTTGCTTGAGATATGAATATTCTTGGATAAATTATATGATGGAACAAGCTTAGAATATGGGTAGAAATGATGAATCAAATGTTAGTTGCAAAAGAGAGGAAAAAGCATGATTATTTGATGAAATGATGAAAATGATGCATGAAGGATTTTAGTGTTAAATATTAAATTGTGGTGTTGTTAAGGTAAAAATTTTATTTGAGGAACTAGTGATGGAATTGATTTATTCAAGGAGCATATTGTTGAAAAAAAAAAAATGGACATGAGAATAAATTGTTTGATTGATATAGATGGAAATGATATATATATTTGCATGTGGAAGAAATGATCACTTGTGTATGATGTATAGAAATGTTTAATTGGAAATTGATACTATTTAAGGTTGAGACTGGAAGATAAATATTATATTGTGATGTGGAGATTTTGTTTAGTTGAACTCATAGAAGAAACCTTTAGGAAAGGAAGTTTGAATAGACTAAGGGGAGGAATTCCCTAAGTTGAAAAGGTGAATGGAGGAAATAGGAATAACTAAGTTTGATGTGAAATGGTTACTTGGGAAACATTAGGGTTTCGGTTACCCCTTGCTAAGGAGGGTACTTGAATCAATTTGATACTTTAAAATTGATTGGAGGAAATTGGAAGTCAAATGATGAAGGAAAGCCCTAGAAACTCTCTAGGAGAATTCGGCCATGATGGGTTGGAGTTGGGCCCAATACCCCACTTCAATCCTAGGCCCATTTTGGGTATAGAATATAATGACTAAGTAGGAAAATTATGAAACTATCCCAAGAGAGGGAGAAAGAAAAATGAAATGTGAATGTACTCGAGCTTGTCTCGGGTTTTGCATGAAAGTAAGTAAGCATGCATGTCCCATGCATAAGTCATGAAAAGAAGTTTTTAAAGTCAAGCATGTTTTCAAGAAAAAGGAAAAGAAAAGAAAAGATTGAACTTTTTGAAAGAAAAGGAAAGAAGTAAAGTTTTATAAGAACCCCAAAGGCTGGGACGGGGAAGTGCCCCAGTGGAACTCCCTGTCCACTCAGGAGTGTCTAAAGTCGAGTGGTAGCCCCTGGGTCGACGAAGAACAGTCGGCGGACCGTGTATGGCACCAAAAGGTGGCCGGAGCGCGGTAGCACCTAACGCTGGTGGGTGCCCAAGACGGATAAGGTGTAAGGACCTACCGTCTTAAAGTTATATGACGCTCACTTTAGGGTGATGCGGTAACCAGCAGGGAACACGCGGTGCTAGGGGAACCGTGTTGTGTCTCATACATGTGAAAGAAAAAGTCATGACAAGAAGGGCTTTCGAGCCATAAGAAAGATCTGTATATGATAAGTGGCGCCTAAGAAAGAAAGAAAGAAAGAAAGATACGAAATGTTTTAAAGGAACGTTTTGAAAAGCAACTATGATATGAAAAGAAGTTTGAAAGAAGAAGTCTGCATGAAAGTTTTATGAAAAGAAGTACGAAAGAAGTATATCTGTTTAAAAGTTTTCATGAGCATGTGCATGAGTCAGTCATTCACTGCATGTGCATTAGTTAAGAATGTTTTGTTCACTTATCTGTATATCTGATATGTTCTAGTTTAAGTGTTAGTGTACTTGCTGAGATTTCTCCCGAAATCTCACCCCCCCTTATTTATCTATACTATTGCTCCCTTGGGAACAATAGAAGTCATTGCAGGACAGGATGGATCCACGGATTACGACTCTCGAGAAGATGGGTCGGACCCTCATGGGCCCGACTAAGGCTGAGACTGCCGGGCCAGTGACCCTAGACCTGTTGGGTCAGTGGGCGGCAGAGTCGCTTCCTATGGCGACTTACTTTTTTGACGACCTACGCCCTACGGGGTGCTGTATGGTGCTGGGAGTTGACGGGCGCCTCCACTTGGGACGCCTGTTTACGTCATCCTCTGGGATGATGTGTGACGTAGGTCCAGGGCTGAGTCTGGACAGCCTTCGTTATGGTCCTAACTATAAGAAGATAAAAGAAGAACCCGCCTATTAGTATGGTTGGCGGAGGGAGGAGTGGATCAGCAGCACCTTTATTTTGTATACACCGATGTACTTTTGGAAAAATCTTCCCGCTGTTTTGGGAAGTACTTTTGTATAAAACTGTTTACATTGGTGACTTTATTCTGATATGTATATATATGAGCTTGCGATGTTAATTTGGGTTTTATTTTGTTAACCATGTGATGTGCGACAAGCGTAACGTTTTGTCGTTTAATTATGGCTTGACCTTTTTCCGCTGCGATAATGAAAAGAAAAAAAAAAAAAATAAGGCTCTTCTAAGTAAAGATGAGGGATGACTTCCTTGTGACGTTCGTCCCCGGCGTCGCAATTTGCGTACGAACCCAAGCGCAAGCTGGGGCGCCGACAGCGGTGGTATCAGAGCAGTTAAGTCTCTGGGTAAGAAACCACAAGTCCTAGGAAAAAGAATCACATGGTATAGGCTATGATTCTTTAGATTTAGGCTTGAATCTTTAGATAATGGATTGGAGATAGTGGTGTTGTGCCAGTATGATGTGGTGAGTTACCAGGGTTGGAGCACAGAAGTTAAAGTAACTCATATGAAGATTATGCGCTTTTCAGGGAAGAATGGCAGGAGGACGACGACGTGCCCCTACTCCAAGGCCCGAAGCCTTACCGAGAGTTAATGTTTCGAGTCCAATGCCGACAGTAGGAAATACGCCACTAAGTTCGCCACCTCAGACCAGAGGAAGAGAGACTCCGAATACCCCGTTAGATGGTGGACAAGCGATAGCGGAAGCTATTCGCCAGATGACGGAATTAGTAAAGCATCAAATGGAGCAGAGCCGATGTCACCCGAGCGCCAGTGGAGTGACGGTAGGATGCCCATACGAAAAATTTTTGGTGTATCGGTACCCGAACTTTATGGGGACTGAAGGAGCTATGAAGGCCGACCGATGGATTATGGACTTAGAACGCACCTTCGAAATCAGTGGGTGCACGGAGGCGCAAAAGGTGCAATATGCTGGTCACCTATTACAAGGGGAGGCCGGATTATGGTGGGACACAAAGAGAAGGTTACTGAGACAAGAACTGGGAGAGAATGTGGTCCTCACCTGGGATAGATTCAAGACCGAGTTTGATAATCGATTCTTTCCGGAGTCGATTAAGCAGCAGAAGGCGATAGAGTTCGCCACATTGGTGCAAGGAAGCATGACGGTGGACCAGTACGCCGCTAAATTCATGGAACTGACACGATTTGCCCCGCATTTGGTAATAACAGAAAAGATGCGAGCGAAGAAATTTCAGGATGGATTACAGCCAAGGATTCGCAATCAAGTGGCTTGTTTGCGAATCGAAAATTTTCAAGAGTTGGTGAATGTGACGGCCATTGCTGAAGCCGAGCAGAGAAGTCTAATCAATCAAGCCAGACTTACAAGAAAAGACATTTTCCATATTCTTCGGGGAAAGATATGGATAAGAGGAGAAGCACTCGTCCCATGGATAAAGGAAAGGGTAAAGTAGGTGGGTCAAAAGGGACGGCTCCATTTCCACCATGTAGGACATGCGGACGCCCACATAAGGGAGAATGCCGCGCTGCAACAGGAGCTTGTTTTAGGTGTGGCCAAGTGGGTCATCTGATCCGTGATTGCCCACAGACAGCCCCGGGCGGAACGACAGTACTTGGAGGAAAGGCGAAGGCCCCTGTGAGGTCCAAGGTATACGCAATTACCCCGGGAGAAGTAGATGTGGACGACGAGGAGGCTATTAACGCCGGCATTATTACTGGTAACAATCTTAAAATTTTTTTTATCTAGAATTAAAGCAAAGATAACTTTCTTAAAGTGACCATGAGGAAGTTTTATATATATAGGTGAAATTATATTGATGCGTAATGTGGTGTATGCTTTGTTTGATTCCGGCGCGACGAGATCTTTTATTTCTTATGATTGCGTATGGAAGTGTAAGTTAGAAGTCGAGCCCTTGACTCAAAAAGTGTTGGTGACACTCCCTGATGGGAAGACATTTGGATGTCAGCGAATAGTGAGAAACTGCCCGTTAGAAATAGCTGGCGTGAGGTTCAACGCTGATATGATAGTTTTCCATTTGTTAGGATTTGACGTGATATTAGGTATGGATTGGCTATCTAAGTATTACGCCAAGATTGACTGCCGCAAAAAGGAGATTACATTTGAATTGCCCGAAGAAGAGAAGTTGCGCTACGAAGGGGAAACGGTTCACTATGTTTCTTCTATAGTGACAGCGAAAAGAATGACGAAAAGTTTAAGAGGAGGAGCTGAAGGGTTTTTGATACTGTCCGTGAAAGCAGGCGGAGATACCAGTAATATTGAAGAAATTCTGGTAGTAAAGGACTTCCCCCAAGTATTCTTAGATGAATTACCAGGATTACCCCCGGAACGGGAAACTGAGTTTACTATTGAACTTGAACCCGCAACAACTCCAATTCACAAGGCACCGTATCGGATGGCTCCAACGGAATTGAAAGAATTGAAGACTCAAATCGAAGAATTGTTGGACAAGGGATTTATACGGCCTAGTTCATCGCCGTGGGGAGCCCCAGTCTTGTTTGTAAAGAAGAAAGATGGGACAATGCGGATGTGCATTGATTACCGAGGACTTAATAAGGTCACCATTAAGAATAAGTATCCGCTACCCCGGATAGACGATTTGCTGGACCAACTGCAAGGAGCTACAGTATTCTCCAAGATAGACCTCAGATCAGGGTACCATCAACTTAGGATTAAGGAACGAGATGTACCCAAGACGGCTTTCCGAACTCGCTATGGACATTTCGAGTTCTTAGTCATGCCTTTCGGACTGACGAATGCCCCAGCAGCTTTCATGGATCTGATGAATAGAATTTTTCGACTCTATTTAGACAGTTTCGTCGTGGTATTCATCGACGATATCCTGGTGTACTCACGAAATGATGACGAACATAAGGAGCATTTGAAGACAGTGCTGAAAATTTTACAAGAACATCAGCTGTACGCCAAACTTAGTAAATGTGAGTTTTGGCTCCATGAAGTTAAATTTTTGGGCCATGTAATTTCAAGCAACGGAGTTTCTGTGGACCCTGCAAAAATAGAGGCGGTAACTGAATGGCCTCAACCGACGTCCGTTCATGAAATACGTAGTTTTCTTGGCTTAGCAGGATACTACAGAAGGTTCGTTGAAGGATTTTCCAAGTTATCTGGTCCTCTAACGGCTTTGACGAAGAAGAATGCCAAATATATCTGGAATGACCAGTGTGAGCAGAGTTTTCAAGAGCTTAAGAAGAGATTGACTTCTGCCCCAGTGTTGGCATTACCAGAGCCTCACAAACCATATGTAGTATATAGTGATGCCTCAAAGTTGGGTTTGGGATGTGTACTGATGCAGGAAGGACGAGTAGTTGCCTACGCGTCCCGACAGCTTAAGGATCATGAGCGAAATTACCCCACCCACGACCTGGAATTGGCAGCCGTAGTGTTTGCACTGAAGATTTGGAGGCACTACTTGTATGGAGAAGAGTGTGAGATATACACTGATCATAAGAGTTTAAAGTATCTGTTTAGTCAGAAGAATCTAAATATGAGACAGAGAAGGTGGATCGAGACTATAAATGATTTCCGATGTGAGATCAAGTACCACCCGGGAAAAGCTAACGTAGTGGCAGATGCTTTAAGCCGAAAATCACAAGTAGAGGAACCATCGGCACTAGCAAGTATGCAAAGTATGCTAGTAAGGAGTCAACCTGGAAGAGCGGTGTTAGCAACAGTTCAAGAAATTATTTCTCTAACCGAAGATGAAATCCGGGAAGGACAACGACAAGATACCAAACTGGAAAAGATCCGAACGAATTTACTCGAGGGAAAAGGATCACCTCATTTTACCGTGTCTGATGACGGAACATTATACTTCGGAAAGAGAACAGTGATACCAAATAATCCAGAACTTAAGGAAAAGCTTATGAGGGAAGCACACTGCACCCCTTATACAGCCCATCCTGGAAGTACCAAAATGTACCGGGATCTGAAGGAAAGATTTTGGTGGGAAGGTATAAAGAAAGACGTAGCTACTTTTGTGGCAAAGTGTTCTGTGTGTCAAATGGTTAAAGCGGAACATCAACGTCCCGCAGGAATGCTGCAACCTCTTCCAATTCCGGAATGGAAATGGGAAGATATTTCAATGGATTTCGTAATAGGATTCCCAAGGACCTCGGCGGGAAGGAACACAATATGGGTGATAGTGGACAGATTGACAAAGAGTGCCCACTTCCTACCGATTGCAAATACGGACTCAATGGAGAAATTGTCTCGAATTTATGTTAAAGAAATAGTTCGTCTGCACGGAGTGCCAAAAACGATTGTCTCAGATAGGGACCCAAGATTTACCTCTCACTTCTGGCAAAGTCTACAGAAGAGAATGGGATCCAACTTGAAGTTTAGCAGCGCCTATCATCCACAGACTGATGGTCAGACAGAACGGACTATTCAAACTTTAGAAGACATGTTACGGGCGTGTGTGCTAGACTCTAGTAGCGATTGGGAGAGTCTTTTGCCCTTGATTGAATTCGCTTACAACAACAGCTTCCAAGCTACTATTCAGATGGCACCGTACGAAGCTTTGTATGGAAGAAAGTGCAGATCTCCGTTATATTGGGACGAAGTCGGCGAAAACAAAGTGTTAGGGCCTGAGTATTTGCAAGAAGTTAAGACTCAAGTAGAGCTGATACGGGAAAAGATGAAAATTGCCCAAAGCAGGCAGAAAAGTTACGCAGATCGAAGGAGGAGACCCTTAGAATTTGTGATTGGCGACTGGGTATATATTAAGATTTCACCAATGAAGGGAGTGGCCCGATTTGGCAAGAAAGGAAAATTAAGCCCTCGTTACATCGGACCGTATGAAATTTTGGAAAGAGTCGGACCAGTGGCTTATCGTTTGAATCTACCAGTAAACCTACAAGGAGTCCACAACGTGTTTCATGTGTCGTCTTTAAAGAGGAGTTTCGGCAACAGACCAGCGACGGTAATGGATCCGAGTACTATCAAGCTACGCCCGAATTTAACTTATGAAGAGTGGCCAACTCAGATTACCGATCGCAAGGAACAAGAATTAAGGAATCGAAAAATCTCCTTAGTAAAAGTATTGTGGAATAACCCGGCATTTCAAGAAGCGACTTGGGAACGCGAAGACGCTATGAGGGCTAATTACCCTTATTTGTTTGAAAATTCCTAGTGTATTTGATCTCTGTTTAGCTAAGTTTTGATTGTAAATGAACAATTGCTTTGCTTGAATGTATGAACATTTGATTGGTGTTTTGAGTGTTATATTCATTAGATTACCTCATCGCACTGTAAATAACTTTTAGTAAAATTTACCCAAGTTATGGCCAGAACTAGAAGAACCCCACGCATGTCAGTAGCTACCATAGCCCAATTAAGAGAGAGGAGAGAAGTCAGACAAAGAATCTTGAGTAGAAGGCGTGAAAGAGAGAGGATACAGAGGCTTAGGCACCTGGAGCGATGTGAGAGACATCGTACTCATCGGATGGATATAGGACCTAAAGGGAACCCTGTATTTCGTAGAGCTACGCCGAGCGAAGAGCGACAACCCCCAAATCCTTGGATGAAGGGAGAGAGAGAGCAATTGCGTAGAATAGTACGGGGAAAAGCAAGTGAACCAAACGTAGAACCTTTGGAAAATTCCGATACCTCTAATGATCGCATAAGACAGAGAATAGAAGGAATACCCCGAGTGGAAACGGAGGAAGAAATAGTACACAGATTGAATGAATTAAAGACGAACTTGTATTACGACTCGGATTTAGATGCTATATTTTACTTTTCTCAAGATTCGGTGACTGAGGAAGAAGGAGTACCTACTTATTCATCATCAGAAGAGTCCACTGCTAATACTCCTCGAGGTATGATAAAATTTATTATTATCCTTCATATCATCACATGCATTGATTTCGAGGACGAAATCTTTTATTAGTGGGGGAGGATGTAATAGCCCTAAAAATCTCCATCTTGATTTAATTAACTAATTAAGGATTAATGCACAAGATTAGTGGTGATTGGTGAAAGAACCAAATAGGCCTTGAAGAGATGGGCTTAGGAATGAGATCTTTGGAGAATGGATCAAGTGAATGGGCCAAGAGAGCAATGGTGAGTCCAAAAGCCCATAGAATGAGCCCATAGCCCATCAAGCCCATAATTGAGACACTTGTCAATGGGAGAAAAATCCTAGAAAAATTATCCAAACCCTTGTAGGAAAATATTATTTGGTGAAGGTTGACTAGTAGTTGGATGCATGCCATGTAGGATTGAGTGTAGAATCTAATGGAATGATTTTTCCTACCATGGTATCTTGGAGGTACAAAACACCATCCCTTGACTTGCCAAGTGAGGTCATGATGTGTAGGGAAGTTACAAGTGTCATGAGGAGAAGCTTGGAGGAAGGGAGCTTGGAGTTTCGGTGGAGGCCAATCCGTGGGGTTCCTTGAGGAGTCTCATGGGGTATGGCCATCTACAAGTGATAGGACAAAGTGGAAGAGTGTAAAAGTGGATGAAGTACATGTGTAAGAAAGTATGGTGATGTGAAGAGAGGTATGGTGTATGTGTAGGTGATTGAAATGACAAAAACTAGGAAGAGAAGCAAGAAGGGAGTTTCGGTAGAGCTAGTTTGGCCGGTCATGCCTTGCTCAAATTCCAAAAAGCATGGCTTTGGAATCACTTGGATGGACACATGAGGAGATAGGGGAATGATGATTGAGTGAAAAACAAGGAAATGGAGGCTAGAGGCACCAAGAAGCCGCCGGCCATAGGAAAGAAAGGAGAAAGGAGAATCATCTAGGTATGGCCAAGATTTGATCTTGGAGTGGCCTAGAGTTGTCAATCAACCCATCTATCTTTAGCCATGCCTAAACATGATGAGAAGAGTACCAAGGACCCTAGGGAAGGGAGCTGGCCGTGTGACCCTTAAGCAAAACCCCTTGAGCTCAAATCACTTAGACACATGCAAACACTCCCACTTCCTCTCCACCTCTCGGCCAAACTCACCCTAGCCATTCCTACTTTTGTTTCTTCTCTTTTCACCACATATTTTGAAGAATCCTATAGTAGGAAAGCCAAAAGCAAGAGTGTGAAGGTGATCAAGTCATTGGAGAAGGTTAGTGATTAAACCTATACAAGATTAGGAAGAACACACACACACATGTAACACTTTGTAATGGTTGGAAAGAAATAGGGTTTTCTTTGAGTTTTATGTTCATGACTAGACTAATGGGAGATTTTATATGTGTGATTCCAGATTTAAGCTAAAGCCTAGAAGGAGTGTTGTAAGTATACTCCCACTTTTTCCTTAACAAGTCTTATATATAGTGGAGTGATCATGGTTGTTGGATTAATGGTTGTCATTGCCATGTTTGGATTGGAATGATTTTTTCTTGCTTGAGATATGAATATTCTTGGATAAATTATATGATGGAACAAGCTTAGAATATGGGTAGAAATGATGAATCAAATGTTAGTTGCAAAAGAGAGGAAAAAGCATGATTATTTGATGAAATGATGAAAATGATGCATGAAGGATTTTAGTGTTAAATATTAAATTGTGGTGTTGTTAAGGTAAAAATTTTATTTGAGGAACTAGTGATGGAATTGATTTATTCAAGGAGCATATTGTTGAAAAAAAAATGGACATGAGAATAAATTGTTTGATTGATATAGATGGAAATGATATATATATTTGCATGTGGAAGAAATGATCACTTGTGTATGATGTATAGAAATGTTTAATTGGAAATTGATACTATTTAAGGTTGAGACTGGAAGATAAATATTATATTGTGATGTGGAGATTTTGTTTAGTTGAATTCATAGAAGAAACCTTTAGGAAAGGAAGTTTGAATAGACTAAGGGGAGGAATTCCCTAAGTTGAAAAGGTGAATGGAGGAAATAGGAATAACTAAGTTTGATGTGAAATGGTTACTTGGGAAACATTAGGGTTTCGGTTACCCCTTGCTAAGGAGGGTACTTGAATCAATTTGATACTTTAAAATTGATTGGAGGAAATTGGAAGTCAAATGATGAAGGAAAGCCCTAGAAACTCTCTAGGAGAATTCGGCCATGATGGGTTGGAGTTGGGCCCAATACCCCACTTCAATCCTAGGCCCATTTTGGGTATAGAATATAATGACTAAGTAGGAAAATTATGAAACTATCCCAAGAGAGGGAGAAAGAAAAATGAAATGTGAATGTACTCGAGCTTGTCTCGGGTTTTGCATGAAAGTAAGTAAGCATGCATGTCCCATGCATAAGTCATGAAAAGAAGTTTTTAAAGTCAAGCATGTTTTCAAGAAAAAGGAAAAGAAAAGAAAAGATTGAACTTTTTGAAAGAAAAGGAAAGAAGTAAAGTTTTATAAGAACCCCAAAGGCTGGGACGGGGAAGTGCCCCAGTGGAACTCCCTGTCCACTCAGGAGTGTCTAAAGTCGAGTGGTAGCCCCTGGGTCGACGAAAAACAGTCGGCGGACCGTGTATGGTACCAAAAGGTGGCCGGAGCGCGGTAGCACCTAACGCTGGTGGGTGCCCAAGACGGATAAGGTGTAAGGACCTACCGTTTTAAAGTTATATGACGCTCACTTTAGGGTGATGCGGTAACCAGCAGGGAACACGCGGTGCTAGGGGAACCGTGTTGTGTCTCATACATGTGAAAGAAAAAGTCATGACAAGAAGGGCTTTCGAGCCATAAGAAAGATCTGTATATGATAAGTGGCGCCTAAGAAAGAAAGAAAGAAAGAAAGATACGAAATGTTTTAAAGGAACGTTTTGAAAAGCAACTATGATATGAAAAGAAGTTTGAAAGAAGAAGTCTGCATGAAAGTTTTATGAAAAGAAGTACGAAAGAAGTATATCTGTTTAAAAGTTTTCATGAGCATGTGCATGAGTCAGTCATTCACTGCATGTGCATTAGTTAAGAATGTTTTGTTCACTTATCTGTATATCTGATATGTTCTGGTTTAAGTGTTAGTGTACTTGCTGAGATTTCTCCCGAAATCTCACCCCCCCTTATTTATCTATACTATTGCTCCCTTGGGAATAATAGAAGTCATTGCAGGACAGGATGGATCCACGGATTACGACTCTCGAGAAGATGGGTCGGACCCTCATGGGCCCGACTAAGGCTGAGACTGCCGGGCCAGTGACCCTAGACCTGTTGGGTCAGTGGGCGGCAGAGTCGCTTCCTATGGCGACTTACTTTTTTGACGACCTACGCCCTACGGGGTGCTGTATGGTGCTGGGAGTTGACGGGCGCCTCCACTTGGGACGCCTGTTTACGTCATCCTCTGGGATGATGTGTGACGTAGGTCCAGGGCTGAGTCTGGACAGCCTTCGTTATGGTCCTAACTATAAGAAGATAAAAGAAGAACCCGCCTATTAGTATGGTTGGCGGAGGGAGGAGTGGATCAGCAGCACCTTTATTTTGTATACACCGATGTACTTTTGGAAAAATCTTCCCGCTGTTTTGGGAAGTACTTTTGTATAAAACTGTTTACATTGGTGACTTTATTCTGATATGTATATATATGAGCTTGCGATGTTAATTTGGGTTTTATTTTGTTAACCATGTGATGTGCGACAAGCGTAACGTTTTGTCGTTTAATTATGGCTTGACCTTTTTCCGCTGCGATAATGAAAAGAAAAAAAAAAAAATAAGGCTCTTCTAAGTAAAGATGAGGGATGACTTCCTTGTGACGTTCGTCCCCGGCGTCGCAATTTGCGTACGAACCCAAGCGCAAGCTGGGGCGCCGACAGTGAAGACCAATGGAAGTATGAAGTTTTGTAAAGAAAAACACCATAAAATTGATGGAATAGAAGAATCGGCCATTAAAGGAAGAAGCATGCTGAAAGTTCAGACTTAAGTATCGTTAGCCCTTAGAAAATCAAGTTTTAAATGGCAAAGTGAGCTTTGGCAATAGCTAGGGTTTCATAAAAGAATTTATAGTCATCATTTGAAGAAACACAATATTAAGTATCATGCACCATTCAGCTGCTAAGGATTGTTAGAGTGAAACTACACACATACTTGGCCATTAGGGTTCACAAAGAGATATGTAGGGTTCATATCTTTCTGCCCTAGGGTTTCTTACGACTTGCATGTTATGGCTTAAAATCAATTGGGGTTAGAAAATCCAAATCCCAACACGCACTTGGTTCTAGTGTTTTCCTTTAAAAAAGTCTATTGGTTAAATATACACTTTCGGCTTGCTTGATCATTGTCATTATCTTTAAATCAAAATATTTGTAAATTAGCCTCCAATTTACTCTTGAATAATGTATTTTTGTTTATGTGTAAACTCTACATTTTGGTTGTTCAAATTGGATTATGGAATTGCTACTTGTGACATGCCATGATTCATATCTTATATGAGCCTACTATGCTCAAATGTTGTTTGTCAAATGGTAGTTTCAAAAGACATGTTCGGAGTTTTGATAAACGATACATGCTTTGATAAGCTTTCATAGGTTTTATATAAGTATGTGTTTTTTCTACATGTTCTAATCTTTCAAGCTATAAACATGATTCACTCTTTATATATGGCATAAACACATGTTATTGCATGAGAGTTACATGGTCACACGTTTTTCAAATTGTGAATTAAAAGAAATGTTTTTTTTTTACGATTTCAAATGTTGGGATGAAAGAATATCCTGATATAACTCTTTTGTCCACTCTAGATTGCTAAATTTGAGTGGTAACCCCTAAATTGACGAAGCAGAATCAAAGATTTTGAATAAATTCTTTTTAAAAGGATTTTGTAGTAGAACAACACCTAATGCTAGTAGGTGCAATACATTGGAAATGCAGTGAAGGCGAATTGCGAATGGCAATATCATATGGGCTCTGACATACCCACACCTAGTCAAGAGGATCAACAATGTGTTGCAATGTTTAAAAGGGAGCGCATGATGCTTAAGAGAGCCCTGATGTACCCACATTGATATGACTTAATGGTTCTAAGTAACTAATATGAATTGGAAATGATATTTTCTCATAGTCACTGTTACTGTGTTATATGATTACATTGTCACTATTTGAAAATGAATACGCACCATAATGAAAGGAGTTTTTAGTCAAATTCATGTCCATGTTCATGCATTTATACTTATGGTTTGTCTTTACATACTTATATTATCTTCTTTGTATGTTATTGGTTTAACTTGTTGAGATTTCTTAAAAATCTCACTGTAATAGTTCCATTGCTATTACCTCCTGAAAAATGCAAATGTGAGGATGCCTTGAAGTGCCTTAAGTGCTTGTGGAATCATTGCTAGTAGAGCGACATGGGGCAACTGAGAACTTTATATGGGAAGTGCTAAAAGGATATGCAAAAGATTTTGGAAAAGGTCAAGAACATATAAAACATCTCCCGACTCTTTTAAGGAACAATTTGATTATGCATAATGGCATTTTGAAAGTCAAGGGTTGTGCTTAAATCCTCTCATTTTGTATTGGGAGATTATTAAACATAGTACTTTTGGGATTAATAGTTTCTTTCTTTGATACCATACTTTAATTGCTGAAAGTTTTATTTAGAATTGAGCTTTTTGTGGCTATGATTATTGTATAATGTTTAAAATATGCTAAATGCATTGCATGTTAACTATCATGAATAATTTGTGTTTAACTTTGTAACATCTTATTAGAAGGTTCAACCAAATGAACTATACTCAAAAAAAATTAATTAATAATACAATTAGAACTTTATTATAACCTTATAAAAAATAAGAACTTCTACTTCCTAAACAATGTGGGATCTCATACACTATTTACTTTCTCCTTCTCATATGGGATACTACAAACTTTAAGTTGTATGTCCCGACACTTCAATTTCCATCTAATCCCAAGCAAAGTATGAAAAAGTCACACGCTTCACTTGTTACTTTGACAACATGAACTCTACTTATTTGAGTTCCACCTAGAACCTTCCACTTGATGAGAACCGATCGATTTCCCTGGTGTTTCAATCAGTGATCCACAAATGGCTTTGGGTTCAGGTTGAATTTTACTATTGCTGTCCACCGAACTACACTCACTAATGGCAAGTCTGGACTAGGACCTGCCTAGTTGAACTTCTTTTTATTTTTATTTTTGCTATATTTTTTTTTACCACTTTTTAATATTTTTAAAAAGTTAAAAAATTACTATATTATAAAAACATATATTCTTTATCACTATATACAAAAATAAAAAATTGAAAAAAAAATTCAAACTTCTACAGTCGGATTTCCAGTCAAATCCTGCTTGTGAGAGTAGGATTTTTTCCCTTTTAGACTCTTGATCTGATCCCAGGTTTGCAACTAAGAATCTACAGATTCTCTCTCGTATGCAAAAGCACCCGATACATTATAAGACAATTAACTTAAGAAAAATACTTGTTTGATACCTTAATTTCTTAATTTGATATCTTATATATTTTATTTTATTTTTAAATTTTTTTCCTTTTCTTAATAATTAATTAAATAATTATTTGTGTATTAATATTTTTTTACATTTTTTAAAAATATTTTAAAATTATAAACAAATTAAAAATAAAAATAAATAAATAAATAGAAAATAAAATTTATCCTAAGCATAAGATAAAGCACTAAATTTTGGTATTGTAAAAAGGGCATACATCCATAAGAACAGTGCTAGGGAATCGGGACATAACTCCGCCACGACTTTGTGACTGATGTGACAGTTGTCACGGCAGACGGCTATTTAAAAAAAAAATAGAGAGAAAACAGCACGATAGAGAAGAGGAATACAACTGAGAACGAGTGGGTCAAACGAACGCGACGCATAAGGACGTTATATGTCAAATAAAATCTAACTTCATCGACGTAATCGAAACCTAAACCCGAATGGTTTGTATCAAAACCCAGAGGTTAGGCTCAAATTAGAACTCCAATCGGAAAACACAGATAACCATGGCAAGATGAATCGAAGAATAAGGGGGCTGGGAAAACATATCTCCTAAAGCTTAAAAAGTATTTGGGGAAGAAAGGAGTTTCGATCTGCATTAACCATGGCAATGCTTGGCATAGAATATATGTTCTTCTCTTCCAACCTGTTTTTTCCTCGAGAAATTATCATTGATTGAAAGAATATATCGCTTACAAATATGTCAGAGAGAAACTCCGATGGCTTTTGCTTACAAATCTATCAGAAACTCTAATCGCTTTTTCTCCATCCAAAAGAATGATCTTAGAAAGGAAAGAAATTAAAAATCGCTTACAGAAAGTTATAAAGGGTTTTGATTATTCATAACTTTTTTTCAGGCAGGAAACAATCAGATTCAGCAAAATAGCCTTTACTTCTCAACATCCAAAAACATGGCAATATATCAGATGCATAAGGGTTCCTCAAGACTCAGATAGAAGATTTACCCATCTATCGCCCACAAAAGCCCAATAAAAGGGATATATATATATATACACACACATTTTTGGATCTTCGAAGAGATAGAGATAGAAATAGGTACAAGGATTTTCCAAATTTCTCTTCTAGAATCTCTTCATGAAAATTAAATGAAAGATATAAAGCCCAAAAAAACAAATGCAAAAAGGTAAAGTTCTTGAGTGTCATCATCGAGAAGGTTCTCTATGATGTTTCCTTTTTATTATTATTATATTTTTAAAGTAAATTTGCTGATGTGGCAAGCCGGAGATGCACCGGGAATGCAACCTCACTTGCCTATAGACTTTTCCATCCATAAAGGCATTCAAAAGGAGTCAACTTGATAGAGGGGAGTTATTACCCGAAGGATCCTGCTACGTACAGTTGCCGGCTATAGTCGGCATGCAATCATCTAACATGACTATTATTTTAATAATAATAAAAAATATGAAACAGAACAAAAATCTCTCTTTCTTCTAGTGCCTCCTCTTTCCCTCTTATCCCCAAAACTAAATCCATACGGTCTATATTAACGATTGAAATCCCTTATCCTCCATCCCCTTCCCCTATAGCTGAAGGACATCCCTCTTATACCAAAAAAAAAAAATGAAAAAGCTCTTGAAAGATCAAAGAAAGCCCAAGATTTGAAATGGAAAATAAAAAGAAAAATAACTAAGTAAAAAATAGATTGGCTCAAATGAATTATCAGATTTTCTCTCCTGAGGCTTTAGACCCACCGTCTTTTCTCTTCTAGGGCTTCAAATCTGTAAGGAAAGTTACGGAGGATTTTCAAAAGCTTGATCTAGCTTAAATCAATCGGCAATCGGCGTGAGCAACTTTTTCACATCAAAGATTTCTCTAGCATTCATCTTTCTACTTTTGCTTTTTCAATTTCTTTTTTCTTTGCTTTGTTTTTTTCTTCTCTTTCCATCTCTGATGTATGCCAAACATTTGCATGTATGTTTGTGCAAAGTCACTGAATAAAGGTAGTGTTTTTGTTTGTTATCAATACCGATCATCTGTGAAGCAATCTAAAGTTGGAGTACATTTATCCTTATCTCATTCATTGGCCTTTAAGCTTGACGTCAGGAAAAACTGAAATACCTTTGGGGATTTGTAAAGACAAAAATTGAAAAAAATAAATAAATAAAGGTCATCTGTAAGTGCAAGAAGAAGTTGAGGAGAAGAAGCTGTAAAGACGAGAGGTTGTCTGTGAAAAGATGAAGGGTGGGAGGCGTTGTAAAGGAGAGATAAAAAATTTATTAAAACAGACGCCGTTTGTGCGCCGTCTGCAAGAGGCGTTTGAAAGAAGCATTTTCCTTACAGGAATTGCACTCTTTTCGTTTGGGCTTCGTAAAGATATCATGGAGGCCTTGACAGGGATTATTAAACCCTTAACAGGTTTTCCTCGGTGGCTTAGACAACATATGAACCTCACTCCACAAATTTGCCAAAAATTAGAGGGTTAAGAACTAAGAAGCATATCTTTTTGTCCAATAACTAATAATGTAAAATGCAAGTAGCTAACTTTCAGTGTCGAAGATCTATTATGCTAGCTTTATTCCCCTCACAAGGCAAAAAAACATGTAAAAAGCAGTGACAGACGATACATTCACTATTAACTTTGTCCAAGATCGTAGTTAAAGCTCATCATGTCTAAAACCATATCACCCACTTCAGTGACAAGATCATTTATCCACAGAATCATGGAACAAGCAGTATCTTTCCAATATGTTGGCTGCTCTCCATCAACCGGTGAGCCTCTGCTGCTTCAGATAGTGGAAAAGACTTGTAAACCACTGGCTTCACCTTGCCAGCCCTAATAGCAGGCCAAACAATTTTCTCCACCTCACTAACAATCACTGCTTTGTTTTCTGGACTTCTGTGTCGTAGGCCAGCCGCTGCATACAAAATCACCATAAATATCAGCCAATACAATCACAATAATTATATAAAGAAAAATAAAGATATAGACAACCATGAGCATATGCATGATTAAACATAAACAGATAGACAAGGTATACTTATACTTACAAGGGTTAAAAAAGATGGCGAGAGGATTTTTACCACAATCCAAGAAAAGGCCCAAATCCCATATGGGCCTATATACTCTAAAAAGAAAATTCATGATTACAACTGCATTCTTTTGGAACCATTATGAAGGACAAAAAAATTCTCTCATGTAAGACAGGATCCTATTCACCACCCTTCTATAGTCAATCTTAAGTACTACAATTTCCCTCTTAATTATTTAACATCCTCATCAAGTCATTTTATTATAGATGACACGACTTAGGTCCCTATGCTTCCTACAAACTAGCTCTAGCATCATTTGTAATGACCCAAAGACAATATCAAGCCACATTTGGGCCGTACTCACAAGTATCAGTTACAATTGGAGCTCTTTGGAATCATTATAAAAAGCAATAATTTTTCTCTAATGTAACGTAGGATCCACCGCTCCCCACCCTCAATGGTCAATCTGTGGCATGAACACCCAAGCATAATTGTGAATCTATCAAAAAAAAAAAAAAAACAAAGTTTACCCAAAAGAATAATTAATTACCAGAAAAAAAGGGCTAAAAAACACAGGAAAAGACAGCAGAGCCTAAAATAGAAAGGTTCTACTACAGAAACTTCCAAGGAACAATATTTTCTCGGTAAGTTTGGATACAGTTTGTCATCTCCCCCTTGATAGCATAGTTTTCTCACTACCTAGCAACATTCACCGTCCACAGGCAGTTATTATTTATTTTCTTCCATGATAGACATCCTTCAAGAGAATTAATACAGCATTATTACTCATTTAGTTTAGGGGTGCTTCCATGGCCCGCATAAAGGGCTCAAAAAAGACCTTGACGCAAAGAGAGTAAAAGGCGTACTAAAAGGGAGCCTTTGAAGCAACTCCTGGAAGTGGTAAATCCACTGTAGGGGGTTCGGGGGGTACCCCGGCTTCTGTTGAATCTCTATACTTTCCATAAAGGAGGAGAGAAACCTGTAACTTTATTGTACAGCTAGGTTTACTTCTTTTTTTAACAGCTGGTACCTATGTTATCCATCCAAGCACGAGAAGCTACATGTCAGATGTCTTGTTTTATTTCACAATATTATTATAATATCCTTTTATGAATTCAGTAGTTGCATCTTATAAGACTGCAATCAAAAAGGAAAGATAAAGAAACCGAAATCATCCAACTCCAATGCTTATAAATTAATTAAAACCAGGAGCAAACTGTCATACATTGCACTGTGAGGCGCCTTGCAAGCATAACACGGAGATCAACTTCCACAACTGTGCCACTCATAGTGCCAATAATAAAGAGCCTCCCATCAAAATTTAAGCTCTCAAGGTTTTGCTTTAAGTAGGATGCTCCAATATGATCCAGAATAACATCAACGCCTGCCATTGAACATCAAACAGTTGTCCTTTTTCTCCTTTCAAAATAATCATTGCAATAAGTATCCGTCTCTATAATCATAGAAGAAAAATAAGGTTTTAATACTAAAGGAAATACCTTTTCCACCAGTTTCTTCCTTCACCCGTTGAACAAAATCCTGTGTCTTGTAGTTGATGCATACATCAGCCCCAAGATTCTTGCAAACAGCTAATTTTTCCTCAGACCCTGACAATCAAGACCTTAAACATATGAATACATGGAAAACTAAACTTACGCACAGGAAGAAACTGATACTGGACCTGCTGTGACAAGCACTTTCGCTCCTTGATATTTAGCTATCTGAATTGCAAATGTTCCGATACCGCTGGAGCCCCCATGAATCTGTGGTTTTAGAATTCATGAGTTGTGTGTTGAAGACACCATCTTGATAAAGATCCACAAAAGGGATAGAAATTATCATTCTGGTCATGTATCATGCAAAGTGCCTAATAGTATCAACCAAAAAAGTGTACCTTTTCTTACCAACAACATTTCAGTTATTTTCGTTAGTCAAAAGAAATTTGACATCCAGACCCAAATTTCTTTAGGCTTTATGAGTTTAGACCATGGGCCCAATTTTGTTACAGCTAGAAGGAAGATTATTTTACTAGGCCATTAGCCCATATGTATTATTTGACGATCTAGTATTGAGGAAATAAGATTGGATATGAATTATGGACCTTGATTCAAAATATTGGTTCGACACATTATGCCCATATATGGATCGATAAGGCCAAGTATTTTCTAGCCAAAGCCCATTTATTTGGCTGTCTAATTCGTGATAATTGAAACCTAGCCCTTTTTGTAGAAGTTAGAACCAGATCAGATGCCAAGAAACCCTCTGGATGAAGGCTATCCACGCTTAGGTTGTTTGAGAAGCAGTCTTGCACCAATCCAAGTCTGTTAAAGCCTTTTAGGACTCTTTTGAGATATGATAGGGACCCAACCATAGATCCAAAGGCCTAGGATTGTTAGATACTAATTTGGTTAAGCTTTCAACCCTCCGGATCATAACCTTCCACCATGCTTCCAACTCCGAGGTCCATGGAGATCAATCTATCGACACTGATCCGGTGGTAACCCTTTCTCTTTTGGTGGCTTCACTCATCTATCAGTATTCAATGATTTAACACTATACCTATACACAGTACCAACGCATTTTAATCCAATCTATAGGTCGCCTACTCTGTGACTTGAACTCATGACGTAGTCCCTACTCTGATACCAATTGTTAAAGACCCAACCATTGATCCAAAAGCCCTAAAACTATTGGATACTAATTTGATTAAGCTTTTAACCCTCAGGATCATAGCAATATAAGATTTGAGCAGTTCTGAATCTGGAGAAGTAGAAGTCAACCCCATTTATGACTCCTAAATGGATCCAAACAATAGAAACATATTTTCCATTGAACTCCTAGCCATTAGGATTGATAGAACCCTTTTTTAAACAGAGTTAAATTTGTACAGCCCTGTTATTAGGTTTTTCAGGTCTCGTTAAAAGGATTGTCTGGCCTGAAAACTAGAAAAAACAGAGGCTGCTGTGAGTCTGGAAAGTTTTTATAGCAATTCTATGTGATGTTTTTCAAAAAAACCGTTCCTTATCCCTAGATAACTGCTGCAATTTCAGGACTGAAAAAAGAATCAGACTTACCCTATCAATTTGTACAGCCCTGTTTTACATGCCTGATGATAAGAAAATTAAAAGTTATGAAAGAAGCTTTAAGAGTGGCTATAAGACATGCATGGTACCAATGCAGTTATAGGTGGATGTGCAAGCCACGGACCTAAGCATTGTCCACCATTGTATGTTATGATAAGTTAAATAGTTCCCCTTCTGGCCACAGGCAGTGGAATCGGTGCCAATCCTGCACACGGGGGCAAAGGTGTACTGGCCATTTAGTGAGTTATTTATGCATAGTACATGTTACATGTTTATGTTAGTATAAGTATTAAGCATGCATGTTTTTGAAGAAAGTCTTATGCTTATTATGTTTATTGTATGATGTACTACTTAGGGCTAAACACCAATGGGTTCAGCATCGGTTTTGGTGCCAAACCAAGACCCCACCGACGTCTGTCATGAGAGCTCAGAACTAGCCGAAACCGATCAATTGGGGGAGAGAAAACTGATATTATTGGTCTCAACGTGGTGCAGTTCGGTTTTTCGGTCTGCCACCAGCATCTTTGTGATGGAATTGTCGAGTGAGAGTAGAAGCAAGTAGAGAAGGAAACGATGTACTGTGGAAGAAGAATATGAGAGGGGTGGGTTTATTAATCCATTTTGAAACAGCATACTAAAGCCAAACAGCGCAATTCCATATGCTCTTTTTTAACTTCTAGGGGGCAAAACGATGCTGTTTCACATACATATATTTAAAAATATATATAGGATCGGCCGGTTCAACAGTTTTCCAAGGATACAAGATAGCGCTGAACCAGCCGATATCAGTTTTCTTCAAATCTTGCCGGTTTTGTGCTCCAGCCGCCAGTTTGATAAGTTTTTGGCTGGTTTCAATGGTTCCTATACACCCCAAGTACTACTTATTGAGTATTCGACTCCTTTTGATTGTTTGTTTGTGTGTTTTTAAATGTCTACGTAAAGAAGATAGTGTTGATGACCTAACAGCCAAGCATAGATCATGTCAAGGAATCTTTAGACTTAGGCCCTATTTGTTTGATGAAATGAGATGATATAAAAATTAAAAAAAAGAATAAAATTTGTTATAATATATTTTTTTAATATTAGTTTTGTTTTGGGATTTGAAAAAGTTGTATTGAGATTTGAAAAAGTGAATTGTTTAATTTATTTTGTTTGAAAATTTGAAAAAGTGTAATGATGAGTTTGACATGATATAAGATAAGATAAGATAAGTTGGAAAAACAAACAAGGCCTTAGTCAATAAGTGGCTTCTTTTTTATTTTTCACGAAAAGATCAATTTTAAATTTTCTTGCTATGACACTTCTTTTATGTTATATTTTTGGGAACTTATTTTCGATAAATTAGGTCTTTTTTATTATGTTGGGCCTTTTTATCAGGCCCAATTACAAAAGTACGCAACAATCCTAATTTATAGGAAGGGGATGTTACAAGAAATGTACAGTAAAAGAAACGTGGTTTTATATTTTATATATATACCTTGTCTGGTCTTCTTTTCTCTCTGTACACTCTTCCCTTTCCCATTTCTGATGTGTTGTTGTATGAATGATCGTGAGTATCTAGTCAAGAAGATGATGGCTTCAAACGTGGTTTTCATTGAATCTAAATCCTTCATAGTGGTGCGAGATGGAACAAGGGTGCGTATTACCGAACAAGGATGAAGGGTTGTGAAACAGCGTCTATTGGGACCGGCAGTAACTAGGTGGTTCACAAAGGCATTGGAAGGTTGTTTGAAGGTGGGGAAAAAAGAGTTTCACACTGCCCATCGTGAAGGAGATAGGGGGTTTATCGTTCAAAAATGCACCAACCCTCAAGGAATGTTTTTGGCTCTGGTAGCGTATAAGATGGGGGGGCACTAGAACAGTCTTTTCATACTGAAGGGCAGAAATGGAGCGGGATGGAGGAAGCTCCTAGAAATGTTGAGGGGAGGAGGCTCAACCGGACCACCACAATCGGAAAGCGAGGTGCTGCGTACCAATTCTGGCCTTCAAACACGGTTGTGCAGGGATGCTCTGGGTCTCTCTCGAGACGTGGGACGTGTAGGGAAAGCTACAAATGAGCTCCTTTTGGAAAAAGAACAGTATCGCGATGAGGGTGGCAGGGATGTTGGGCTTAATAAGGAAGTTTTCTTAAGGGACTTAGTTGATATGCAAAGGAAGCTGGATGTTTTGTCCTTAAATGTGAAACAGATGATATGGTGCATTGAGGGCAAGCATGTAGGCAAGGTGGATTCGAGTTTGGGATCGAAACACGGCTTGCGAAATGAAGTTAAGGCTACGGGAGAGTTTGTTGGGCAACAAATCCCGCTGCAGGCTACTGGGCAATAGAATGATGGGGTCAAGGGTCAAGCCCAACTTATTGAGAAGCCCAAAGGCAAGGAAAAGATGGGTGGAAATGCTGGGCTCGTATCCATGGGTTGGCCTGAGCCCAAGGGAATCCTAGCCGGGAGACAAAATATCCATAGCCTTGGAAGAAGGCCCATCGGCAAGTGGGTCAGTAACACCAACACCGGTGACGACTCAGATAGTCCTGCCGGAGGTCCCAGTCACTTCGCCGGAGGTCTTGTCATCGGTAAAAGTTTCGTCGAAGCCAAGAGGTGGATTGAGTAGTTCTTGCCGCTATTCTTGTCGTCGACGATGAGACTCTTGCACATAAAAGGTAGACGGGGGTCGACGTGACTACTCCAACGCCAATTCTTGAATCCTGTTTATTAGGGAGCAATGTTATAGCAAAGGGAAAGAAGTGTGATCCCGAACCTCTGCTTTCTTTCGCCAATCAAAACAGGTTTGCAGCATTGGGTGAGGTGGAGATCTACGAATGTGAAGGGGGGATTTAGAAGGACGTGAGGAGGTGGGTTTGCAGATGGTCAGTTGTGAAGGGGAGTGCTTTGAAGGGGGAGATGCAAACCCAATTTGTATGCTTCCTCCTAGTCCCAATTCAGATCGGTATTTGTCAAACTGGGTATTTAAGAGAAGTAGAGGAATTAAAGGCCATTTTTGGGGTGTCTTGTAGCAGCTTTAAGGAGCAGTTCCAGGCGCTAGCTGTGACTATTGAAGATAGAGCATCGTAATTTATAGAGCATTCCTCGAAGTTTGTCTTTTGAATTTATTGATACGCAGAGTACAAGATGGCTGGAAAGACCGTTTGAAGAAGATGAGATTTTTAAGGTCATTAGCGGTATCACTAAAGACAAGGGACCCAGGCCAGACGGTTTTTCGATGGGTTTCTTTCAACATTGTTGGGAGATAGTGAAAGATAATGTTATGCAGGTTTTTCTTGAGTTTTTTACACAGAGAATTTGAGAAATGTCTTAATGCGATGTTCATGGCCCTCATGCCAAAGAAATAGGGAGCGATGGAAATTGAGGATTTCCGACCTATAAGTCTAGTGAGTGGAGAGTACAAGATTATCTCAAAAGTACTTGCTAATCGTTTAAGCTATGTTATGGGGCAAATCATTTCCAAATCCCAGAATGCCTTTGTGCAGGGAAGACAGATAATTGACTCCGTCCTCATAGCTAATGAGTGCCTAGATCACAGGTTGAAGGAGGGCAATCCTGGCACTCTATGCAAGTTTGACATAGAAAAAGCATATGATCATGTGAATTGAGATTTTCTCATTAACATATTTGGGAGATGTGGTTTTAGTAATAGGTGGATCTTATGGATATGACATTGTGTCACTACTGCTCGCTTCTCAGTGTTAGTGAATGGTACACCTATTGGTTTTTTCAACAGTACCCGAGGGTTACGTCAAGGGAATCCACTCTCTCATTTTCTTTTCGTCATTGTTATGGAAGCTTTTGGGCGGATGATAAAAGCAACGGTTAAGGGGGGTTTCATCACTGGTTTTTCTCGGGTAATGGTACTAATGGTTCAACTATGATTTCACACTTCTTATTTGCAGATGACACACTCCTCTTTTGTGAAGCAAAGCAGGGCCAAATCCAAACTTTGCGTGCTCTTTTGATAAATCTGAGATGGTGGCAATGGGCGAGGTGCCTAGTATCGATAGTCTAGCTGATCTCATAGGTTGCACGGTGTCTTCTTTGCCTATGAAATACTTGGGTCTTCTGTTGAGGGCAATCGTCAAAATTAGAGCTATTTGAGATAGGGTCCTTGAGAAAGTAGAGAAAATGCTAGCTAGATGGAAATGGATGTATCTATCGGAAGGGGGTGACTTACTTTGATCAAGAGCACCTTATCTAATCTCCCAATTTATTTTTTATCTTTATTTCTATTACCTGTAGGGGTGACAAATAGGATTGAGAAATTATTTCGAGCCTTTCTATGGGGGGTTTGGGGGAGGAAACAAAATTCCATCTTGTTAAGTGAAATAGAGTTTGTTCCCCTATCTCTAAAGGAGGCCTAGGAGTGCGCAATTTGAGGATCTTTAACAAAGCTCTACTAGCAAATGGCTATGGAGATTTCACATGGAGGGGGACTCATTGTAGAAGGAAGTTGTTTCTAGACATGGAGGTGCATGGGAGGGGGGGTTGGTGTACTAATGTTGTGTGGGGGAGACATTGTATGAGTTTATGGAAGCATATTAGGGAGGGTTGGCAATGTTTTGAAAACAATATCCATTTTGTATTGGGCAATGGCACTAGAATCAAATTTTGACAAAATGTTTGGTGTGGTGTGCACCCCCTTGAAAGGGTTTTTCCAACTCTCTTTAGTATTGCAACAAACAAGGAGACTTCGGTGGCAGACTTGCTTGAGATAGCCCATGGCTCCCCTCAGTGGAATATCATTTTTATTAGGGATAACCACGATTGGGAATTACCCACTATTTTAGAATTTTTTAGCTTGTTACATACTTCAAAAAACAAAATGACACAGGGTGACAAAATACTGTGGCGGTTTATAGATAGCAAAAAATCCACAGTCAAGACTTATTATAAAATGTTGGCATCCCAAGGTAATGTAGTTTTCCCATGGAAGAACATTTGGCGGACTTGTGCTCCCCCCAAAATGGCTTTCTTTATGTGGACTGCAGCCCTTGAAAATATTCTAATCGTGAATAATCTAAGAAAGAGGGGACTCATTGTGATGGATTGGTGCTATTTGTGCAAAAATCATGGGGAGTCAATGGACCATCTTCTACTGCGTTGTGACGTGTCAAGAGTATTATGGAATGGGATATTCAGTAGAGTGGACATGGTGTGGGTGATGCTGCCTAAGCTAGTGGATTTGCTTGCATGCTGGAAGAGTATCCATGGCTGTCCACAGGTGGTCGTAGAATAGAAGATGATCTCATTGTGCCTTATGTGGTGTATTTGGTCGGAAAGGAATGGGAGGTGCTTTGAAGATAGAGAACAAATAATGGCAGAGCTCTAAAGTTTTTTTATGCATACTTTAATCCTATGATTCTTAGCAATTATACCTAATATAAGCAATGTGCATAACTTCCTTTCCTTTACTTTAAATACCTAGAATGTATTTAGGCATTTTCGTTTGCATACCCCCATGTACTTGGATTATATATATATATATAAGTGCTATGCCTTTTTATATTTACATCAATAAAGTTACTTCTTACTTATCAAAAGAAAAAAGAAAAAACCTAGTTCATAAATTACACTTGACAATCATAAACCAAGTGTTAATGTAAATATATTTATTTGCATATACTTGTGAAAAACCTAGATCATTTGAATTTAAATTTCTTATTTAAAGTTAAAAAGGACAGTCTGCTTGAAGATAAAGTGAAGAAAATCGCCAAACAGTAAAGTTGCTTGACTTGCACTCAACCTTTGCTCCAATGAAGCTCATGCAGTGAGTCTACTCGACTCAGCTTATTATTGGCTTGAGTGGAACTCATACGAAGAGCTCACTCGACGCCCATTCAATCTATGCTCGAGCAAAGTCCACACAGAGAGATCATTTGACACTCATGTGGCACCGTTTTGAGCAAAGTTTACACAGAAAGTTCGCTAGATTTGGGGGTGACGTTCACTCGAGCAAGTTAACTTGAATTGGAACTCTTTAAGTACCTCATACAAACTCCAAGTATATAGAGTTGAGTATGGAAGATTATGAGGGTTATGTGAGATACCACAATTGCTTATTTTCGTTGTATTCTTGAAAAAAAATCTTAAGGAGATCCATTGAACCGTCAAGACACACTTTCTCCCCATAAATAGCCATCCATTAGTTTGTGTTCATGTTGGGTTGTTGTTGAGCTCATTGGCATGTATGAGTTCTTTTACTAGATATATAATTGAAGAGGCCGGAGGTCCAGAGCTGCCAAGTCACAAAGGTCGAATGGGTCACTCGTGGAGCACCCATAGAGGGGGTTGAAGATCCAAAGCTGCTAAGTTGCAGAGATCAAGCTTGTCACTTGTAAGCCAGATTTAGATACTTCACAGAGATTTTGTAAGTTTTCTAAATTGGTTGTACCAAACTATCTACAGAATAGAGAGTTCAGATCCTTACCCTTAATCTAGTTAAGATGTAGCTTGAATGCCTTTACACTATAGACATGAAAAGTTTAATAAGTTGGAATGCTTTGTTTGGATTTTAGGAGGTTTTTTTTAAGTGATTTTAGGAAGTGGCTTATACCCGGAGTGTTTAAATTTTGAACATGTTCTTTAAATGAGTTTCGACTTCATTAACAAAATTTGTGTGTGATTATTTTGTTGATTGGTTGATTTTATTTGTTGTTAATTTAAATTATTGAATGGAAAGTTTAAAAAGTCTGAGAGCACCTATTCACCCCCCTCTAGATGCACTAAGGAGTTGGTCCACTGAAATCTTAACAAGGAAGTTAATATATGAACACACACACACACCCACAAGGATACACACATGTATAAGTTAGCTGAGAAATTACCAGAAATGTTTCCCCCGCAAAAAGTCGACTCATCATAAAGACAGTTGACCAAACAGTGCATGCCACCTCAGGCAAGCTAGCAGCATCCTGCAATGAAACACCATCTGGGACAGGAAGAACTTGTCCAGCCGGAACAGCCACCTTTTCAGCATACCCTCCTCCACTAAGAAGAGCACAAACCTGTACATCACCAATAATCAAAGTTTGCACAAGGTGGGATTCCATTGGCATCTAGGAAATCTCCTTTCTGCTGTGTTTGCCACTACCGTCTAATAGAGTTTTTAATTCTGCGTACTAGTAAAAAAAAAAAAACCATAATAACAGAAGTTCAAATCTTCTATACTCTTCAAAGGAGCAACCGATAACTACAGATTAGAACTAAAACATCTACTATACACTTCAAATGAACAAAGAAGCTCTAAAAATTCATTTACAATTACATTACTGAGTTTTACTGAATCTTGTTAACATATCTAAGTTCCCCATTTGTTTTCTCTTCTTAAGATCAAGCTACAAAGGCACATTAAGCCAGAACGCTTTGTCATAATTTTCTCCACCGCAATTAACAATTTTAAGGAAATGATGAACACGAAAAAATCCAATGAAAGAAAATAACGTATATACAATTATTCACCAAAAAACCCAGTTAATTGTTTTAGTTTCAGATTTTTCAGGTAAGATCCACAAAAGTAATTTCTCTAAAAGAAACCCAAAATGAGAAGGGAAACCCCAACTAAACGACCATCCAGGTGACACTAATTCAACCATTTAGATGCCACAAGATCACCCAAGAGTCGAGTTTTTCCTTCTCATTTCCCTGTAATTAAAAGATCACCCAGTAATACTTCACCTCATCGCCGATTTTCCAGCGGGAAACCTTTTTTCCAACGGCCACGATGGTCCCGGAACATTCGAGACCGAGGTACTCACTCGCACCCTTGGGGGGTGGGTACAAGCCTTTCCTCTGAAACGTGTCCGCCCGGTTCAGCGCCGTGGCCTCGACCTTGACCAAGACCTCGTCGTCTTTGAGCTCGGGCACCTGCACCTCTTGCAGTTGCAGCACTTCTGGGCCACCGGGACTGGTTATAACAACAGCCTTCATTCTTGGCGTTGACAGTAGCAGAGACCTCTCGGATGGTGTGCCTGAATTTTGAAGGATGTTGGATGAGATCACAGTTTTTAGTTATTATGAAAAAGATTTTAAATTTTAATTATTTTATTTACATAAATTTCTACATGATTATTTTTTTATTATATAACAATAAAAATAATATAATTTTTATTATTTATATCAAATTTTCACATTAAATTATTCATTTATATAATAATGAATAAGTAATAATTAGAAAAATATTTAATAATTTCTAATAATTATTTTATTTTATTTTATCATATTGATTATTCTACTTATTATATATTAATTAATAATTACATTCAAATAATTAAAAAAATATTTAATAATTTTTAATAACTAATTTATTTTATTTTATTATATTTAATTATTCTACTTATTATATATTAATTAATAATTACATTCTAATTAAATTATTAAAATATTTGGTCTTTTTTTTTATATATTTTCAAGTACTTTTTTTTATTATTTAAATTAATGTTTATGGACAAAAAAAGTATTGCTACGTGCAACCGTCCTTGCAATATGTTACATAACTAGGGCTGCAAACGAACAGAGCTATTCGTGAACAATTTGAGCTCGACTCGTATAAACTCGATTCGAACTCAATTCGTTTAATAAATGAGTTGTTCGTGAGCACTAATATTGGTTCGAATATTAAACGAGTTAAACTCGTATAATCTCGACTCGACTCGTATAAACTCGATTTGTGCTCGTGAATAAGATTCGTATAAACTCGATTCGACTCGTTTTGAGCTCGTAACAATACTTGTAATATTTCTATATACATATATATAATTTTGCATATATTCTTACATATATTCTTTTATTATATATATTTTCTGTATTATATATATTATTTTTGATATTTTGTATAAGTAATATATTTTGTTATTTTATGTAGAAGTAGCATTTTATTTCTTTATAATAATAATGTATTAAGTTCACAAAGAAATTATTGAGTCAAATATTTATAAAAAGTAAGAAACTCAAATAATTACTCGACTAAATTCGGCTCGTTCGTTAGAGAATAAAAATAAAGATCGATAAATAACTCAATTCGACTCGAACTTGTCTTTGATCGGCTCGAATTCGACTCGACTCGGCAAACTCTCAGCTCGACTCGAACTCAAACTCGAGTTACTTAAGTCCAGCTCGACTCAACTCGACTCGAACTCGTCATTGATCGAATCGTTTGTAACCCTATGCATAACCATAACCAGGTGGTGGCAATTTATCATGTTAGTTGACAGAAAATATGACAAAAGAAATGAAAACTTAGAAAAGGAAAAGTTATTCATCTTCAACCAAAAGTCATTCTTTCAGCAGAGGTTCTTCTTCATCATCTTCTCTTCTTAGTTCTCTTGTCATCTTCTTCTTCACATGCCTTTCCAAAATCAACTAATCAAAATCTCCCTTGACCCCCATCCCCATCGTCCTCGAAACGCCCATCCGCCATCATCTTCATCTACGCATCATCGAAAGTGAAATTAAATTCAATTAATTTGGCAAATGGTATATTTCTATAGCATCCTTAGAAGCACAACATCAGTAAATTTGGAAGTGGCTTACTTGGTTTTGGAGCTTAAATTCTAGAAAATTTGGGGTTATGGAAAGACAGCTGCATTGGACTTGTGTGCTGGGATAAGGAGCGTATAAAATCTGTTCGATGTTGCATATCTAAAAAATAAGACTTATATGGAGTAAGAAAAAAAAATCATCTATTAAATTAAATAAAATAAAAATAGAAAGAATTGGTAGCTCCAAACAGGCCCCATTAAGGACCTTCCGATGGTTTTTAAGGAATGAGTTGGCTCCCAAAGAAGCTCTCTTCAACTTTTAAATCATTGAAAGAATCTCCATTTTCCATGAACACGACAAGGACCTTCCAACTTCGAGCTACTTGAACTCTTTAATTACAGTGTAAGTTCCCTTTCTAGATTAACTCCAAGCTGTAATTGAATGAGAGGTTAGGTCACAAATGTTATGTGGTCTTACAAAGACAAATCAATGGTTTTTATTGTGGGTTTGTGAAGACTAGGCCTGAGTCCAAAAATGAAGATAAAGGTGTTGGCTTTGTGGATTTGTGGAAAGACAAAGGGAAGTGGAGAAGATAAAGTGGAGACTAGGTCTGGACGAGAAGATGAAGGGAAGGATTGACTGGAGAGGAGAAGACGTATGGGATGGGTTGGCTTCGTGGGAATCACAATGTTGCCTTTTGAAAATCCAAATAAAACGGTTTCCTAATAATTTTGCAAAGATAGTTGTATACAACATTTTTCAAAAGGTACATGCCATGGCTTTTATTTAGAGACTTGTCCATGATGCAGGTCAGTCAAGAAAGAGAAAAAAGAATAAATAAGATAATAAAGGAGGAACAGTGTAACATTTCGTTTCAAATTTAGGATTTAAATTTAGTACTTATTTTATTTATATTTTTTATATAATTTTTTATTTTTTTTTTAGTAATTATCCTCGAACATCAATTCCAAAAATCTAAATATTTTTTATTAGATTTCTTCTCTAATAAAATCTCCATGACTAGCTCCAACTTCTTAATTAGGTGTTTTCCTAATCGGAGAGTATCTCTAAACTTTGTCTAAAAGCATGTCTTATTTTAGTTTCCTAAATTAAACCAAACCCAAACTCTTCAAAACTCTATCAACTCTATTTTAGTTTCTTAGTGGAACCGAATCTAAATCTCCTCAAGATTCTCGCACCCTTCATAACAATCCTCTCGATTTTTCTTGTTGAGCAGATTCCTAAAAATTACGCAAACTCAAACTCAAATCCTACGCTTATACCCTCTGCCATCTTATTCCTAATTGCATAATTTTTGCCCAAATCTTCTCAATATCCATCGGATCAGATTTAGAAAATCATCCAATTCCAATTCAATTCCCCCCATAATCAATCTTGAAAACCCGTCTGCCTTATCTATAAAACCCACGTCGAAAATAACCAGAGGTAGAACTCTCTCTCTCTCTCTTTCGATAGCCACATAAACATTGTTTAAAAAGTTCAGAACCTCACTAGTTGCCGCCAAACCACTTTAAAAGACACATGAGCACCACCTCACACCACAAAAATTGTGATAGTCCGGAATTTTCATGCTATTTTATTTATTTATTTATTATATAGATAATTTTGATATTTTAATTAAAAAGAGAACTTGAGGTTTGAGCTTGGGCTTGAGCTTTGGAGACATGGTTTGTGTATTGGCCCAAAGTGTAGTGGTAAGGCCCATAGGCCCATGAGAATGATGCATAGTCAACCAAACCCAATATAGTGGGACACTTGTCACACTTAGAAAAGTCCTGGTTAGTCTTCAAAAATTTTGGTAGATTTATGGGAAAAATAACTAATGGATAGAAGGTTGACTAGTGTGTTTCTTGAAAAAGAATGTGAAAAAATCAAGAAGAGAACTTTTCATCATTTGGAAGGCATGGTAAACGTGGGAGGCAAAAGGGGAAGAACCAAACTCTTCCAATTGAGTTTCCTTAAGTGTATATCATGTATAGGTGATTGACATATGATGGATTTTGTGAAGAATGGTAGTTGTGTGTGAAGGAGTGCTTCGATGGAGCTATAGTCGAACCCTTCTTTTGTGTTTTCCTATATGTTGCTTCAAAATCTAAGTGTAGGTCAAGTAATAGATCTTGTAAGAAGGAGTGACTATGATATGGTGAGTGATTGGTTAAGAGAAATCATCATTGGAGAGAAGAAAGTGCTTGAGGAAGAGAAAGGAGTTTCGGGTGAGGCTTGAGCAAGGGTAGCCGACTACTCTCATTTGTAGTCTTCCAAGGTATTCCAAATTTAGGGAATCTTGACATGTAAGATTGTGTAAGAGAATGTGAGACTTGTGTGTGTAAGAGCATAGTTTTGAATTTCGTATTGTACCGGTCGGTACATATCGTACCGAAACAGTGACCAGTATAGAAGTTAGGTCTATTTCGTACCAGCCCAAATATCGGTCGTACCAGCTTGTACCAGCTGATATTTCGGTCGTATCGGTTTGTACCGAATTTCGGAATTTTTTTTTTCATTTCTTGCTATTTTTTATCCTAATTTAGACTAGATTATTTACATATATATTTATATATATAAATTATTTATATATTAACTATTATTTTGAAATATAATTTATATATGTATTTATATATATAATTTTTTTTTATGTATAGACTATTCCAAAATAATACTGGTACCGAAATATTTCGTTCAAGTATCTTGACTAGTACGCTCATTGTGAGATCCCAGATTTACGTGTATTTTTACACGTTATTTTATTCTCGGTTTAATTATTTTAATTTATTTAAATAATATTATTAGTCATATTTTATTTATTTAAGATATTTATTTGAGCTATTAATTAGTTAATATCGAGTTACGTTGTTTTTCTTATTTATTTTAATGAGTTAATTATTTTAATGAGTGGAATTAAATTCCTTTATTTTATTATGTGAATTTATTTTATCTGCTTTCGTTATATTAATTATTGTTTTATAATTAATATTGCGCTTGGATTTAATTTATTTTGTTAATGGGATTTAAATATCTTATTTTATTGATATTGAAATTATAGTATTTAAAGTCAGTTTTTATTTTATTTAATGTGCTTTTTCTAGTAGTCTTCTTTTCCTTCTTTTTCTTTTTCCTTTTTCTTTTCTTTTCTTTTCTTTTTCTTTTTTTTCTTTTTCTTTTTCTTCTTCTCTTCCTCTACTTTCTCGCGTGCAACCCGCATCAACCCTTGTCTCTCTCTCTCTCTCTCTCCCTCTCGCCGTTCCTTCTCTCCCACCCAGGACTGCCGCTGGCCACCCATCGGCGACACCGCCCAGCTCAACCTCACCCCCTCATGCCGGCGAGCTCAACGGCATCGGTGGTGTCACCTCTGGCCACCCCACCGCCCCTCCACGGCAACAAACCCGAAATGGCCATTTTGCATTTCCTTGTATTTTCTGGCCACCCCTTGGCCTCCGACCACCACCACTAGACTCCCTATCCTCCGACGAGCATAACCCACCGTCCAAAGTCACCTATCGCCGCCGGTCATCCCCTCCACCCGAAATGGGTCTTAAACGGGTTGAGCAACCCAGCGCCGCCGTCCGGCCACCGTGCATCTCACCTCCGCCACCATTCGACTCCCATCACCCAGCCGGTCAACCCCCTAGCTCAGTTTCCCCAACCGCGGCCTCACCTTCCCTGTACGACCCCAAATCTAAAAATGGATTTTCACCCATTTTGACTCCGATCCGCCACCTTCCGGTGGTTGTGCCACCACACCACCACCTCCATGAGATTCCCCACCCTTCAATAAGTACCTCCCTAAATTTTGGTGTCAAACTGAGTATTTTAGCTTAATGTACATGTGACCGCTACAAACGCTGCAGATTAACATTGTTCAAGGATTTACGTTTTTACCACTGTAAGTACTTTCCAAACGAGTTTTAAGATTTAAATATATTTTTGGCATCAACAGTTGTGGTATTTGATTATTGCTGCTTTGTGTTGGTTGATGTTGGTATTTGTTGGTTGATTGAATTAATTAAATGTTGGATAATTGCTGCACGGTTGTCTGCATTGTGTATTTATGCGCATGCTCATGAAAATATTTGGAAAGTGGATTTTGGCATGATTTCGGATATTTATGTGTTAGAAATGGAAACTGGGATTTAAATTGAGTTTAACGGATTTTAATGGTTTTGGGCTGAATCATAACGGGGACAACGATACGTAACGCCCGTTGTGATCAGCGTGTGAGTGTGTGGATGACATAATGGGGACGGCGATACATAACGCCCATTATGGTCATTGGGTGTGCATTTCATATCGGGTACGGCGATACGTAACGCCCATTATGATTTTGGGTGTGTGTGTAAATCATATCGGGGACGGCGATACGTAACGCCCGGTATGATTGGTTTTGAGGATATTATTTTATGAAAAATGATGGGTGATTTTATTGGGATTTTATTGTGGATTAAATTGGAATTTTGACGATTGTGGTTATTTCATCGACTTTGAGGAAGATGATTTTTAAGTCTCATACATATGGTAATTGTTCATGGTCGTTATTGTGGCATTAATGTATTTCTGTCTTTTGGTTTGGTTGGTTTGTACTTACCTGTGATGTCATCTTGGCGTCGTAGTTTTTTTTGGATGCAGACTTTAGAGAGTCCGAGCTTGAGGAGACGGCTCCGCTATTGAGGTGTTATTATTATTAATTGATATCTCGGGAAATTTGTTTTTCCCTTTTTGTAATTATGTATTTGTTTAATTTGTATTTTTGGATGACTGTATTAAATCTCCTGCTGGAGAGTTTTTATTAAATTGATTTGTAAATTATTTCTAAAAATTCTGGTATTTAGATATTAAATTATTATCCGCTGCGACCTATATTTTTATGTATGTCACGTGTGCACACACGTTTGACACTTGTTGTTGGGATGTGTGACCCGTGTTGTCATCATCTCGACACCTCGATTCTCGTGTTATTTTAAGGAGAATTTGGGGGCATCACACTCATCGATACGGTATTCAAAATATTGTGTAAGAGTGAGTGACTGAGAGTTGATTGATGGATCAATTGAAAGGAAAGAAAAACTCTTGGAAAAAGGGATGAGTATTCTTTGGATTAAGGCAAGGCCTTCGCCGAGTATGGCATGTCCCATTTTCCCAAGTTGAATCCTAAAATCCTAATAAGTGACATGTGAAGTTATAAGTGAGAGAGTGAGATGTGATGTGATAGAAGGAAGAGGGAAGATCCACCCTTGTAGGCGCCAACCATAGTGAAAATTGGGGGGGAGGGGTGAATTCAACCTAGTATATGACTAAAATTAGACATTATTTTGCTCTAGTGATGGGGTCAATCAATAAGTCTTTCAATCCATCAAATGTTATTCATAGAACTAGGGGAATGGAGTGCCTAGGAGCCTCTTTTGGTCGAATGACCGTATTCTTTCTTTCCATCTCTTTTGCTCTCATTTCCCACACACACAGGGCAACATCTCTCTCTTCTCTACTTTTTACTTTCTCTTATGTTCTTCCATCTCCCAAGCACCAAAATTTCCTAAGTCAATTTGAGTTTGTGCAAGGTATTCTTGAGTGGAAGTTATCTTTGGAGAGGTAAGCAAATCCCTAAACTATTTCATGCATAGGATCTTAGGTTTGATCACACACACACACACACACACCGAAGCCTATGTTCTAATTATTTTCTTTCTGACTATATGCTTATAGTTTTATCTTAATCTTATTATTTTCATAGTTTTTCAGAAATATTCTTATCTATACTTGGATTAAAGTAAGTGCATCTTTATTTTACCCCTAGCATTCCATTTATATGTGTATAGTGAATGTGGTTGTATTACTTGTTGAATGCTTAGTGATGCTAGGCTAGCAAATTTGAAGAAATGCTTTAAATATTTAGTTGCAAAATCCATGTTAATAATTATATTATTTTTAGGCTTGAAGTTATATTATGTTGAAGAATATAGTTATTTTGTTGCAAAGGAAAAATATAGAATGTTTATGTGGTAAATTGTGACAAAATGCATGCATAATCAAGATAAGATTGAAAAGATTTGGCTTAGTGCACATGTAGGTTTTGGCTTTGAAGGTTTTAGTATTAAGATCTTTTTTAATGTTCAACTATTCACTCATGATATGACTTTGTATTGGATGTTTGGGAAATTTGGAAGCATGAAACTAGGAGGATCTAATAGCTTAAATTTTCGTTTTCCTATGTAGGATCAAGTGTGTTATTATTTTGGGGAAGAATTATCAAAAATATTTAATTTAAGGGCCTTAGGGTTTGGGTCAATCTCTCTTTGTGGTGCCAAAAATATTTATTTATTTTATCAAGGTATACTTAAGTACATAGATGAGATTAGATGAAGGAAACTCTCGGTTGGTACCTTGGAGGGTCTCAGCCTAATCCTAGGGGTAAAGGCCGAGTACCTATTTTTCCTTGTTAGATCAATTTGTATGCTTTTATAGAAATTATTGATGAATTCATGAGGTGTTTTGATTATGAATGAACATGACAATGTGTATGCTTGTACTAGCTCCGTGATTCGCATGTGTAGCATTAAGGATTGCATGTCACTTACATGAAGCATAAAGTCATGTTCTTAAATCATCATGAGTTTTCCAAAGAAAAAAAAAAGAAAATAATTAAGTTTTTATAAGAACCCCAAAGGCTGGGACGTGGTAGTGTCCCAGTAAAACTCTTTGTTCACTCATAAGTAGATAAAGTCGAGTGAAAATTCTGGGTCGATGAAGAATAGTCTGCCGACCATGTATGACTCCAAAAGGTGTCCGGAGCGTGATTACACCTAAAGATAGTGGGTGCCCAAGAAAGACGTAGGCATTTCACCTCGCCGTTATAAGAACAAATATGTAGTCACTCGGTTTGAATGGTTATCAAGTGATGAAGAGTAGATAACGTAGTCAATTTGGGCTTGAGTGGTCATTGAGTGATGCGGTAACGCGTAATGTAGTCACTTTAGACTTGAGTGGTCACTCGATGATACAATAATTAGCAGAGAACATACAATGCGTAGGGAAACCGTGAAATGTTATGAAACCCCAGGTTTATATATTGTATATATTATTTTTATTATTATTAATTGTTGATTCTTTCCTTGTAGATTGTTATTAGTATTATTTTGGGTTTAGGGATTTTATGTTGCTAATGTTTAAATTGTTGAGTTTTCTTTTATTTCAATAAGCATTTTATTTTTGGGTCCCTCTAGGATTGATACTTTGATTTCAGTTTCTTAATTATGAGGTAGTAATATTTTACTCAATTTCATATTGTGATATTTTAGTTTAAATTGTTGAATTATTGGACCTCTTATTTAAAGTGCATTATTAATATTAGAGCTACTAATTTTCTATTATTATTTTTTTTAAATTAATTCTATGTTTAAATAGTGAGTTAATTTATTTCCACTTATTAATTTATTATGATGCATTTAATTTAATGCTTGAAATTTAATCTCATTATTTTATTACGTTCATATTTAAATGAAAGTGTTGTAGATTATTTTATTTTATTTTTTTATGGGATAGATTATTTTATTTTAATTTAATGTGTTTTATTTTGTTTTGATTTATTTTGGTAGTATTTACGGATGGCCAATATATATATATATAAATATATATTTGTTATTGTGTTTGGTTTACTTATATATATATATAAATATATATATATATATATATATATATATACTAAGTAGGAATAACATGCAAAGCATGTTTGCTTTGTTTAATTATGTAATTATTTCTAAAAATTAATAATGTTTTTATTAAAAAATAAATTTTGATTAATAATATAATACATTAGGGAAAAAATATAATTTCTAAAAAAATTGATAGTTAATCATAATTAAGTAGATGATAAATAATTACACGCTTGTATATTTATTATAAAACAAAAGTATTATAATTTATAACATAAAACTCTAATCTTAAATATGTAAATCAATTTGATCATATATTATAAATATAAAAAATAAATATAGTATATATTAATTACATTTATTGGCTGTTTATTTTATATTATTTTATTATTTTATATTATTTCTTTTTTCTTATTCGGATTGATTTACTGTATTTTTAACTTGTTGGGCCGGTTTTTGAGTGGTTGTGATGGCCCAACCCGTGGCCTATAGTTTTGTTCCTTATAATGTTAAAACGGCGTCATTTTGGATACACACACACATATAAAATAAAGCCTTAGGGCTTCTTCTCTTCACCCCCAACTTCTTCTCGCACCTTCTTCCCTTATCCCAATTGTAATGCCGATTTTTTTTTTTAAAACTATGCATGCACATAAACTTACTAATTAAGTGCAATGCAAAACACAACGGAAAATGATAAATCTTTAATACATGCAAAGAGATCTAACTCTTGCATAAATAGATCACATGGCATATTAAAACTATATCTTTCATAATTTTTTATTCATCATAACATATCTAATCCAGAACTTACATAACCCAATTATTTTTATTTTCACAAATATCATCTCTTATTGCCTTTCAATACTCTTGCTATTCCATTTGATCACGTACGTGAGATCATTCTCTTAGGAGATGAGTATTCTGTAGGACTCTCAAGACTCTTCAGAATCTCCTATGATGTCTAAGTCTCATGACAATTTATTTACTCTTACAACAACATTTATTATTCTGTAAGAAATGATAGATCAAATATAAAAAAATGAGATTTCCAAGAAATTTTAGTAAGTACACAGTTAACGAAATAAGGTATAGATAATATCAACAATCATCATATATAACAATGATCACAGACATATAACTTATGAAAATATTTTATGGAACTTATGTATGACTTAGACTTATAAACTTGTATCATGCATGTATTTTTCATTCTTATCTTAAAATCCTTGTTCTTATAAGTCTTTACTAATATCCACTATTATTACTTGTAGTTAGGCCATGACTATTGTTACTCGCGGATGGGCCATGCCACTATTATTACCTGTGGTTGGGTCATGCTACTATTATTACCCGTGGTTGAGCCATATCATATAAAGTTTTCTTATCTTATTTTTAAATGTTCGTCATGACTTGTAACAATATTTACATGACGACATGTAACATGGATTTTTCTTTAAAAAATGGACGTCATGACTTATGGCGACACGTATGTGACAAAATAAAACATACATGCAAACTTAGACTAGTGACATGCATGTTTCATGTTTTCATAAAGCATATGACATAGAAAAACATAACACAAAACCTACATACACATACGTCGCCTAATTTCATAACGTTAAGCTTAACAAATAATACGTATGAAACTAAATAAAATATTAAATTTTTATTTAATCAAGGGCTGGCTGAATTTTCATGAAAATACTCTTAATTATTTATTCCTTTTAACTCATTTAACTCAAGCCCATAAGTTTGCATAATTTCATAACTACATTATTTTTAAGTGTTTCTTGAACTATTCTTATATATAAAATTTTATTTTTATTTTATTTTATCTTTTTATGACAAGAAATCTAAAAACTATTCCTAATATATTAAGGTTCCTAAAATAATAATATTTCTTAAAAATAATTTTCAAATCATTCACTAGAACTTTTAAAATGAAGGAAAACTTCCATTTTTAAGGGTTACCTACTCTGTTTTGTTAATTAATTCCGATTTCGTCCTTTATAAAGTTCTTATCTCTTAAAATTTAAAACATAAAGTTGTAGCTATATGTCTTATATTTTCATATCATTTTGAATCAATCCATTTCAATATCACACTAACAAGTTATGACTAGTTTACTAAAGGATGTTAAATCTGTCTACTTAACTTCTTTTAAATCCGAAAGTTACTAGGGTTGATCTATCATTTTTTTTTCCAAATCAAGACCTCATATTTTCACATATTATTCTTCATATAATATCATAAAATATATTCGTAAGGTCTCATAATTTTTCTAACATTTTATCATAGCAAAAACCACTCTAAAACTCAATAGGCTTCAATTTAACATATAAATTAAAATTAAGCTCAAATAAATATCACACATGATCTAATCACCAGACCACTCATTATATGTCAAGATTAGGTTAAATTTTATACTTTCAAGTTTCGCCAAAGCTTGAATTGATGATAAAACCAAGCTCTTGCAAATTTCTTCTTCAAACATACTCAATAACTCACCTTAGAAGTGTTCATAGATTCAAGGTCTTTAGGAAGGTTTTTTCTTTGTTTTCTCTCAAGGTAGTCATGTGTTATTGCTCAAGGGGATTCAGAGAAGCCACCACAGACATATATATAGGAGAGGGGCAAAATATTAGACATTGAGAAGATAAATTCCTCAAGGTATCCGATTTCCCCCCTTTTAGAGCCTTATATAAGCTTCAACTTATTTTAGGTGAAATGATTTAGTCTACACTTAGCTTTGGTGAGTCATATAGATATGCAAGGGTTAGTTTTGAGCTACCTAAAATATCTCATTGATCAATGACTCCAATACACCCCAGCTGATGTAAGGTAAATATAAAATAGTATGATAGTTTCCTCCAATGAGATGTATCTAGCCACTTCCATCCCAAATTCGTCCTTGATATACTTAGATTCTTTGAAACCTTAAAACATAAGAGTTTTAGATAATCATCTTAAAATTCTATAGAATTTTGAATCACCTTATTCAGAGATCAAATGAGAGATATATGCTTAACATACCAAAACATGTCAAAACCACCTGAGAAACCCAATCCGAGTTCTCCATTTGTTTTCCTTTATTTTCTTACTCAGCAAGACTTCTAGATCAATTCATCTCCTCATGAGACATAATCCTACACATATCAAGACCTAAGGAAAATTGATAGCCAATCACAATTTTCTTTACATGGCCAAATATAGGACAGTTCATCTAAGTCGGTTATCAATTGGACTCAATTCAGGGCCGTCCACTTCACACCAGATTTAGTCATTGATCCGTTATTTATCTTCAAAAACCAAAAACATAAAAGTTCTATATCTACTTCTTAAGGTTCTACAGGAACTAGAATCACCTCAGTCTAAGATCATATTGTCAAGTTATGATTTTTCTATTAAAAGTCGACAGATAATCCCGAGAATACCAATTCGGGCACACCAAGTGTTTGGTAGATATTCCTTCTTGTTCACACGAAATTCCCTAGATAAAATCTCCTCATTTTCACATATATACACACTTGTATAGATCTTTGGCTAATTGAGAAAATAATCCAAAGACATAATTTTATCCAAAGTCCTTCGTCAACTTCAAAGTCAATGCCTATCTATCTCTAATCTAGATCTTCCACATCCATCTCAATTTCGTATTTTCTTAAATCCATATATCTTAAAATTCAAAACATAAAAATTTTAGATATTCCTCTTAGCTTTCTATAGTTTTTTGAATCACTCAAATTCGATATCAAATGAGCAAATTATAGCCGTTTTATCAAAAGATGTCAAATCTCTCACTGTATATCACTCGAGCCAAACATCAAGCGAAAATCGAGTAAGATCTCGAGTTAGATACTTTTTCCACATAAAAACAAGCTACCATTGCACCCAATCCTACTCCTAACCTTCCAACATACAACTATAAGTCATTTTCTTATTATACTATTCCTTATTTGATCAATCTTCAATGATCTTGCTACATATGAAAATTAAACGGATATCCAAAAATTCGGGTTATGACGTTCTCTCCCCCTTAAAATAAATTTTGTTCTCGAAATTTGGGAGTTCAACCTTAATACTAGAGTATTACTCAATGTATACTTAGAAAAATCATATAATTAGTAATACCAACATGGCCTCCAATACTACTCTTTCCTCTTGGCACATTCCGTTTAAAACTCCTAAAGCATAAGAATAATTTTAGAACCCTGACTTTTTCCAGGAATCTTATTACATCCTCCAGCAAAATCCAACATTTAGTAAACTAAACTAACCTCAATCGCTTTCCATGCTTTTTCAACCAAATGTTCATTTATATTCTTTCTTTTATAACTTAAAAACCATCTTCTAAGTTAATCACAAACAAAATTTTCCTTCTAGTAAAATTGTAAATCTCCACTGATTCCTTCAAATTGATGTAATTTAAGCCTCTGATCATAACAAATATCATGTTTATGCTGTGTATTCTCAAACTTTACCACATAAATAGCCTTAGCACATACCAAATCACATCAAAATGGAACCAAAAGTTACCTTTCTCAAGATTGTGTACTTGCAGATATCATACATTCATAATCAAAATCAACATTTTTCCTATGTACCAGTAGTTCATTTATACCACTTTCCTCATTTGAACTCATACCCTCAAAATTTATTTCTTCAATCATATAAAAATGCTAATCAAATCCATACTTTTCATTTCTAAGGAAATATTTTCTTAAAAATTCTTGTATCCACCATTCAACTTTACTCTATCTCTTTCTGATTATTACCAACTCATCAATTTTCAACACAGATCAATCTAACACATGAGGTCTATGTCCCAAAAATTCAAGTCTTATCAAAAATCTAATCTCCAAAATTATAAAACTTTACCTAATTTAAGAAACATTTCCGCGAATTTTATAGGATCGACAAATTGGTAACCTTTCACTCTTTAAACCATTTTGCAACTCCTCACAATTTAGGACTTCAATTATATTACTTTTCAAAGAGATCACTTCGATTATGACAATTCCTCTCAACCTTGTTATTACAACAGCAGTTCAGGTCGATAAAATTCAAACTTACCACTCTTAAAATATTTACGTCATTCTTGATCGTAACACCTTTTTACCAAAACTTAATCTTTAACCTACTATAATTAAGAACATTAACTCATATTCCATAAATAGAAAACTATCAAATTGATTGGTTAACCTCAAATTCACAACCCCGAAAGAGAAATTCTTTACCACTTGATAGCATCCATCAAATTTTTCATCAAACATCACCATAAGGACATTAAGATTCCACATGTACTTTACATCAATGTATACTACCATACAATAAACCTCATCATTCCAGAGTCAACAAAACAGACATCACACTTTATCATCAACTTAACCTTGCCATGAATGATGTCGACGTCAACTACATTGTCAATTTCTACTCTATCACATAATTTATTTTAGAAATTCTGATATTTGAAATTCAAGATATTCACAATTCCATGAGAGAAACCCACTTGACTAACTCCTTTCCAGGGTTTAAGCCTTTCTCAATCAAATCAAAGCCTATTCTAATACCATGTGATCATTTTTCCTAGGACATTTATGATTTACCTAAAATTGTATTGCTCTGATACCAATCTATAAAGGCCCGATTTTTTAATTTTTAAACTATACATGCACCTAAACTTTACTAATTAAGTGCAATGCAAAACGCAATGGAAATGGATAAATCTTCAATACATGCAAAGAGATCTAACTCTTACATAAATAGATCACATGGCATATTAAAACTATGTCCTTCATAATTTTTTTATTTATCAAAACATATCGATCCAGAACTTACATAACCTAGTTATTTTTGTTCTCACAAATATCATCTCTTATTGTCCTTCGATACTCTTGCTATTCCATTTGATTACGTACGTGAGATCATTCTCTTAGGAGATGAGTATTCTGTAGGACCCTCGGGGCTCCTCAAAATCTCCTATGATGTCTAAATCTCATGACAATTTATTTACTCCTACAACACCCTCTATCATTCCATAAGGAATGCTAGATAAAATATAAAAGAGTGAGATTTCCAAGAAATCTCAGTAAGTACATAGTTAATGAAATAAGGCATAGATAACATCAACAATCATCATACATAGTAATAATCACAGACATATAACTTATGAAAATGCTTTATGGGACTTATGCATGACTTGGACTTATAAACTTGTATCATACATGTACTTTTCATTCTTATCTTAAAATCTTTGTTCCTATAAGTTTTTACTAATATCCACTATTATTACTCGTGGTTGGGCCATGTCACTGTTATTACCCGTGGTTGGGCCATATCATATAAATTTTTCTTATCTTATTTTTTAAATGTTCGTAATGACCCGTAACATACTTATATGACGACATGTAATATGGATTTTTCTTTAAAAAATAGACGTCATAACTTATGACGACACGTATGTGACAAAATGTAATGTACATGCAAACTTAGAATGGTGACATGCATGTTTCATGTTTTCATAGAGCATATAATATAGAAAAGCATAACACAAAACCTACATACACATATATCGCCTAATTTCAAACGTCAAAGTTAACAAATAATACGTATGAAACTAAATAAAATATTAAATTTTTATTTAATCAAGGGTTGATCGGATTTTCATGAAAATATTCTTAATTATTTATTCTTTTTAACTCATTCAACTCAAGTCCACAAGTTTGCATAATTTTATAACTACATTATTTTTAAGTGTTTCTTGAACTATTCTTATATATAAAATTTTATTCGTATTTTATTTTATCTTTTTATGACAATAAATCTAAAAAATATTCCTAATATATTAAGGTTCCTAAAATTATAATATTTTTTAAAAATATTTTTCAAATAATTCACTAGAACTTTTAAAATGAAGGAAAACTTCCCTTTTTAAGGGTTACCTACTCTGTTTTGTTACTTATTTCCAGTTTCGTCCTTCATAAAGTTCTTATCTCTTAAAACTTAAAACATAAAAGTTGTAGATCTATGTCTTAGCTTTTCATATCCTTTTGAATCAATAAATTTCAATATCACACTACCAAGTTATGACTAGTTTACTGAAAGATGTTAAATTTGTCTACTTAAATCCAAAAGTTACTAGGGTTGATCTATCATTTGTTTTCCAAATCAAGACCTCATATTTTCAAATAAGCTTCTTCATATAACATCATAGAATATATTCCTAATGTCTCATAATTTTTCTAGTATTTTATCATAGCAAAAACCACTCCAAAACTTAATGAGTTTCAATTTAACGCATAAACTAAGATTAAACTCAAATAAATATCAAACATGATCTAATCATCAAACCACTCATTGTATGCCAAGATTAGGTTAAATTGTATACTTAAAAGTTTCTCCAAAGCTTGAATTGACGATAAAACCAAGCTCTTGCAAATTTATTCTTCAAACATACTTAATAACTCACCTTAGAAGTGTTTAGAGATTCAAGAGCTTTAGGAAGGTTTTTTCTTTGTTTTCTTTCAAGGTAGCCATGTGTTATTGCTCAAGGGGATTAAGAGAAGCCACCACACACATATATATAGGAGAGGGGCGAAATATTAGACAAGAAGAAGATGAATTCCTCAAGGTATCTGGTTTCTCCCCTTTTAGAGCCTTATATAAGCTTCCAACTTATTTTAGATGAAATGATTTAGTTTAAACTTAGATTTGGTGAGTCATATAGATATTTAAGGGTCATTTTTGAGCTGCCTAAAATATCTCCTTGATCAATGGCTCCAATAAACCCCAGCTTATGCAAGGTAAAGACAAAATAGTATGATAGTTTCCTCCAATAAGCTATATCCAGCCAATTTCATCCCAAATTCGCCATTGATATACTTCGATTCTTTGAAACCTTACAACATAAGAGTTTTATATAATCATCTTAAGATTTTATAGAATTTTGAATCACCTTATTCCGATATCAAATGAGAGAGATATGCTTAACACACCGAAACATGTCAAAACCACCCGAGAAACCCAATCCGAGTTCTCCATTTGTTTTCTTTTGTTTTCTTACTCATCAAGGCTTCTAGATCAATTCATCTCCTCATGAAACATACTCCTACACATCTCAAGACCTCGGGAAAATTAATAACCAATCACAATTTTCTTTACATGCCCAAATATAGGACAGTTCATCTAAGTCGGTTATCAATTGGACTCAATCTAGGGCTGTCCACTTCATACCAGATTTAGTCATTGATCCGTTATTTATCTTCCACAACCCAAAACATAAAAGTTCTATATCTACTTCTTAAGGTTCTATAGAAGCTAGAATCACCTCAGTCTGAGATCATATGATCAAGTTATGATTTTGCTACTAAAAGTCGACAGATAAGTCTGAGACTACCAATCCGGACACACCAAGTGTTTGATAGATATTCCTTCTTATTTCACACGAAATTTCCTAGATAAAATCTCCTCATTTCCACATATATACACACTTGTCCAGATTTTAGGCTATTTGAGAAAATAATCTAAAGACTTAATCTTATCCAAAGACCTTAGTCAATTTCTAAGTCAATGTCTATCTATCTCTAATCCAAATCTTCCACATCTCAATTTCATATTTTCTTAAGTCTATATCTCCTAAAACTCAAAACATAAATGTTTTAGATATTCCTCTTAGCTTTCTATAGTCTTTTGAATTAAATCACTCAAATTCGATATCAAATGAGCAAGTTATAGCTGTTTTATCAAAAGATATCAAATCTCTCTCGGTATCTCGCTCGAGCCAGACATCAAGCGAGAGTCGAGCGAGATCTCGAGTTAGACACTTTTTTCACATAAAACAAGTCACCATTGCACCCAATCCTACTCCTAACCTTCCAACATACAATTATACGTTTTTTTCTTTATTATACTACTCCTTATTTGATCAACCTTCAATGATCATGCCACATATGAAAATTAAACGGATATCTAAAAATCTGGGTTATGAAACCAACTTCTCTCCCCTTATTCTCTTCTACTGATACCGAAACCCTAATCCGCATGCTTCCCTTGGAGCTTCGATTCTCGTGGCCTACCCATCCATCCTGACCTACACCACCTCTCCCACCCCCAACCGGCAAGCTCTTGCATTGTCTTTTCTCCCTCCCCTTTGCAAAACCTTGGCTATTTGAGGCGTGGTTGCCACTCGACCCGGCTTTGAGCTCCTATTTAGATTCCAGGAGTACAAATCTCGGACCTCCCCCTTCGAAACCCCTAAAAACCCCAAATGAGAGAAAGAAGCAGCTTCAGATTCAAAACCCTAGAAGAAGATCCAATGCCCCTGTCGCCCAGATCTAAAACACACACCACCATAGAAGTAATTGATGTGCTTAACTATAGCTCATTAAGGTCCTATTTTGAAAATTATTTTTAAGTTTTTCATCTATCTTTCTCTCTATTTCGATTTTTTTTTTTTAGATAGTTTAGTATATTAGTGTTTGTTTCTCATCATTCTCTGTCTCTTTTATTTAGTTTATTTTTGTCTAAGTCTCTCTGTTTCGATTTTGGGTTTATTTAAATCTAGGGTTCCCTGATAATTTAGTTTCTTGGGGATGATTGGGTTGACCGAGCTGCTTTATATGTTTATATGTTCTTGCTGTAGTTATGAACTTATCATAGGTCCATTGTAGTTTACTTTATATTTTGTAGTTAATCTACATATTTACACAAATAATTTTAATTGACAAATATGAGTTTCCCTTCTTATTAGGAGTTGAACTCCATCTCAATTATGAACAATTCATTAAACTGATGGATAAAAAGCATTTTGGTAACATACAATTAAGGGTTAAACATTTCTCAATTCATTGGTCTAGGTGGTAAAGCATGCATCTATAATGTGTTTTAATATGCAACAGTCAATATGAATTTGGACTGTGATTAGCATATTGTCTTGCGGCTGCTAGGGGGTTCAAAATTATTTGAATAAGGTCAAGTTAACCCACTTTTTTTGATGTCCTTTATTTCAAACTGCCAACTCAATGTTTATATCAAGATTGGGTAATAATTTATGTTGTGTTAGTAATTTTTGTTATGGGTATTCTTTTATAGTTCTTAGCTTTACTTATTTCCGCTTGGATATTTTTTTCCTTCCTCTGTTTTGTTGTTTCTTTGTTGGTTTTAGGAATTTTTTTTTTGTGTGTGTGTGAATGTTTAGAGTTCAGGTCTAAATAGAAGAACATGTATGTCGAAGTGTAACAAAAAAAAATGTACATCACACCAAAAAAAATAAATAAAAAATAACAACTCTATAAAAATAAAAAGAGAATACGAAAACATTGTTTAGATCTAAACGTATGCTATCCGATTTGATGAAAGAAAGACCAAAATAAAATTATGAACAAAACAACTCAAACAAAAAATAAACAAACTATTTTTTTGTAGCATACAGATTTATCAGCACAACAATATAATAAACAATTATTTCTATAAAAGCTATATTGAAAAATAAGCACAACCCACATAAAGCAAACATAGATAAACAGCAATAAAAAAACTTATTGAATATAAAATTAATGCTTTAGAGAACAACATAAAAACAAATATATATATATATATATATAACAACAACAGAATATAAATAATAAAAACAGAATACAGAACAACATACAACATTAAAAAAAAAACTTGGACTCAAATAATACTTTAGAGAACAAGAATAGAATATAAAATATAAAGAAAATTACATGGCCTAACCAGATCTTTACCTCTTTTAATTCTATTTTGGGATTTTTGTAGTTCATACTTTAGTCTTGTTTGTTGCGCTTGTTGAACGAAATTATTTGGGGTTATGTTTTTGAGCATTTTGAATAGTTGGACTGATTGGAATAAAAAACAAAAATAGAATAAATACAACATAAAACAATCCACAAAAAAATAGAAGCAGAAAAACAGTAGTAAAAAAACCTTATTGAATATTAAATTAATGCTCAGAGAATAACATAAGAAAAAAAAAACATGAATAATATATAACAGCAACATAATATAACAAGAACAGAATACAGAACAACATAGAACAGCAAAAAAAAAAAAACATAATATATAAAACAGGATATAGAATATAACAAGAAAAGAATACAGAACAATAATAGAATAGAAAATATAAAGAAAATTACATAGCCTAACTGGATTTTTACCTCTTAATGTTATCGTATTATTTTTATAATTCATGCTTTAGTCTTATTTGCCGTGCTTGTTGAAGGAAATTATTTAGGGTTCTGATTTTAAGCATTTTGAATGGTTGGACTCATTGGAATGATAATGAAGATTATAAATATAGAATTTACTGCCCGTCAGTTTTCAATGGAGTGTTTCTCTTTTGAATAAGAAAAGGCGCAGGCTTTCTTTGGATGTAACTAACTCTGAATTTATTGTCTTGCAGGCGTGCATGGGAGAATAATATAAACAAATTGTATTCCCAACTAATACAGACTATCTTTCTTTAATTGCATTATGAAAATTAATTGCATTCTTTCTTTAATTGCATTCCCAAGAATACAAATAAACGGATTATGAATAATTATATTTCCGAGGCATGTAGGGGGAGAAGGGAGAATAATAAAAACAATAGGATTCGGATTAATGTACATAGACTAAAGCAATTGTAAGGAGGAAGTTAATAGTCAAACAAAATAGCAATTGTAAAAGATAAAAAAGTAACAGAGTGATTAAAGCCGAACGTAAATAGGATATTAATGCAGGCATTAAAGCCGAACGTTATCAATCCAAACGCATGTATCAATTCGAAAACATGGATTTAATGAACTTAAATTTAACAATGCAGACAGAGAGAGTAACAGAGTTATAAGGAACATTTATAAGTTAAAAAAATTTAATAGCTCTGTTAAACTAACAATTTTCTGTTAGATAGCAACATTATATATATAAATATAAAGATACACATATATATATATACATATATGTAATTCCATTTAAGAAGCCCAGCCCGTTACATTTAACAATGACCCTTTTAATTCTTTAAGCTCAACCCCTTTTTAAATGACTAAATGTTGTCGTGTTGACCTCTTTGTTTAAATGAAATCTCAGGCCTTCTGCTCGCGTGCGACCTGCTCTGTTTCTTCTTCTTCTTTTATGTCTTCTCTTTTCTTTTCTTCACTTCTTCTCCCCTGTTTCGTCGTTCCAGGCTGTGAACCAAGCTCTGATTTTTTAGCTTTCTTCTACTCCTTTTCATCCATGCGTTGCTTTACTAAATACCCAGTACATAGATGAATATTTCACCTCTATGTTCATCCAATATCGGTGCTTCACGTGCGCGAAAACGTTCTAAAATAGTAAGATACCCATTGTTTTCTTCCTCTATTTTTCCTTTGAAAAAGGTGAGGAATCTTTTTCATGGTAGCTCTACTTTATTTTGGTGTGTTACAATTTTTTTTTTGGTGGGTCCAAAATACAAGTTTTTCAGCCTATAATTAGCCATCGACCCTTGCTGAAAAATCCATACCGAAACCCCTCTCTATATCGCGTTTTAGCTTCCTTTTCAATTAATTTTGAGCTCTATTTTTTCCCATAACTAAGACTTGAAGTTTTTCTCCATTTCAAACCCTAGTAGTCCGAAAATCTTAAGTGGGCTTTTAATAGTGGTTTAATCTCTGTTTCATTCGCCGTATTTCACTGCTTGGAATATCTTTCGGTAAGCTTTTACCCATTTAAATTGATTAATTAATTTAAGTGTTGTTTTTAATTTATTTATGTGGGTTAATTATTTCCATTTAAGGGTTTTAAATATTTGTTCATAATATTGGTAATTGTGGTGTTTTAGATATGTGATTTTATTTACATTTAATTTTAGTCAGTTTAGTTATTCTCGATAATAATACTTATCTATTTATAGTGTTTTATTTTCGGTGGTGCGTTGGGCGCTACAATTGTATCGTATTCGTTGGTAGAGGCACAAGATCGCTTTTTGGCATTTTCACTATCTTTGGAAATTGTATCGAGCGCATTGTAAGTATTTTCAAAATAAATTTTGAGATTTAAATATATTTTGCATTAATAAGGCATGGGTTTTGGTTGGATGGTGGATTCAATTATTTTCTAAGAGATAGATGTTGAAGTGTTATCTTTATGTCTGGATGTAATTTGGCCCTAAGGAGTTTAAAAGGAAGTACTCTAAGTATTCATCTCTGAAATAAAGATATGACAGTGATTTAGTTCTTTGAGTAGTTTAAGAGTTAATGCTATAGGTAAAAACTTAGTTCTTGCTTTAAAAGTTAACAAGTGAGTAATAGATCTAAGGAATTCCTAAGTTATAGCTAAGCCCTTTAATAGTTTGATAATTCATTTATTTATTTCTATAGAGGTATGTATGAATTGATAGAAGAAAAGATAAGAAGATACTAAAATTGGAAACCCTTTTGAGTAATTCGGCTATAATTGTATAGAATAGAGACGTTTTGGTTATTACCCTTTGGGTTAAATGAATATGATGTCCTTAAAATATGACTGAGTTTGCATGGTATAACATGATCAAAACAAGTTTTGGAAATGCATGCTTCAGAGGTTTCATGAATTACATGTTTTGCATGAAAGTCACATGTCACATGCATGCTCATTGAAGTGATGAGTTTCATGTCCTTTGGATTATCATGTTTATCAGAAGAAAATAAGATAAGAAATATTTTATAAGAACTCCAAAAGCTGGGACAGGGTATTGTCCCAGTGGAACTCCTCTGGTCACTCTGGAGTGCTTAAGAATGTAGTGGTAACCCCTAGATTGACGAAGAATAGTCGACGGGTCACGAATAATTCCTTTTTAAAGGTTCGTAGAGCGTGGTCGCATTTAATGCTAGCGAGTGTTAAGGACGGCAAAGTTGTAATGACTTGTCGTAATGATTATGATTATGACATATTCACCTCAGTGTGATGCGGTAATCAGCAGATAACACACAGTATATAAGGAGCCGTGATGTATCTAATATGACAAGTATGACAAGAAAGGCTAGCCAAAATGAAAAATGTGAATTAGAATAATGAAACTTAAAGCTATGAAGAATAAGAAAATATATGAAAAGTTTTAAGTTCATGATAAGTTTTGAATAAGTATCAATAAGAATCAAAGAAATATGAAAACCTTTTTTCATAAAAAGCAAGAAAGTCTTTTATGAAGAAGCATGATACATAAGTCACGCACAAGTCACGCATAAGTTAGGCATAAGTCATGCATAAATGCCATACATAAGTTATGCCTCACATCTAATGGGCATAGTATATGCACTTGTGTATCTGTATGTGCTAATGATATTGTTTTTGTAAGTCCTCCTTGAACTATATTTAATATTCTTGTCATAATTATGTGATTGGTCTTTCTATTTGTTTATATGATATGTTTGTTAAATGAATAAGTTATGTTTTTATGTTTTGTAAAGTGGTAATCTAGGTTTTAACTTGAGATATATATGATAAAATGTGATGATGAAAGGAGGAATAAACTATACTAATAAAGCTTGATGATTTCGGTTAAGGACTAAGTTAATATCTATGTGTTGGAATGATAAAGTGTTATCTTTGAAATTTGATGTAATTCGGTTATGGAGGTTAGAGAATAAATAAATAAATGTTTTAAAAGAATTTTCTCATAAGTATGGGTAAAACAGTGATTTAAGTCTTTAAGTGATGTAAAAGTAAAATATTAATTTAAGTTTATATTCTTAATAAGAAAATAAGATAAGGAATAAGTTATAAGACTAAAGAATTTTGATGATGTGTAAGCTCTTGGTGGCAGGATAGTAATTAATTATTTTATAAGGATTTTAAAAATTAATAAAAAGATGTAAAAAGAATGAATTAAAATCTGGTGAGATCTATGAGATTTTCGTCCTAAGCCTTTTTAAGACATGATAATTTCTAAGTTAATTTTTATATTTGAATAAATCATAAATTCAATAAAAAGATTATACATGTTACGAAACGTTGTGCACCGTTTTCATGAAAGCTCTTTATGAAAACATGTAAGTTTTGAAAGGGGTGCGCTAGCTAAGTGTAAGTTAAGCATAAGTCATACAGAAGTCATGTCATAGTATCATGATCGCGTTTTTGAAAACTGGGTTAGTCATGTGTGAATTGATTTTTTTGATATGTTGAAATGATCTGATTGAACAATTTTGATTGAGAAAGTGTAAGGATGGTAGTGGAGTCCCGCCTACATTATCAATTGGTTTTGTGAGTCATTTTCTGGAAAAATGAAGAGTTTTAATAAATGGAGTTATATGTATCATTTTTCTGGGAAAATAGTAGTTATTTTTCAATATACTTTATTTTGGGCCAAATGGAAATTTTGGCATGCGTAAAAACTATTTCCTTTTGGGAAAATATTGATTTTTGAGTCTCATGCATATGGTATCATGTTTATGTATTTTGTTATTACCTAAATATATTTTTATCTTGTGGTTTGTTTGGATTTTACTTACGTGCGGTATCATGTTTAGTATCGTAGATTTTGATGCAGATAATGAGGAAACAGAGCTCGCAGAGGCGGCTCCACCTATAGAATGATCTGGTGCTGTTGATTTTATTTTGGGAAATCTTTTCGCTAATAATAGTTACATAATTTTTATGTTTTAAATATAGGATGATTATATTAAATCTCTTGTTGGAGAATTTGTATAAAATTAGTTTATAATATTTTAAAAATTCTGATACTTAGACATGACTCAAATTATCCGCTGTTTCTTTTATTTTTCACAATATTATGTGTACACACGCTTATCACTAGATGTTGGGGTGTGTGACCCATATTATCATCATCCCGACGCTTTGATTCCCTTGTTTTCGTAAGCGAGAGTTGGGGGCATCACAGATGTCCACAAAGAAGTTATGACAAGAACGGCTTTTGAACCCTAATAATGATATGAATATATTAAATGGCACCTAAGATAAGAAATGATGAAAGAAATGAAAAGTTTATGAAAAAAAAGGGTTTTTAAACACGTGTCAAAAGAATTACGTCATATGACAAACATTTTTTTATGAAAAGTACGTGCATAAATCAAGTCTAAAAGAAAGTTAAGATTTATGAAAATTATCATGTGCATATGCATCAGTTAAGTCACTAGTCTCGTATGTATGACATATGTTCTGTGTTGTTATTTACTTATATATATGTTTGCAATGCTTTAGTTAAGATAAATGTGTACTTACTGAGATTTTTCGAAATTTCATTCCTTTAATTTTAACTATCGTTCCTTGTTGGGGCAATAGAGTGGTTACAAGTGAGGTTGACTTTGACAAGTCTAACGCTCGGAGGGATTCCCCAGTCCATTGAGTGTATGGTGATCTCTCCTCTTTTTGATGTGGTGACCCCCGTTTTGTACGACCAATTTATATTGAACATGCGTCGGAGTATGCTCATTGAGGCCGCTAGTCGTCAGTGCATCGAATGCTGCCTTACCCTGGGGATTGACAGGTCCCTGTTTATGAACCACATTTACATCTCAAAGGCGGGGATGGGAATCCTGCGTGGCGGTAGGATGGGCCTGGGGCATTCCCTATTTGGTCTCGGGATTAAGGAGGTAAAAGATGAACCCCCTTTCTAGTGGCGGGTTGTGAGGTCGGCATATGGATATTGTTGCCTTTGTTTATATTTTTAGTATATTTTGATGGTTCTCGTTGTTTTGGGATAGTTATATTTTGTGGAAACCGATACATTTGGTGATAATTATTAATTTGAAGTTTTTTTGGGAATTGAATTTTGTTATACCATGTAATGTAAAGCATGCTTTAAGTTCTTGCCTAAATTTTACTCGGCTTGACCCTTTTTTCCACTGCGAAAATTTTATACACTGCCTTTAAATTAGACGTATGCCTGTTTTTATGATATGAACGATGGGTGAGTTTCCTTGTGTTACTTATCCTCGATATCTCAGTTTATGTCCAATCCCAAATGTAAGCGAGGGTGTCAACAGAAATCGTTGCCCAGATTTCCCCCACCATCTCAAATGGCTTCTGAGCACCCTGTGGAGTCGCCAAACTACCTAGACCTCCGTGAACCTTAGCCAGATCCTCCGTCGCAGTGGGCCTCAGCCTCCCTTTAGTAAGCACTCTGTTTTCGCACGAACTCCCTCCCTCTCTATTTTTATTTCCTGCAAACATTTCTAATCATGTGAACCTTCCTTTCGTTAGCTAATTGTTGCTTTTTAATTACTGAGTTTCCTTTTAGTGTTTTTGTTTCAAGCTTGTCCTAAATGGCCCTTTTATATTTATGTAATTACGGTAAGAGAGTCAAGCTATGCTATGTCATGTACAAATATGCCATGCTATGCGATGTATAAGAGATGCCACATCATGCTATATCATGCACAAAAAGATACCATGTTATGTCATATCATGTATAGGAGTATGCAATGGACAAGAACATGCCATGTTATGCCATCTCATGCACAAGAAAATGGCACATTCAAACATGCCATGTACAAGTAAAAGGCCATGGTAGAAAGGTTAATCAAGTTCAATAAAATTTCATGCATTAAGAAAGACAATGAGTTTTAAGGTGACACAGACCTAAGTGTGTTCACCACAAGTAGCGTGTTTCACTTCATATTCAGATCAGTTATACAAGTCAGTTGAGATACAGAATCAAGCGTGTTTCACGTCATGTTCATACAAGTCAAGTGAAAATGGACTCAAGCGTGTTTCATGGTGGAATACGGACTCAAACATGTTTCACGTCGTGTTCAGACAAATCAGGTAAAATATGGACTCTAGCGTGTTTCATGGTGAGACACGGACTCAAACGTATTTCACTTCATGATCAAGCAAGTTAGTTGAAATACGGACTAAAGCGTGTTTCATTTCATGTTCAGACAAGTTATGGGATGCCATGGATTCAACACGTGGTTCACCATATAAAAAGTTAAAGACAAGATAAACAGATTAATCATACATTTCAGTTACATGCTTGTCATGATTATGTAAGCTTCCGCTCATATTTGATTGATGAATAATTACGCCATGCGAATCCATGTTGATGTATGCATGTTATGTTGAGTCTTCCAAATTTAAGTCAGTGTTAAGTTATATTTTTATAGTATGATGTGCTTGTTATCTATTACAAATGAGGATTGTGATGACATTGAATTGGATGGCCAGGATGTAGATTTAGTGCAAAAAAGCTTAAAATGCACTAAATATTTTTGACGTAGGAATAGTTTAGAATTCTTACTTTATATTTTCAGTTCATGTTTCAAAATGGTTATGTTCTTGTTAATGTTGTCAATAAATGAGGTATTTCGGGAATTGAATCTCTTTACCTGATTTTATGTTATATAAGTTTAGTAATACCTCAACTCTACCAAAAATGGGTGTTACAAACAGGGACCTCTATCTTTGGAGGAATATTTAGGATTATTGTAGTCATCCATCCAAAATTTTAGAGTTTAGAATTTCAATGCCAGCTTATTTTAAATCTTATTGTCCAAATTCTCATTAGATTTAGCTTTTAGTCAATCAATGAGAATGGTCTAAGATCATGAATAACATTAGACTCTTCTTGGCTATTGTTTTAACGGGCGGGCATTGACACTAAACATAGTCAATTTTTATTAAGGAAAACGCTTTAATGTGACTAAGGGTGTTCAAGCGGGTCGGTTTTTATCCGGTCTGGTTTGAAAAATGGATATCTAAAATTTGGATTAATTTAAATTCGAAATCCATATTTTAAACTATCGGTTTAATGGTTTAATATGGTCCAGATTTGGATTGAAAATTGGGTACCGGATCTAACACCCGGTACCCGAATTTTGAAAAAATTCTTCAGAAATCAGAATCCATCCCAAATTCGGAATCACTCAAACCTTAGCCCATTCGTGATCTCTCTCTCTCTCTCCAGGTGTATCGAACATCACCATACACAACAGAAGATCTGTTTCTATAGACCATCGCAAAGAGGGACATAGTTCGTATGACCCCCAGTTCGCATCCTCCACGGATTTCTACAACGTCTTCATGTTGCAATGGGATGGAGACCATTTGTCGCCCATTTGTGAGCTATCGTTGACGCGGATATCGTTATAGAATCTCCATCGGCGAGTTATTTCGTTCACTTCTAGGGTACACACACACTCTCTCTGTCTCTCTCTCCGTCTCTCTCTCTCTCGCTCTCTCTCTCTCCCCCTGTGTAACTATGTTTCTTTGGCTTGATTTATGAGATTTTTTTTAAACCCCTACGACTTTGCTGGCTGCTAATCTATATGATTTATGCGATTTCTTTTCATTGGGTTATTACTGGTTAAGTGTAGAGTACTAGAGTCTGGTGTATGTGTAAGCTAGTACCCCAACATCTGCCATATTTTCTTCTGCAAGCACCCCTAAAAAGCTCAATCTAGGAGTCCAAACCAAAGTTTCTTTTGCAATGTAAATATGCAACCATTTTCAATCAAGATGAAATAAAGAGGCATATACACGAGACTTGAACTTTGGATTTACTCCATTCCCTTTGTTCTGTGATCTAAAATTACATGAGACTATGACCCCTATCATCATGTGTAGAAATTCAAAACATTTTTTTTTTTGTTAAGCGAAGGCAGATACGTATAAAAATTACACTTGATTTATATTGACTACAGTTTACAAATATTCGTATGACAAACTTTTGGCATTAATTACAATGTCAATTAGTACCATTCCTTTTGTTGAACTTGAATTCTGATGAGGTGGAGTCGGGGTCTGCTTTGGTTGATCTGTTACAATCCCATATAGAGGAATGAACAAATGTTGTTTATTTTTTACATATCCGAGTAACTATGAATTAGCACAAATGTTGGATTTTTTTCCCCTAAATTCCTTCTTTAGATCTACATGTTTTACCTTTTTTTTTTCTTTTAATTTGCTTTAACTTCATGTATGTCAATATTCGGTTTTAGTGATTATGTAAACATTTTGAAACCTTACAAATCTTCCTCTTTACAGTATTCTCAATGGATTGGCTAAAAACTATCCTTCAAAACATACAATTTTGCACAAATACGAATTTTTTTTTATCATATTTGATCAAATATGACAATAAAATTTGTGGGGAAAGAGAATAAAAGTATTTTTTGTAAATAGTAAAGATAAAACTTTGTCCAACAATTATCAATTAGCAAACTTTGTCCAACACATGTCAAATTGGCAATTGTTGGACAAAGTTTTAGTTTTACTATTCACAAAAAATACTTTTATTCTAATTGGCAATTATTAGACAAAATTTTAGTTTTACTATTCATAAAAATACTTTTATTCCCTTTCTCTACAAATTTTATTGTCATTTTTGATCAAATATGATCAAAATTTTTTGGTATTTATGCAAAATTATACTTTTGAAAGATAGTTTTTAGCCAATCCATTAAGAATGTTCTTAGATATGAGGTTTTTTTCCCTATTTTTGGAGTCTTCTGAAAGTGTTTCTATTATAAAGTTATGTATTTATCTTTTGGATGTAAGTATTGGGTTCGAAGATGTACAGATTGGAGGTTCTGTTTTTTTTTTTTTTTGGATAAACGAGATTGGGGGTTCTTTACTCTTTTTTTTTTCTACCTGTAACTTATATTTTTTATCCATGCATATGTCTATTCTATTATGAATTTATCTAATTATGTTTTAGATGTAACTATTGGATTGCTTTATTTTTTTATAATTTCAAATGTTTCTATTGTTTGGCTTTGGTCTTGTCACTACAAAAATATCGGTCTTTCCCAGCGATTTTATATTCGATGTAAAAGAAATAGCTGCATATGTCAATTGTTTGCAGCGATTTTCAACTCGCCGCACGTTTTTAACGCCAAACTTCGAATTTCTGTACAAGTTTCACTTAAGTTTGTTGTTGCAGCGATTAATTAAGTAATGAGGGCGAGCTTGTGTGGCGAAAAAAGTTTTAAATGTATTGCGACGCTGTTTTTTACGTCGAGATTCATTGTGGGGTGCCAAATTAATAAACGAAAACAACCCAATTTATTTTATTTTCCCCAACATTTTTCCTCCCAAAAGTTTGTGCTCCCCCCCTTGCCCCCCTCCTCTCGCTAATCTCTCTCTTTCTCTTCTCCAACCAGTAGCAAATCTCGCCGTCGATCGTCCACGTCGTTGTCGTTCGGAGTCCGAAATGGTAATCTTCGAAGCTCACTCCTCTACCCTTTCCCTCTTCTCTTTTCTATTTCTCCCATTTTCTCTTCATCGAGTGATACCTATCTCTTTTTTCTTACTACATTTCTCAGGAAACAAACATGGGTCTAGCATAAAAGAAGTAATTTTGGTCTTTATGTTCTCCTTTTCCTCCAAAGTTTGTTCGTGTTCCGAACTCGAAAAACCCTCGGGAACCATTTTCTCTGGTGAAAACCATCGCTCCAGACAAACCCATGAGATCCAGTTGCTCTGCCGAGAACATCCACGAGCCCCCGCCTGCACCTGCGGCAATTTCCAGCGTCGTGAGTTTTGGCATTTGTCGATTGCCAAGCTGGTCTAGGTATTTTTTCTGGTTTCCCATGTTTTGGGATGATTGATTTCATCTTGTTCGAATCTTAGCATTTCCTATGTCTTATCCTTTATTTTGCTGCAGGCTCAAGAGGATTTCTCCTAGCTAGGGCTAGTTTTCATAAAATCGCCTTCTAATTCCCTCCACTGCATGCGTTCTTGTCGATTAAGTGTGGTATGTAGCACTTCAATTATCTTTGCACATCAATTTAAGTTACCATTTCACATTTCCTGATGGTTCTCGTGTGCTTTATGTTATAAATTGGCAACATATGTGCATCTTGAGTAGTACTGTAGGATTGACTCAAACTAGTCCCCTTGTAACCTATTTAGAAATTTGTGGCTGGCTAATACCAGTCTGTTTGATCCTCTGAATTTGTCTCTGCCCTTATCACTCATGACTAATAAAGGATTTAATTTTTTGAAATGGGATTAAATATATATGGTTTGCTGATTTTTTTTTTTTTTTTGAGAAATATGGTCTGGAATTCCATAAAGAAAGTGTTGTAAGAATGACATGAAATTAATAAATGTTCAAAAGGAGACACTTGACATGAATACGAGTTTTGTGTTTGCAAGTGTTCATGCATTACGTACTAGTGCCCTTTCTGTCAATCAATGAAGGAAACTTAGCTATCTAGACATCTCATATGTTATTACAAATTGTAAGCAACCAAATTTGGAAGGAAAGAGGCAATCAACAGATAGATAGATAGATGTTGAAGCTGTGCAAGTGTCGTGCACTCTCAAAAGTGGAATTGTTAAAATGACTATTTTTGCCAATCAGAAAGTACTTGAAACTTTGGTTTGAATTATCTCTACATACTCCTATTTATTATAATATATTATTCTAATCAGATAAGAAACTAATTCCAAGCTTCAAAATCAAGAATCTTGTTAGATGAAGGGATGTGGATAACCTAAAGTTTGGTAGAGCCTAGAGTAAGATCAGTGAGAGAGACATGCAGCAAACCCCACAACGTTTATAGTTGTGTGAATCAGCTCTCACACAAAACTAATTGAATAAAGACATGATAAATGATTATATAGAGCTTAATCTCTAATTTTTTTTTTAATTTGGCTGCAGAGAAAGCAGGATGAAGCAGTAGTAGTGGATGCTACCCTCCATGGGTAAATATGTAATTTGCTGCATCTTTTTTCCTCTTCTCATTACTGATTTATGTGCCTTCTCATTCTCCCAATACAGTATCTATGAAGGTAGCTAGCATCCACTTCTTGTTAATATGTGCAGGAACTTTAATATGTGCAGGAACTTTAATATGTGCAGTAACTTTAAGTGTTAGTGAACATTTGCTCACTAACATTTGTTCATATATGGTTATCGGTTAGTGTACTGGAAAAATAGGCAAATATTCGTCTTTAGGTGCTGTATACCTGGTGTTTGATATTTGAACTGGGTTGTTTTTCCTGTGATAATGGAAGTTATGGAACTATACTTTGGTAATCAGATTAGTATTGGGTTTTTGGCTACTAACATTTTTATAAGATATGGCGATACTGTTATTTTTGGTCAATCACTTAGTTTAAAATGTTAGTAGCCATGGTTAGGAATGCCCTCTTTTGGCAGGATAACAATTAACTGGTTGTGTGAAGTTATTGCCAGACACAGGTCTCAGGCTTGATATTCAATGGTGGCTCCAATACATTGACTCAATTGCAGCTTTCAGGTGTTTAGTGCTAGTAGTCTCCTGCAACTACCATAAGTTGTCTACTATTATTGCCAGACGCAGGTCTTAGTCTTAATATTCAATGGTGTTTTGGTTGTTTGTTTTGTTTTTTTCTTTTAACGTTTTTAACTTGGGGATATCTAGCTTTAACTACTCCCTTTGATCAAATTGCTACTCTTTCTTATTGTCCTTTACTTTTGTTCTGAAGTTATTGAGTATAGTAATTAATCAGCTGCTCATGTATGACAATTTGTTGCAGTATTTTCTTTTAACTTGAGCCATTAGAAAAGTGATTTGCACATGGTGTTCTCACATGGAACTACTATTCTGATAGGAAAGAGATGCTATTGGATTTGATCATTTGGGACTTTTGTGACTCTTTGATTGTCTTTATGACCCTTGCTAATCAAGAGACCTTTTTGTTTCAGGGAAGTGCCTTCCACAATATACAGGAGACCTTTTTGTTTATGTCTTGAACAAAGGGTTAGTTCTTTGTTACATATGTAAATTACATGTTTCAAGAATAGTTGATTAATGCCTTTTGTGTTTTCTACTTTATTCAAGTGCAAAATTGTTAAGCATTGCCGTTGGTACTAGCTTAGCTACCCTTGTATCATGTTATAGTTGTCTGAGATATGATCGTTGTGTTTAATGGTTAATTTCTGGGTTTGTATGTCATGAAGAAGGTGGATTGCATCTCCCATCTTTACAAAAACCTTATGGCTGCAGCTCAGCAAACAAGGGAAATAAGTCTAGGGACTTGGGAACAACCATTTCAAAAATTGGTGTCTAATTCATTTGTAAAATTAGGAAAAAAGCAGGTATATGGACCCAACTGAATATAGTTTTCTGCTTTTTAAATATCCTATACAGATTGATATGGTCTTTCTGTTTTTGATATCCCACATAATTTGAAAATAAGTTATTCTTGATGGAATTTATGCACAGCTGGTTTATAACAATTTACAATGTCGTTATAGGAAAGGATCTGACTGCAGACGGTACTTTATTTGAGTTACTGAATAGACCCAGGCGGCACTTTATGGGTGGTTGGGAGGATGTTGATGCAAACTGGCACACGAGATGGTTAAAGAAAATGCTGTCTAAGGTACTATCCACTTCTATGAGCTTGAACCAATTTGAAAGCATAATGTATTCATTTAATATGAATTTGAAATATCAAATAGATTTTGTAGCGGCATTTATAAGATATGTCAAGTTGGAAGTAGACATGAACTTATGTTTGTTTAAAAACAATGGATATAGCTCCTCTTCATAATATGAATCACACTACACTAGAGTAGGCAACATATCTTATAAATGAAACAGCATTTGAATTTTAAGACCTAGGTTGATGGTGCACAATGCACCAAACTGTAAGTTTGGAAGTGGTCTATGTTCTGATTTTTGAAACAGACAGACTTTATCATGTCAAATGCATTGAACACCCAGTAAGGACAAACTATTTAATTTGTATTAGAAATTTCAGCACCTGCATTGTTATATGCATTTTGTTCTGCTTACTATAGGATAGCAATGTTTATGTTACTTGTGTATTCATTTGAGCACATAAATTGTTACTTGTGTGTTTGGAAGCAAATAATATGTGGCTTGCTGAATGAAAAAAAGCTTAAGGTTAGGGGATGAAGAGGAGACCCAGAGAACCAATTTTTAATGTTTTTGTCGGAGGAACAACAAAATGATTTAAGTTAATTATTGTACACTTTTTTGCATCAGGATTTTTACCAGATTAAAGGCCAGAATTTAATGTTGGTCCAAGATGCTAGTTTCTGAGATGGTAAATGAACAAGGGAGTTTCCCGTATATGGAAAAAAAAGCGACGTTAACGACAATACGCCTCACTAAAGTAGATGCAGACCTGCATATCAAAGCCAAAGAGAAACCTGGAGTGCTTATAAAGTCCAACTAGAGTTGTGTAGGGTATAATTTCACTTGTTCAATGGCTGCCATCATTTTACATGTTTTATAGATGGAAAAAATGAACTATTGTATATATAAATTTTAGGTAATTATAAACTGACACTTGTATTTAATGGCCTTGAGACCACTAGCTTGTTCATCTTTCAATTCAGACATTTGGTTGACTGAATGAATTTCTATCTGTGCTTTGCAAAAGGTAATGAATGGTTTATTTAATATAGGTCCAGATGAAAGGGTGAAAAATAGATGTGTGGGTGTAAAGTATTTATTGTTGCTTGCCTTGGCTATAAAGCTGCAGTAGGCGGGAGAATGGTCAAAAAAATCTTTTAAGTTGCATATATAATATATAGTTATTGATTCCAAATTATAAATACATTTTTTGGGTCTAGATTTTTACGTTAGTCAAGTCACAATATTATAGACAATTAATGAGTGATTTGCTAGCATGGTTTTATTATTTGAAAAATCAAGTTGTGAATGAATAGGAATTATAAATATATATTATTATATTTATATTGGTATACAAATTGATCATGAAAAATAGCAAAAACAATATTGTAACGCCAGGCTCAATTAGGGGATTTTAGCATCTCACAATAATAGATAATGGATACTCAAAAAATAGCCCAGGAAAAACAAAAAATTAATATTAAAAAAAAAATGCATATTCCGGCGAAATTAATATTGATGAGATAGTGCATTTATCGTTTGGAGATCATCAATATTGCGGCGGCTGGAAAAAGTAGATAAATTATTTATATCGTCGAAAAGTTGGTGTCGCAAGAACCCGAAAAAACGTGGAAAACATATATTGCGGCGACTTCACTCCGACATAATAGGTCCAAGTATCTGGAAGGGGTCACTTGTTGCAGCGATAACCAAACCTATTATAGCGAAAATTGTCGACGTTACAAATATATTCCAACGTTTTGCAGGGTTGGCTGGACAGCTATATGGCGCGAAAAACTATCCATTTGTGGCAAACCAAAATCGTGGGAAAAAGTATAATAATTGCAGTATGTAAAAACGCTGCGAAAATCTTTTCTAATCAATACTTTTCCAACGATGGTGCGGCTAATTCCAAACGACGGAAATTAGTTTTTGCAGCATTTTTGCTATGCTTTTGCGGCAAAAACAGGTGCTGGAAAAATTACATTTTCTTGTAGTGGGCTTAGTAGTTTTTTTCATATATTCGTATGGCTATAATTTTTTCTACATATAAGTACTGCATGTAAAGAAAACTAGTAATCTTCAAAGATCAATTTAGTTATCTTCGAGTGTTAACATCCCCACGATTGCATTCTTAAATACAAAATGTGTAAACGTAATTTCTATGCTTTAAATCACACCATTCATTATTTTCCCAAAAATAATATACTCAGGGGCGGAATCAGGATTTTATGTTTGGGGGGCGATCGATAAATTGTGCGATGCGTATAAATTTTAAAAGGATGATCATCAGTAATAGAAATATCATATTCTATTGTTACCGAGTTCTCTAAATGTATATTACTTTTCGAATTGTACTCCATTTATTTCTTTTTTTAAAAAAAATTAATTATTTTTAAGTACTTGCTTATATTTTTTTATGATTTAAGAAAAATTTATAAATTAAGAATAAATTTGAAAACTTTTTATTAAGTAATGATGTAACGCTATTAGATTTTTAACAAACTATATCTCACAATCATACAAGTTAGCGTGAAACTAAATAAGTGAGTATAATCAATAAATTCTATAATTATATAAATTTATAATTAATTTTTTTTGTTAGAATTAGACTATTAGAATAATTGTAAGATTATGTAAGTTAAAATTTGGATTTACCTAAAGTTAAAAGTTAAAATATAAATGGATGTATATTGAAATTTAAAAGAATAATTTTCATAAAAAAAATTTTGAGGGGGGCAATTTTTATTATTATTTTTAAAATCTAAGAGAGAATTTTAATTATATATATAATTATATATATATTTATATTATAAATTAAATTTGAAAAAATTTTGGGGGGGCCGTAGCCCCCCCAACCCAAGGCATGGGTCCGCCCCTGAATATACTGTATATTAGAGATTAGATAACAAAGTGGGTATGATTGAGAAAGCATGTGATCACAAGAGTACCTATATTAAAGTTTTTTGGGCGGTGTATGGTTGATTTATTATATGTATGTTTGGTTATTATTATTATTATTATTATTATTTTGTGGTTGTGATTACTCAATAACAGATGGAAGAAGATTCTGTAAGTTGTAATGTTGGTACAACTCAATAATTTGGTAATGACTTTTCTATTTCAATGGATGTGGAGGAGCATGGGAGTCATCCAACCCCTTCATCCACACATAAACAAAATCCTATTAGTTTCATTCCACTTGTACAAAAAAAATCCAAAAAAACATTTAGTAACAGATCAATGATTTGGGATAACTTTACTAGAGTAGAACCTATTGATCTCGATGATCCAAGAGTTAAGTGCAATTGGTGTGGTAAGGAATACAAGTGCCACTACAAGAATGACACTTCCTCTATGAGGATTCACCTTTTTAATTGTTCAAAATTTCATTTTTTTTTGCTCCAAAAAATACCTCTAGTGGTAAAAGGGATGTAGAGGGAAGGATGTGTAGCCCATAATTTTTATTGAACTTTTATGCAGATCAACTTAGGGTGTCAACCACTAAATTCTTTATTAGGTATGAATTGCCTTTTAGGTTTGTGAAGAACGAAAAATTTATTGAGTACGTGACTATTTTAGAGTCTCCGTTTATCTTGCTATCCCGAATCACTCTAAAATGGGATCGTCTTAAACTGTATAATGAAAATAAGATACAACTGAAAAACTTGTTGAATGATCAAAAAATTTGTCTTACTATCGATACTTGGACATCGGTGAAAAATCTGAACTACATGTGCATTAGTACACATTTTATTGATTGTCATTAAAGACTACATAAGAAAATACTCAAGTTTTGCTAAATTTCTGACCATAAGGGCGATACTATTGGGAGAGTGTTGGAGTCGACATTGCATGGATTTGGTGTTAATAAAATCTTGACCATTATAGTTGACAATGCCAGCTCAAATGATGTTGCTATTGATTATATAAAGAGGAGAATAAAAGACAATAGTCGTACGGTATTGGATAGTGAACATTTTCACATGCAGTGTGCTGCCCATATATTAAATCGGGTTGTAAAGGATGACTTGGAAGAAAATTCCAATTTACTAACAAGGATTAGAGATGCCGTTAAGTATATGAAATTTCATGCCTAAAACTCCCAAATCTGAGAAACAAGGAATGATGTAGTTCTCTCAAAAGTTTTAGACCTTAAGCCTTCCTTTGGTATTTTCAGGACATGAATGGAGCAAACATAAGTTATATAAATAATTATAACATAATTATAAACATTGTACTTTTCAAACAAAATAAAAGAAAAGAAAGCGTGACCACTCTGATAATCAACACTTTTCCTTTCATGACAGAGCTGAAAAGCCCATGGAGATTGATCATCATTTGTATGAATTTGGATCCATCCAATATCACATCCAGGTAAAACCCTTGGCATGCTTTATCATACAAAATCCTTAATATATTTTTAGTCACTTTCTATCCAACATCCATTTTTATGTTTCTTTCACCTAATTCAGTCAACTGCAATCTCATGAATGCATTGAAAAAGCATTTCATCACGAATTGTCTATGGCTAGCAAAGGTCCCGAGGCCTTTTCTTGTGAAATTTGTTTTACCTGGATTAAATGTTGTATGCAAGTGGAACCATACATGAAAATAAAGAAGAAAATCCTTGATTTTCTAACAAATATACTTAGATGAAAACTGAATGATCAGTTGAATTTTCTTTCACTTTCTTTCTAATGCTCTATTTTAAAGCAAATTTTTGGCCTATCACTTTGTCCATGCAAGGTTTTGTTCATTTGGCATTGTTGTCAGGCCTCCCAATAGTACCATTGTCTTGACAGGCACCCATCTAGCATGGAGGAAGAGCAATTTTGGACAGAATCAATGAACATGAATTTTCAGTTTTTTGGTCTTGTCACCTTATTAGTAGTGTTTTGTAATGCTTTAAGTAAATTAGTTCGAACAATGTAATATGTAGCGGATTCTTTTTTTGTTAAACACTTAATTAGTTGTTTATAGCTTTAGTTATTCATAACATAAATTTAGTTTTACATTTTGATATATATTTTTTATCATTATGGTCCATGGATAATGATAAAAATATAGGCTTTTATATAATAAAAATTTACTTTTTAACTTTATTTCTTGGAAAAATTATAACGAAATAGACGATTTTTTATAAATATTTTCACAACAAATTTCTCTACAAAAAGGTAATAATATAAGCTTAAAAAAAGCAGTTTAAATCTGGAAACTGGATTTCCAGTTTTAAAAAAATTGGATGGATCTAGATCCAACCTAGATTTCAATCCGGGCGAATCCGTACTGGAGTCCAAACTGCTTTTGAACCTTTGGTTTCGGACTGGATTAACCCGAATTCCTGGTTCAGAATCCGTTTGAACACCCTGAACCATGACTTTCTCTCTCTCAACACATTTTATTTTATTTTACTTTTATTTAATAACTAAAAAGTTTTATAAAACTAAAAGAATAATATTGCAAGAGAATTTACAAGAAAAAATATTTAAAATTTTGTTATTACTCAAGTGCTATTTTTTTTCATACACGTACTGAAATATATGCCCATATATATGGGCGATTAGAGCAATTAGTTTAAAGCAGATGGTCATCCTTGACCATCCCGATTATCAAAGTTGGTTTTGACTTTGTAAGTCGAGTTATAATACTCTCCCTTTGATAATCAACCATAAGGAATTTGTCAAATAAAATTCAGTGGAAAAAAAATCAATATCGAAGATAAAAGAGTACATTATTCATAGAGATTGCCTCGTTAAAATCTTGTAAAGGAAAATCTAATGAGACAAAACTTTAGGGAAATAAAAAGAATACAATTAGTATAAATATTCAAGATAATTACTTTCCTGAAAAGTGCATAATAATAGATTGTTTAAGTTTTCACATTCCAATATTTTACACAATATTCTTAAATGTTGCAATTAATAATGCCTTAATGAATGAAATTGTCAGATTATCATTTAAATGTATCTGTTTGACATCAATTTTACATTTCTCCTGAAGTTCGTGAATATAAAAAAATTTAGGTAAAATATGTTTAATTCTGTCACATTTGATATATTCTCATATGATTTGAGTGATACACGTAGCATTATTTTTGTATAAAATTGTTAGCTATCATTGATTACGGTAAAACTACATTTTTCTTGAATATGTTGAATCACTGATCTTAGCCAAATACACTCTCGACTTGTTTAATTAATTATAATGATCTCTGAATGATTTGAAGATGTGACAGATAGTGTTTGCTTAATAGACCTACATGATATAGCAGAATTTTCAAAAGTAAACACGTATCTAGTTTGAGATCTACCTCTGTATGAATCTGAAAGATAACCTGCATTTGCATATCCAACCAACTGTAGACTTGAGTCACGTTGATAAAATAATCACATATCAACTGTACCTCAAAGATAATGAATGACATGTTTAATACCATTCCAATACCTTTGAGTTGGTGCGAGACTATATCTTGCAAGTAGATTAATTGAAAATACATTATCAAGTCGAGTGCAATTTGTAAGATACATCAAAACTCCAATTGCATTAAGATATGCTACTTCAGGATAAATGATCTTTTCATTGTCTTTATAAGGATGAAATTGATCTTTCTGCACATAAAGTGATCGAATAACCATTAAAGTACTCGAGGGATGAGCTTTATCCATATAAAAGTTCTTCAATACTTTTTCTATATACATTAACTGATGAATAAGAATTTCAAGCCGAGACAAAATTTTGTTTTACTAAGATCTATAACTTCAAATTCATTCTTTAAATATATAACGATTTTATGATCTTTTAAAATTCTTATTCTTATAAGTCTTTACTTATATCCACTGTTATTACCCGTGGTTGAGCTATATCATATCCACTATTATTACTCGTGGCTGGACCATATCCACTATTATTACCCGTGGTCAGGCCATATCCATTTTTGAATCTCGACAGACGTTACGTATCGCCGTCCTTACCGGCACGTCAGTCATACGGGCGTTACGTATCGCCGTCCCTGTCATGACGTGACTGACTTATTAATCTTTATACTTCTAAGGTTTTCTTAATGTATTTCTTATATTAGACGTCATGATTAATGACAACACACATATGTAACGAAATGCAATATACGCATAACTTAGACTTATGACATGCATGTTTCATGTTTTAATAATTTATGTGACATATAAAAACATATCACAAGAATATACATCATATATACATGCACTTACATCACATAAATTTATAACGTCAAAACTTAATGAATAATGCTTAAACAATAAAATATAATACTAAAATATTATTAAAACCAAAGCTGGCCAAATATCATGGAGAATTAAATCGTATTTATTTAGCTTATTCAACCCAAGCCAAAGTTCACGTATTTAACATATCAAATTTCTCTTAGTCAATTTATGCATATTAAAATATTTTTCTTAGTATTTTTTTTTATAAATTCTTAGTAAAATGATTCTTGAAAACTTTCCAAGTAAATTAGAGTTTTTAAACTTACCTTAATTATTAAAATATCATTCCAATAATTAAAATCAAGTCACTAAGAATTTAGAATAAAAGAAATTCTCCAATGAAATCAAAGCTTACTATGATAAACTCGATTTTACCACTTCAATCATAATTTCATCTTTTATTGAGTCCTTATCTGTTAAAACTTAAAAGTTGTATATATTTATCTTAGCTTTCCATAGCCTCTTAAATTATTCAAATTTGACGTCAAACAAACAAGTTATGTCTAATTTATCAAAATGTGTCAAATCTACCAATAATAACCCTATTAAGGCCGAATTATTCAAGGGTTCCTTTATTATTTTTTTTTCTCAAATAAAGACCTCATATTTTCTTATAATCATCTTAATATAACATCATAGAATATATTTCTAAGGTCTCATAATTTTTCTAGAATTTTTCCATGGCAAAAACCACTTCAAGCTTCAATATGTATTAATTTAACCCATAAACAAAGCTTAAGCTCAAATAAATATAAAAAATAATTCAATCATCAAGCCACTTATTCTATGCCAATATTAAGTTAATATATACACTTAATAATTTTTTCAAAGCTAAAGTGGATGTTTATGGTTGGTCTTACACCACTTTTCCTTCAATACTCTCACTTAGCTCTCTTTTAGTGTTTTGGTGAAGTGAGTGGGTTTTGAGTAAATTTTCTTGAATATTTTTCACTATGGCCATGTGGTATCTCTAAATGGGGATGAAGAGAAGCCAATATTCCTATTTATTCCCATAGGGGGCGACACAAGGGTTGGGGAATGCCTTGGGCATTTGGTAATCTCATTTAGCTAATTGGTGATGTGTCCCTATTCTTGTAGCTTCATGATCACTTCAAATCCTATTGAAATTTGTTGATCTTTTAATCTAATGGTAAAGCTTAATCTATATATGAGATAATCTTGATCAATTGCTCAAAGAAAACCAACTCATGTAGGGTAAAAACAAAATAGCATGATGGTTTCTTCCAATGAGGTGTATCCAGCCACTTCCATCACAAATAAGTCATTGATCTGATTCAATTATTTGAAAACTCTAAACAAGAAAGTTTTATATAACCCTCTTAATATTCTATAGGATTTTTAATAATCTTATTCCGAGATAAAATGCGAGAGATATGCTTAATTCACCAAAACATGTTAAAACTACTCGAGAACACCCAATCCAAGTTCTCCATTTGTTTTCTTTTGTTTTCTTACCCACCAAGTCTTCTAAATGAATTCTTATCAATTTGCCATATTTTCCCACACATTTCAAGACCTTAGAAAGTTTGGTAGCCAATCACAATTTTCATCACATGGCCGAACATAAGACAACTCATCTAAATCAGTTACCAGTTGACTCTTATTCCTGTCCATTCACTTCACACCAGATTTAGTTCTTCATCTGTTCCTTATCTTTAAAAACCCAAAACATGAAAGTTCTAGATATGCCTCTTAATGTTCTATAAGAATTAGGATTACCTCATTGGACCTCATATGAAAGAGTTATTCTCATTTCACCAAAACTCGACAGATTAGCTCGAGAACACTTAATCCGGGCACTAAGTATTTGATTTTTGATTTTATCACTTCCTCTTGAATTTCTCCCCTAAATTTCAAAAATTTATCTTTTTAGGTCCAAATTGAATTTTTCTAGTTGATACCTTAATTTCTAAAGGTCCATCCAAAATTTATCCTAAAATGCATAATTTCACCTTTCCATAGCTCACAATTTTCCTCTAAGTCTCAACTTCTATTTCCATGGAAAAATATATTTTCAATAAATTCCTTTAAAATATTCTCAAGTAAATGTTTTATCTAAAAACAATTTAGCTATTACAACTTCCCCCTCGACCTAGGCCAAATTAGGAGGGCAATTTACATCCTTCATGGGCTAGGCCCAATTTAACTTGGAGGCCCACAAGATTCAATAGTGCAGTCAGCCCAAGAATTGGGTAAGGGAGAAGAGAGTCCACAACTTGGGCAAATGACTGATTGACATGGCAAGGTAGGACACTGCCTACCTTGACACTACAAAAGCACATCATGCCAAAATCATGTTGCATTTAAGGATTAGATATGGGACATGGACGAAGATACATGGCAAGACCTCCTATAACTAACATAGCGCACTAAAGGTGGCCGCACAACCCACTTGCCACCAAGGTATGGCCTGGGGAGGCCACACCACATTAAAGATGATAGTGTGGTATATATCTCATGTGAGATACTAGATCCTCAAACACAAGATACAAAGTGCTCACTCGACAAGCTATACAAATGCTAGGTTAGAATTCAGGACTTATACTTTCTTGCTAACTAAAGTGTAGTAGCCCATTTTTTTAGATAAAATATTTTCTTAAGAATTTATTTTAAAGGACTTATTGGAAATATTTTTTAAATGAAAACATAATTTGAGGCTTAGATGATAATTGTGAGCTATGAAAAGGTGAAATTATGCATTTTAGGATAAATTATGGATAGACCTTTGGGAATTGAGCAAGGTATCAACTAGAGAAATTCAATTTGGATCAAGAAAGAAAAACTTTTCTAAATTTAGGGAAGAAATTCAAGGGGAAGTGATAAAATCAAAAATCAAACACTTGGTGCCCAGATTAAGTGTTTTTGGATTGATCCGTCGAGTTTTGATGAAATGATAATAACTCATTCATATGAAGTCCAAATGAGATAATTCTAATTATTATAGAACATTAAGAGGCAGATATAAAACTTTTATGTTTTGGGTTTCCGAAGATAAAGAATGGATCAAGAACTAAATTTGGTGTGAAGTAGACGGACAGGAATAGGAGTTAACTGGTAACCGACTTAGATGAGTTGTCTTATGTTCGGCCATGTGACAAAAATTGTGATTGACTACCAAACTTTCTAAGGTTTTGACATGTGTGGAAACATGTGGTTAGTTGATAAGAATTCATCTAGAAGTCTTGGTGGGTAAGAAAACAAAGGAAAACAAATGGAGAACTCGGATTGGGTGTTCTCGGGTGGTTTCGACGTATTTCATGAATTAAGCATATCTCTCTAATTTGATTTCGAAATAAGATGATTCAAAATCCTATAGAATCTTAAAAGGATGATCTTAAACTTTTATGTTTGGATTTTTTGAATAATCGAATTTTATCAAGGACTTATTTGGATTAGAACATGACTAACCCCTAGGGGAGGCCAAGTGGTCAAGTATACCCATTGGAAGATTTCTTATGATGTTGTTTTGTCTTTACCCCCATGTGTTAAAACTATTTGAGCCCTTGATCAAGATCATTTTATAGGTGGATTAATATCAACTATGGGATTAAAATATCAGCAAATCCCTATAGGATTAGGGGTGATCATGAAACCACAAGTGTAGGGGACACATTACCCTAATCAGCTAAGGATGTTGCCAAGCTCTCTTTCCTTGCATCCCACGCCTATCATGCCTATAAATAAATGTATGAGCTTCCATTCTTTTCCCATGAGAAATACCAGTCGACCATAGTGAGAAATAGCCAAAACAAATACATAAAAATTCACTCACATCACCTAAGTACCAAAAGGGAGCTAGTTGAGGGAATTAGAGAAGAAGTTGTACAAAACCTATCCTAAGCATCAAATCTAGTTTTGGAAAAAATTGTAAGTGCACAACTTAACTGAATCTTGGCATAGAATAAGTGGTTTGGTGATTGAATTATGTGTGATATTTATTTGAGCATCTTTGTTTATGTATTAAATTGAAATATATTGAGTTTTGGAGTGGTTTTTGCTATAAAAATACTAGAAAACTTTGTAGGGCCCTAGAAATATGTTCTATGTTAATATATGAAGAGGATTAAGTGAAAATGTGAGGTCTTGATTTGTAAAAAAAATGATAAACTAAATCTAGTAAATTTCGTTCTTAATATGGTTATTATTAGTAGATTTGACACACTTTGGTAAATCAGATATAACTTGTTCATTTGATGTCGGATTTGAATGATTCAAGAGGTTATGGAAAACTAAGAGAAATATATATATAACTTTTATGTTTAAAGTTTTAAGAGATAAGGACTCAACAAAGGATGGAATTGGGATTGAACTGACAGAGTGAGATTTAGGTAGACCCTTACTCGACGTTTGGCTCGACCCTTGCTCGACGTTTGGCTCGAGCGAGATTCCCCTATTACCTGAATATGAGATTTTCTTGTATTCAATGCATGTGATTTAATATAAGAATTATATGTGGAATGCAAATATGTTATGTATTTTATAAGATATGCATTCAAAAGTCTAAGGTTATGATCATATTGCATTTTGTCTCATACATGTCATCATTAGCCGTGACGTTCGTTTTAAGAAAAGTTTATGTTACGTGTCGTCATAAATTATGTCAAGTATTTAAGAAAACTAAATAATAAATATTCGACAGGGACGACGATATTTAACGCTTGTCGATAATACGAAATAAGAAATATTCAACAGGGACAACGATACGTAACTCCTGTCGATGATACGAAATAAGTAAGACTAGACAGGGACGATGATGCATAACGCCTGTCGAAGAGAAGAAGTAAATAAAACCCACAATAAATGAAAATAAATAAGAGTTTTAAGTATAAGATAATGGGTCCATGTAATAGTATAAATCTGTATAGAAATTATGATCATTCATATGCATGAGTCTCATAAGGCATTCATGAATCATAATAAATTAATTCATTATGGTACATGCTATGTTATTGATATATTCGGATGATGCCTTTGTTAAGTTATATATATACTTACTGAGATTTTTTTAGATATCTCACTCTTGTGTATTTATTTTCTTTTTGGAAATTCAATCCTTACTGCAAGATTTGACAATGGACATGGGTACAGCCCTAGTCGCTCGAGAGAACCCAGAGGAATCCTAAGAGACCCTCCGAGTACTCTCCCTAGAAGTTTTGACCAATTAATAGAAATAAGGATTGGTGTTGATACGGGAAGAAATTTCAGGAAAGGAAAAAGGAGTCGTGGTGGCCATAAGAAGTTATTTGAGAAGTCTTATAAATATTGTATATAAGAAAACTAATTGGGTTATGTTTACACATGTAAGGATACAATGAATGATGTGGATATTGTGATTTTTATGCTATCATGTGATTACTAGAAATTAATTTAATTCAGAACTTTTTCGCTATGATTTGCATTAAATTTAAATAAGTACGGGAGTGAGTAACCAAGTGTTATTTATCTTGTCATTTCAATTTGTGTTAAATTACAAACATAAATTGGGGGCGTCACAGAAGTTCTCTTCAAGGAACAAAAATATAAGTCAAGTATCAGAGGCTATCCTTCAATCCCAAGCCCCTCACCTTCTTTGCGCTACAGGTAGGAGTATAACCGATCTAATTTGGTCCAATTTTGGGCAAAATTTGAGATTGAATTGGTTGCACCAATTAAGAATATATAAGGGCATTTTTGATTTTCCAGTTTCAATCAAGTTCAGTCTGATTTTTTGATTTTAATATACTATATACTATATTATATAATATATAATATACAATATAGTGATTTATTATAGTATAGAGAAGTAATACACACACAATACCATACACAATGCTTTATGAAAGTAAGAGTATTTCTATAAACTACTTTATAAAATTAACATCACTTTATAAAAATATCCTTATTTTTATAAGGTATTGTGTGTATTATTTTTCTTAATATAATACACTATAAGGATATAATATTTTAAAATTTAAATATTACGTGAATCAATAATTTATCATATGATACAAAACTATTTTTTATATAATTATGTATCATAGATAAAAATTATGTCCAATATAAAAAATAAAAAATATATATTATATAGATATATATGGATTGGTCCGATCCAATTTTAGAAAGAGAAAAAGCAAAATCGAACTGATTTTTTGACTGGTTTTAAGCAAAATCAAATCAAATTTGATACCGGATAAAATCCACTGATTTAGTCCGATTTACCGATTTATCTATATATTTTTTTTACACTCCTAATTGCAGGTAACTGAGCCCAATTTGCAGTGTGCGATACATGTCGCTACCATTAATGCTAATAAGAGGAGGGCTGCAGGCTGAAAAAAAAAAGGAGTCTTAATAGTACACAAGCTGTAAAAGGATGGTATATATATATATATATATACATATATAGTATGGCATGAGAACTCGATCGGTGATCGCTATATAATATGGAATGAAAAGAAATAAATAAACTATATATGCCTAGTTAATAAGGTTTCTTGCATGTGTTTTGGTCAATCCATTTCTTAAGGTTTCTTGCATGATCCTTTACAAATTACAAGTTTCGATCTCCTGCAATACTAGTGCAGTCTGCACATGGCCAAGTACTCAACCCAGCATATAATAGAGGAAACCTAGCTAGACTGGAATCGACTGAGAATATGCTTGTGAAAAATGTCCAGTGATAACGCTACGCATGGCGCCCTTGCTTTCTCTATACTCAAATCTTCCAATATTATCTGAAGTACCACGTACTTCATGATTACGTATAATGTATCCTCATAATTTCTCATACAATATATACCAGAAGCTTCTTTCTTTGTCGTAGATAATTGTTTTCTTTCACTTTTAATTTAATGCCTATTGTGGCAAAGAGGCCGGTCGCTAGCCCAAGCGGGTGGGGTCAGCCTAGCAGCTAGCAGCTACATAAATATGCTCAAGTACCATTATTTTCACTTCCGAAACGAAAATTGCTGAATTAGCAAGATAAGGACAGAGATATTAATAGTTGCATCTTCCCTTTGATGTATAGGCAGTACCGCATGGGCCCCACTCAACCTGCGTTAGAATAAAGCTTAAGTTTCCCCGTACGCGAAGACTTGAACACAATCCATCCACGCATGTTCTCTCAACCATATTTTAAAGCCAAGACATAATAAGACTTTCTGCCTTGTAGTTACCTGTAATCGACTGAGTTCATGCCTAATTTATTATGGGATTCCTTCTCTATACCAGAATATGCCCTACCTTGCTTATATGATATGTCAACATTAGGGTGCTTAAAAAGTAATAACTTGCACCAAATTTGTGCATATATATATATATGTATATATATATATGTTGGTTGCACATTCTGGTGGGGCTTAATTCATCTGTTTTGTGCTGTAAATGCAGGAGGAGATAGAGGAATAGGTGATCAAAGGAATTAACACAAATATTTAGACTATGATGCGGAGTGGGTCTCCATTTTGGTATGTTTTGGTGGTGAGTTTCGCTTTGGTAGTAGGGCCAGGAGCGCAGGGCTGGAGCAAAGAGGGGCATATCATGACATGTCGGATTGCGCAGGTAATCCATGATCTTCATATATTATCGCATTTTTCTGGCATCAAGATCATTGTTTGTTTCCATGCCTGGGGTATTGAGCGTGGGGGGTTAAGGGATCGATCGACACTTATCTTGATGTTTACAAAAGTACCTAATTTTGTGCGTTTTTTGTTTTTGTTTTTTGTTTTATTTAGTTTGTGTAATGTCTACATATGTCAGTATGCCATAGAAACAATTGAACGGACAACGTGTGACCCGCCGTCCTTTCCTTCTTGTCGTCTCGGGTTTTTGACAATTCATGTTGAAGTTAATCTTGCTAGTAATTAAGTGAGTGGCGGAGTAAGAATTTTGTTTTAAGAAGATTTAAGTAAAATTAAAATAAAATATATAAAATATCTTTTATATTATTTTTATATAGTTTTTTATATAGTATAAAATAATTTGATAATAAGATTTATAATAAAAATAAAATACATTTAATATAATTTATGTATTAAAAAAAATATGATATGTCAAGAACATTACATCTTAATAAAAATATATTGAAAATACATTAGAAATTATCAAACTTTTTTATTTATTTATAATAAAAACATGTCATCATGTTATTATATAATTTTATTTTATATGAGATAAATTTTATTTTTAAATTATATGAAATTTTGTAAAGGGAGATTAAAATAATTTTTAAAAAAGAAGTCAATACAAGATAAAATTAATATTATCCTATCAAATTATTAAAGATCAAAATATGTTTTTTTAAAAAAAAAAAAATATATATATATTATATTTTTTAATTTTATTTTTTCAGAGGAATGGGACCAGGGGAAGGCCCTGCCACAATATGATTCCACCACTATTGCTAGCTGTGTTTGCCAATTCAACTTTATTCCTTTTCTCATGTCTTTTGCGCTACCTTTCGCAATTTTTATTTGCCACCCTCTTTGGCCATGGGTTAAGAAATTGACCAATTCATGATGAACTTGATTTCAAAAAAGAGGTTTGCTATTCATTATCTTTATGCATTATACATTATATTTTAGAAAGTGGCCTATAAAAAACTGTTGTATTATCTTAAAATAATCCCTTTTAAAAATGTTGATATTTCAAGATAATCTTTATTAGGGTTTCGAAAAACTTAGCCAAACTTTATTCGAAAAACACACAGAACAATAACAACATAAGAAAACAAAGAAATATCATGATCTAAAACAAGAAACAGAGCGACACAGAATTTAACATAGTTCGGTCCTAATGTCTTACGTCCACACAGCAGGAACCCTAGGAAAAACATCTTATTAATTAAAATAAAGAGTTATTGAGTACAACTTCAGTGCTTATACTCGAAAATACCTCAAAAATCAGCTAAAGTCGAAGCCAAAAAAACCCTAATCCTAATCACCAGGATCTCAAACCCTCACCATCTCTCTGATTTCGTAAGCGGCACAAATGAACACATGCCCAAGCACAGTAGCATCGTTTTGTATTTATACAAACTAGCACAATTACATAAATGCCCTTTAAAAAAAACAACCCTAAAGTAGACCGATCATTTACAAAGCATCACAGCCGCACGATCAAGGTCCTATATAAGCTACATCATTGGTTGTATCTTCTGCCACATGTCACAAGCTGACACATCAATAATTCTCTACCTTGACAAGCTTGTAATCCTTGCATCTAGCACTTTCTCCTTGAAAAATAGTCCTGCTTGTTCCCCCTAATGGATACTAACAATTTCCTAGGTTAATTAAGTTCAAACAATGTTCAAACTTAATCTTAGACAGTAACTTAGTAGACATATCAGAGGGATTATCCTCTGTTGAGATTTTCTTAACTTCAATTTCATCAACAAAAATAATATCTCTCACAAAGTGTAGCCTAATGTCAATATATTTAGACCTTTCATGATAAACATGATTTTTAGACAAATGGATAATGTTTTGGTTGTCACAGTAAATTGTGACAACCCCACTATACATCCCTAACTCTTGACTCAACCCTTTTAACTATAGTCTCCTTAAGAGCTTATGTTAAGGTTATATATTCAGACTCTATGGTAGACAAAGCTACCACAAACTGCATATGAGAATCCAACTAACAGTGCCTCCTAAAAATGTAAAGACCATACTAGATAGTGATTATCTGGTATCCAAATTCCCAGCATAGTCAGAATCAGTGTAACCTTTTAACCCCAAGTCACCATGCACAGTTTTTCCAAAAATTAATCCTAAATTTTTTGAACCATTTAAGTATTACAAAATTTGTTTTAGAGTATGCCAGTAAGGCTTCCCAAGTTTCTCCATAAGCCTACTTACTAGACTTATAACATAAGACAAGTCAGGTCTTGTACATACCATAGGGTACATTATACTCCCAACCATACTAGTATATGGTATTTTATCCATAAACATTAACTCAGACTCAGTTTCTGGATACTGTTTATTGGACAATTTTATGTGCTGTGCAACATGAATAGAAATAGATTTAACATGATTCCTTCCAAATCTATTTAAAACTTTTGAAATGTAAGATTTCTGAGATAAGTAAAGAAAGTTTTTATCCCTTTCTCTAGTTATTTCCATGCCTAATATTCTTTTGGCAGGACCTAACTCTTTAATCTCAAATTCAAATTTAAGCATGCATTTAACTTGATTTAATAGATTCATGTCTATACAAGCAACTAACATGTCATCAACATATAGTAACAAGTATATATGACAATTATCACATTGCTTATAATAAACACAGTTATCATAATTGCTTCTACAGAAATAATTTTGAATCATGTAAGAGTCAAATCTTTTATACCATTGCCTGTATGACTATTTTAGTTCATAGAGTGATTTCTTTAACAAACACACATGATTATTATCCATTTCTGTATCAAAACCTTTAGGGGGTTGCATGTAAATAGTTTCCTCTAAGTTTCCATGCAAAAAAGTTGTTTTAACATCAAGTTGTTTCAAATGCAAGTCATGTACAAAAACAAAAGATAGTGAAAATCTGATTGAGTTATGCCTTACAATAGGGAAAAATATCTCATTGTAATCCACCCATTCCCCTTGTGTGAATCCCTTTTCCACTAACTTAGATTTATACCTAGGTAGTTTAGCTCTAGGGATATCTTCTTTTTTCTTAAAGATCTACTTGGATCCTACAAGTTTCTAATTCTTGGGTCTAGGTACCAATACCCATGTATTGTTTTTATTTAGAGACTTTATTTCTTCTTGCATTGCAAGAATCTATTTCTTGGTCTCTTTACTGTCCATGGCCTCTCTAAAAGTCCTAAACTCCACCTCAATTTCTGTCTCAGCAACAAAAAGAGCAAAAGCTGTCATGTTAGCTTCTCCATACCTTTGAGGAGGCTTTATAACCCTTCTCTACCTGTCATTGGCAAGAAAATATGTTTTTCTGGACCCAGAGAGTTCAGTCTCTGAGGCTTGCACCTCAGAGTCTTTATTCTCTATTTCTGACTAGCTTTGAGAGATGAAGGGTTTCTCTACCTCAAACTGCATATCACTAGTGTCAGGGCACTGTACTATGTCCTGAGAATTGTCTGGTTTACCCTTATGGCAGTCTCATGAAAAACCATATCTTTACTAATTATACATTTTTGTCTTCCAGGTTCAGTAACCCAGAGTTTATAGCCTTTAACCCCTTTTAGATATCTCACAAAAAAGTATTTGATAGCCCTGGGTTCTTGTTTGTCTGTTTTAACATGTGCTTATGCAGTACAGCCAAACACTTTTAAGTTTTGATAATTAGTAGGTTTTCCAGACAAGATTTCTTGAGGGTTTTTAAAACTGAGAGTTGAGGAAGGACACCTATTTATAAGGTATACTACAGTAGCTATTGCTTCTGCCCAAAATGTCTTGGGCAGACTTGAGGTGGCTAACATGTATCTTACCTTTTCAAGAATAGTCAAATTCATCCTTTTTACTAGTCCATTCTGTTGGGGGGGTTTTCGTAACAGTTCTATGTCTAGTAATACCCTCAATCTTGCAGAATTCAAAAAACTCATTTGGCAAGTATTCTAAACCATTATCTGTTCTTAGTGTTTTGACCTTTTTACCTATCTGGGTTTCAACCCAAGTTCTCCATTCTTTGAACTTCTCAAAAGTATTGCTTTTATGTTTTAAAACATAAACCCATATTTTCCTAAAGAAGTCATCTGTAATGGACACAAAATACCTTGAACCACTATGAGAATTGACCTTTGTAGGTTCCCACAGATCTGAGTGTATATAGTCAAGTATTTGTTTTGTGGTGCGGGTGGACTTCTTAAAACTGACTCTAGTAGATTTTCCTAAAACGCACTCCTCACAGAATGAGAGATCCTCAAGCTTCCTATCTCCAATAAGCACCTATTTTTCCAGTTCTTTTAGGCCTTGTTAATTAACATGCCCTAGCCTCCTGTGCCACAAAAAAACTTGGTTTCCTCCCCTATGAGTGATAAGTGAAGCCTCACCTATCATTGTCTTACCTACCAAAGTACACAACCCAATCTTTAACACCCCTTTCATCACTACAAATGAACCTCTACACACTCTCAAACTACCTCCTTCAGACTTGAAGGAGTATCTAGTTTTATCTAAAATACCAAGAGAAGTCAAGTTTCTCTTGAGCTCAGGTATGTACCTCACTTATTTCAATATACTCTCTATCCCATCATGCTTTAACAATCTCACAGTCCCAATATCCTGTATTTTACAAGACTTGTTATTACCAAGGATCACATGACCCCCATCTAGACTTGTAAAAGACTCAAACCACTTCTTTAGAAGACACATATGGAATGAACACCCTGAGTCCAGTATCCATTCCATTCCAGGTTCTATCTTAGACAAATTTAGAACTTCTGAACTGTTGTATCCATCTAAAACTATATCTGCCTTACCAGCAGATTCTTTAGTTGTGGCATTGGTTGTTTGTTTCCTCTCAGGGCAGTCTCTTTTAAAGTGCCCCTCATTGTGACAGGCAAATCACTTTAAAGGTTTGCCTTTGGACTTTGATATAGACTTCTTATTCTTATCTTTCTTGTCCCTCTTCTCAGACCTCCCCCTAACATTTAAACCCTCCCCAGCCTCTGGTTTGGATTCTGACTTGGCATACAATTCTCTGGAGTGCAATACAGATTGCACTTCCTCTAAAGTTAGGCTCTATCTCCTATATATTATAGTTTCTTTTATATTATTGTAGGTGGAATTAAGAGAACTTAATAAAAGAATTGCTTGGTCCTCATCATCTATACTAATGTCTATATTAGCAAGATCTAAGAGGATTTTATTAAATTCATCCAAGCGTTCATTAATAGATGTATCGAGGTTCATTTTAAATGTGTAGAGCCTAGTCTTCTTATGGAGTCTGTTTGCTAGAGACTTTGTCATGTACAAACTCTCTAGCTTTAGCCAGACTCCTGCTGTCATATTCTCATTAGCAACCTCCTTGAGTACTCTATTTCCTAGGAACAAGATAATGGTATTGTGTGCCTTTTGTAGTATTTCAGCTTCACCTTCTCAGTGGGAGAGGAGTCTGATTTCCCTTCCTGAGATGTATCAATGCCCTTCTTGTCACCAAAAAGAGCATCTTGAAGTCCTTATTAGATCAAAATAGCTCGCATCTTGATCATCCACAAACCGAAGTCATTTTTTCCATTATAATTTTCAAACTTAAACTTGGTTGTCCCCATCGAAACCTATCTCTAGATACCACTTATTGTATTATCTTAAAATAATCCCTTTTGGAAATGTTGAGATTTCAAGATAACCTTTATTAGGGTTTCGAAAAACTTGGCCAAATTTGATTTGAAAAACACACAGAACAATAACAACGCAAGAAAACAAAGAAATATCAAGATCTAAAACAAGAAACAGAGCGACACAGAATTTAACGTGATTCGGCCCTAATGACCTATATCCACAGCAGAAAAACCATAGGAGAAACATCTTATTAATCAAGATAAAGAGTTATAGAATACAATCTTAGTGCTATACTCGATAATACATTAGAAATTAGCCCAAGACGAAGCTAAAAAAAACCCTAACCCTAATCACCAGGATCTCAGACCCTTTCTCTCTGATTTCGTAAGCTGCACAAATGAACACACGCCTGAGCACAGTAACATTCTTTTGTATTTATATAGACCAGCACAATTACATAAATGTCCTTTAAAAAAACCCTAAAGCAAAATGGTCATTTACAAAGCATCAAAGCCGCACGATCAAGGTCCTATATAAGCTACATCATTGGTTGTATCTTCTGCCACGTGTCATAAGCTTGACACATTAACAAAAACAATTATGACTTTATTCTTCTTAAACTATTTAATAAGAACAAAATCCTAAATTTTGATGATAAATAAAAATAATAGATGGTGTTTAGTGCGTAGAGATGAAAAATAAAATTTTTCTATGAAAAAATTAGTAGGTAGTGGTCACGGTACTGTCACAAGTTTTATATAGTAATATAGATGTGATAAGATTAAGTGTCCGTATTGTAAAAAATACTTAATAATTACTCTAGTTTGGTGAACAAAAATTGGTCGGTGTTGACTCAAAAGGATGAGGGGCTCCAAAATTTTAAATTAATCGGGAGATAGAAATATCGTATTACCCACTCTATCCATTATCGTATGAATCAAGATATATTTCGGCTATAATAATATGTAATCCATGACTCAAATAGGTAGTTAAGATGATCTATCGACCGATTTATTTCTTGAATGATTGCCTGATCATGTCTCTAAAATTTTTTATATTTTTTTATATTAATACAATAATATATTATGTGGCCAAAACCTTATCGGTACAAAGAAAAGATATAAGTTGGATTTTTATTTTTTTAAATGAAATGAACTTCGATTTTGATCATATGGATTCACTCTTTTCTTTTTAAGAATTTATTATATTTTCAAAGTATAATTATCTTTCCTTTGAAGAAGAAAGAGGAGGCCGCATTTTATCCGTATGACTTTATAAAAAGATTGAATTCATTGAAAAATAGATTTTTATAGGGAAAATCAAAATTAAGATATGGTGATCAAAATCATGTCCTTTACACCCGCAAATAGAAAGCTGATACATTAGATTCCTTATTATTATTTTTTTATTTTTGAGCAAGTAAAATTTATTAGATAAATTAAAAGATTACATGACACAAGTTTAAGTTAAGAAGAATGAGAATAGTCAACAATCTTTCTAAAAAAGTACCACAAATCTTTCTAAAAAAGTACCACACAAAGCAACATTAAAGAGGAAGTCAAGAGAATGACTCTTAAAAATGAAGGCAGTTTGAAACTAAATGAATAGCTCTCACCTAGTTTCCAAAGAAGGGAAGGATCACTTAAAAAGGATTTTAGGCTACAACGAAAAGTCGTAACGGTGAAATGTGTGTTGTACTTTGATAATTTAGGCTGACTTATAAAAATTTCCACACTTGCTTTCACTTGAATCTTGGTTAAGAAAAGCAAGAAAAAAGTAGGAAAGCCCTTCACTGTGCACAGTCACTGGCCAAGAAATAACCGTCATGGTGATGGTGCATGCATCACATGCATCACTGAGAAGAGGATACTGGCAGCCGAAATCGACGGATCTGTGGTCACAGAGGCCGCTAGACAGGTGCATAACACCCAAAAACCCGCCAGAAAGCCATAGCATGAAAGTGATGCGCTCGGCTTACACAACACGTAAAGCGGATGCGCCCATCGAAAGCACAAAGTCATCCCCCAGACTTGAAGATCGGCACCTAGTGAGTTGATTGCGGTAGCACGTGTTGGCTCAGAGTTACCGACAAACAAGAGACCTGCAAGATGAAGGTTGGAAAACGAAAGAGAAAAACAATTAACGATAAAACTATGAATTAGAAAGAAAAATGAGAAGGGAAGAGGCGGTCGGAGCCTAAGCTCTAACCCACCCCCGCTCGAAAAAGGAATGCCAAAAATCACTTAGAGGAAACGGAAATCGCCTAGGAAAGATATGGCAGACAAAGAGAAGATCTTTCTCATTTCATTTTCTCTATAAAAGGTTGTTACATTACCTTTCTATTCTAGGGTAAAATCAATTCACCCGTATAGGACTAAAATTTTATTAAGTTAAATTAAAAAATTAAAAAATTGGAGGTGGGCCAACCCCAGTAGCACCTCAACTCCGAGCAGGCAGCAGACCATGCACCCTGGTCGACGTGGATGTTGCCACTGCTCGCCACCAGGGTTGGGATCCATTTATAAGTGGGTTTGTCTTTTCAATTTGATTATTTATATTTTTTATTATGTTTTATTTAATAGTTAAAGAAGTAATTATTAGTATGTATTTTTTTAAAATATTTAAACATCTTTAAAAAATGTTTAAAAAAAAGTGTAATTTATATTCAGGGCATACCAAATAAGCAAGCTTGTATGCATTAATGTTTATTTTATGCTTTTAGACTTTTCATTAAAAAAATAAATCAGATGTGATTGAGCTCATTAATTCTAAAATTATTATAATACAGTAATATCATTAATATTAATTAAATAAAAATATTTATTTGTCTTACTTTTTAATAGTGGACATTTTAATCATAAATGAATCTCATATAAATAAATTTACAAGTTAATATAAATGAGGTACATCATATTGTAAATTCTTTTTATTATTATGAAGTAAATATAACATATCAGTAAATGAAACAATGTTGTGATCAATTTATTATTACAAAATTTCTTTATATTATAACACTTCTTTTCTTTTTTATATACTCAGTGGCAGACCGGTATTGAGGTTGAGGGGGATATGGCCTCCCAAAACTTTTTGAAAATATAACATACCCCCTAAATTTTATACATAATAATATAGATGTAAAAAATGGATCTCCCAAAAGATTTATAATCTCCATATGCTCTTTAAAATTATTTAAAATTTTAATTTACCAATATAGTTAGAAATGCCTGGCTCTAATTTTCTTTATAGTTCCAAGATTTTGTTTATTTTATATATATTATTTATTTTAAAAGATGTGACCTCTCCAAAATTAAAATTAAAACTAAGCCTAGGAGAAATAATAAGCTTATTAATATGGAATATAAAATGAAAATATAAGAAAAATTATTTAAGATCAATGACATTATATGTTTAATGTGATAGAAAAATATCTGCATTTTTCATGAAATCTGATAAAGTAGCTTATATACTAGAATAAAAGATGACATTCTAAAAAATCATTTGATAGTTTATATGAAGAAAATGAATTCTAAATATTTTATTATAAAAATAATAATGGATGGATAGAATTCCATGAAATATTTTCGTTAGAATCTAAAACATATATTAAGTTGTGTGTTTAGAATTATATTTCTACGTGTATGTAGCAAATTACCGGATATAATTTTATATGTAGTTATGTTTTTAAGATGTTTCAATATCTTTTTAATTTATATGAGCTAAATGATGTTGGATGTGTAAGTTCTGCTTACTCTCTCTAAAAAAAATAGATAAATCTAAGACACATAAAAAATTATTTTTTAATGATGGATCCTATTTTTTTTTTTTTCAAATTGAGTGCACAGAACTTGCATACCTTATAACTATATATATTATATTATCTTTTTACATAAATATATCACATAGTAAAAAATTTGACCCCTTCTCAACACAATTGTTGAATCCGCCACTATATGTACTTGCATCTCATGTTCATTCCCACAAAGAGAAGGGGATATTTCAAGAATGTTCATTAATCCAAAAACTTAGGACGAAATTGTGCTATTAAAACTTAACAGGAACTTTTAGGGTCTGAAGCAGCAGAGGTTGTTCGAAATTTGTTACCCCATTATGTAAATGGCGATTTATCAGCCCTTTGTGTATGGCCTGACCAAGTCCGACACTGGTACAAGTACCGGTGGACAAGCCCTCTTCACTTCATTGACACACCTGACAACGACTGCACGTTCGACTATCAAAGTAAGCTTAAAATTGCCACCAAGTACTTGATGATTATGTCACCTTATCATTATCAAACTCATAGCAATGACATATCTATTAAGATGGTAACCTTGAAACTTTTGTGGGTTTAGGGGATTGTCATGATCCGCATGGCAAAAAGGACATGTGTGTTGCAGGTGCCATTCAGAATTTTACCTCTCAACTTAAGCACTACAGAGAGGGAAGTGCTGATCGTCGATGTAAGTATATAAATCCAATTTATGTAACAACTTATGCTGTTTTTGTCCTTAGAATGTTTAGTTTTCAATTGAGATTCTCTCTAGTTTCTTGATCTTAATGGATGTTCCAATATAGAGCGGGTGCCTTTCTTATTATTATTTTTTAAAGAGAGATAGCCTTTATTAGCCATATTAGTTTTGAGAAATTCTATATACGATCTCATTAGTATATAAGGACAAAAGAGAAAAAAGCATTTTTTTAAAAATAATATTATTGCAATTTTACAAAAAAAAAAATAATAAATACAACTGGATGAACTTGCATGAACAAGTTCCATTTGAAAATTATACGTAGAATAACTCATCTTTATTACCCATGTAATGTGTTTATGTCTCTAAAATTGAGCCCTCTAATTCAATTTAGCAAAAGAATGTCTATTCTTAATTTCTTATATCATCAAGGCCTTTGCAGATAATATGACCGAGGCCTTGTTATTCTTGTCACACTTCATGGGAGATATCCATCAGGTATGAATGAACATGTTGAGACTTGAAGATCCATTTTCTAAAGTCTTTGGGACTCCAATTCAAGCATTCATGGAAGATATCATGTGTTTGTTCTTGGTCTTTCAGCCGATGCATGTTGGATTTACAGCTGATGAAGGGGGAAACACCATAAATCTACGCTGGTTTAGGCGCAAGTCTAATCTGCATCATGTAAGCCAATATTCCAATCAACGGCGCAGATCATTTTTCATATCCTTGCAACTCTCTCTTTACGTTATAGTTGAACTGACCTATCTAATGACCCTACAGGTTTGGGATAGGGACATTATTACCACAACTATGTCAGATTATTATGAGAAGGACATGGAAGTCCTTTTGGAGAACATGGAGACAAACTTCACCGACGTAAGACAACTAATTAACTTCCTCAACTATTGAATATTTTGGGAAGCTGAGTTTAGTTTTTTGAATAATTAATTAATTTTATAAAAATAAATTAATAAATTGGTATAATATTAATATTAATTCGTGTTGAAAATACAGGGAATATGGTCTTCTGATGTTACATCATGGGAGCATTGTGATGATATTCTTTCATGTGTAACCAAGTGAGCTTTCTCTTTGTGGAATAATTCCCTCTTCTTCTTTTCTTCATACTAATTAATTTCACACAATATGCTTAACTATATTTACCAATATATAGGTGTAACCTTTTCAGATTAATTTAATTTGCTGACATATGATTCATTTTTTGCAAATATGTAGGTGGGCTTTAGAGAGCATAAACATAGCTTGCAAATGGGGTTACAAAGGAGCCGAGCCCGGTACAACTCTGTCGGGTATATATGCAAATCCAACCCATAAAACTGTTGAAAATTTGATAAACACGCTACGCAACAATAGTTTTTAAAGAAATACTAAACCCATAAACGGGGATTCGGATCTCGACTATAGATTTAGTAATTGCTTTCTATTTAGTGATTAAATATATATATATATATATTTAATGATATTATAATTTTTTGAATTTTTTAAATATTAAAAACGTTAAAACTACATTAAAAAAACAAATTACACTTGACGGAATCCTAGTCGGGATCTTTCGTGTGTGACTCTAAAACCATCCTAATCTTTAAAGATGAAAGATTTGTAAAGATCATAACTTTAAAATTTTACATTTTACATTATAAACTACAGAAACTAATCTATAATATTTTTGGAGGGGCCGGGAGAAATTATAGTACAAACTCAAACCTTAATTCATTGTATTAGAAAATGAATCAGAAAATGATGACAAATAATGAATTAAATTGAGTTAAATACAATTTTTTGAGTGCTTGCAGATGATTACTTTGACTCAAGGATGCCAATTGTTATGAAACGAATAGCACAGGGAGGAGTTCGATTGGCTATGATTTTGAACCGAGTTTTTGATGATTCTAATGAAGGATTTGCAACACCAACGTAAGCTTGCATGCAAACACAATGACTTTCAGTGTTTAATATCGATCAATTTTACATATTGATCTTCAGTTTAACCAATTATACCTTCGTAATTAGTTTGACTCCATTTCTCCATAATATTAATTACTTGTATTTAATGATAATCCCTTACAATGTTAGGTCATTGACGACTCATTTCTAATTAATTATGGATAATTTCGTAGAAATGACTCGTGTATATCTCAAATCATGTAAAAACATTGTGGACTGATTATGCTGTCTTATTTATCAAACCATAATTAGAGTACGTTACTTATAAATGTTTCATTAATTTCGTGAATGAGAAAAATGGATAGAATCTATGTTTTTCATCTATATGCTTTTTTATAATTTGATTATTCCAATTATGATGGAGAAATACTTTATACGAATAAAGAAATTCGAGAGTTACAAAGAGTGAAAATAAAAATCCTTACAAGTTGCAGATTATTCATGTGTTTAAAGTGAATAAAAAATTTTAGGAACAAATATAAGCATAAAATAATCAAATGCAAGAGTTCTTATGCGGTGTTTGGTTGGGATTCATAAAGATTTACTCGGTTAATTGGATGACTTTATTTTTTTTTAGATGTATATGAGAATGCCCGGCCCCCATTTGAAAAGAATGTGGATTCTGATCTTCCAAATAGGTGGGAATCCACATGATTCCATATTTTTTTTTATTTTAAATCAAAATGTTATAATGGAAGAAATATTTTAAAGAAACACTCATTTCTCTTCTTAAAATGCATAAGGGAGGAGTTGTATATATATCTCCTTATAAATATGTTTATTCCTAAACTGTATGAGACTTTTCAACACACCGCTTCACGTGTGGGTTGGTATTTTCTAGGGCTGTAAAAAGACTTAATTAGGCCGATGGACCGGATCGGACCAGTTGGATCAAGACCGGATCAGACCGAATAGAATTCGGTCTAGTCCGGTCCAATTTTTTTATAGACCGAAAATTTCTGATCCAGTCCAGGGGGAGAACATTTCTTCCTCTGGACCGGACCGGACCGGACCGAATACACACATATTTTTTATTTTTTTTTATATATGTATATATAAATAATAGTATATAAATTTTAATATTAACATTAATATTAATATAGATTAAGAGTGGTAGTATAACATATTAATATATAATATATATACTTTTATAATATTAACATATTATAATTTATAATAGTTGTAGTATAAAAGTATAAATTATAATATATTTATGTAGAGTATTAGTAATAACTTATAAGTAATAAGTGTATTTCTATTATTTAATATATTATTACTAACTTTAATAATTTATAAACTTAAGCCAAAAAAGTATATTTAATTATTATAAGATTTTGGATTAAATTCAACCCATTAAATCATATGGGGTACCCCTAGACCGGACCGGACCGGATCGCCCTTGGACCGAATTGGACCAGACCCATATGCACCGAATCCTATTCGGTCCAGTCTAGGATAATGAACTTTTTGGACCGAATAGAATCGGTCCACATTTTTTTCGGACCGGACCGGACCATCTACACCCCTAATATTTTTAGTATCATCATTGTGAGTAGATCTTAGGAGCCCATCTTCGATTATAAGTTAACATGGCTCTGATATCATTAATAAACACTCATTTCTCCTCTTAAAAGGCCTAATAGGAGGAGTGTAGTAACTCCTTATAAAAACCATGATGAGTTTATTCCTAAACTGTGTAGGATGTCTCAACAATTTGGGACTCACAATAGCCAAACCCCTTACTAGGGGACCAACCCAAGCTATTGCCTAGGATTGCGAGGTTCACGACAACGATCACATGACAGATAACTCATCAGGAAATTAGACATAAAGCCCACGGATTGAGATAATCATCCTAGGAGGAATAACGCCTATAAAATAACATAGTTATCCCTCCTCTTATTAAGGTATTATGAAAGATAAATACACGACATTGGTAATTTATCAACAGTCTCAGGCACTTTTGTACCCTTTATAAATAATCAACAGGAGGTAACAAAAATTTACTCAATTTCTTGATACACTTGCACTTATACTATTTCTTTGACTTAGGCATCAGAATTTTTCCCGGATACTCAACGCCGCCCCTTTGTTTATTGCAAGTCATCTGTGTGATTGGTGGTGTGATAAATGTCATTTATAGTGGGGCCATTTGTGAGATTGTGGTAAGCCTGTGGACTCAGGTTTCTGATCCGAAAATTCAGGTATCTTGACCCAGAATCGGATTTCAAATCCGAATCTGGAAATTCGGGTTTCCGAATCCAGAACCAGATTTTAAATCTAGGCCATAACCCATATGAATCCGGGTTTTAAAAATTCAGATTTCGGGTTCCGAATTTGAACTCGGATTTCAGCAACTCTTACTCGTCGAGCAGTTTTCAGACATTGCTAGTTCCATTATTTCTTTCAGAGTTGATTCTGATATCATTTCCTTATATGGAAAAGAACCCCTTGAAACCAAAGTTGAAGTTGGTGAAGATGGGAAACTCCATGTTATTGTGAGAAAATCAGCTTCTTCTCGCTCAGAAATCTTCTCGCGGCAAACTCACGAGCCTAATTCCGGCCTTTCACTCACTCTTCGGCCATCTAATTTGATTAATGCCGAGATTTACTCGCTCCAATCATCAAGAAATCCAACCCCTAGAGATTCCAGTTTCAACCACGCTGATTTGTATTCCATGGTGAACGGTAAGAACGCGAGCAGTGTGAGCCCAAGGCAGTCCAATTTCAGTCTATGAGTTTCGACAAGCGAGGTAGGCGTGATCGGGAATCCTGCGAAATCGAATAGGGCTTATCTGGCTCCGACAAGTGCAGGTATTTTCGCATCGGTCGCGAGGAAGAAGGCGAATGGGTTTGGCGATGAAGGAGGTAAGGATCTTCACATGTTTGTTTGGAACTCAAGTGCTTCCCCAGTTTCTGAAGGTGGAATCCATGCTTTCAAGGGTGAAGGAGAATATGGGTACGAGCTTGGCGGGATTTGTCGCCAAAAAGATTTAAACAGTAAACTTTAAAAAATCGAAAAATCATGTTTTAGAAAATAAATAAACTACAAAAATAAGAGAAAAAACATGAACAATTTTTAGAAGAAAAAATTGAAAAGTGGCATCGTTTTAATAAAGTTGGATACGGGTTTTAAAAATCGAGTTCCAGATTAAAACGGGTATCTGGTCCATATATATCTGGTTTGCAAAAAGCAAGTATCCGGCCTGTATTTATGTAATCAGAAAACTGGATTTGGAATTCGAGTATCCAGTTACTAATTCGGGCTGGGTAAAACCCGACCTATATGAACACCCCTAGATCGTGGGACGTGGCTAACTGTTGGCTAACTTAACACTAGTGGCTAACTATTAGTGAGTCATGGAGGTCAAACAACCCTCCAACAAATAGCTACTAAGCCCAAAAATGGGCAAAGCAGAAACTAGTGAGGAGGTCAAAAGGCCCTAGGCCATCAAAGTATTTAGTCAAAAAGGAATAATGATTGTAAGCAATAAAAGAAAGAATAGCAATAAAGAGTGCAACAATATATAATAGAAGCCCAAAATCAAAGGTTGACAGTAGGAGAAAATAAAAGCCCAAAACAAGGGGCCAATACTTGTCCAAAATACGTACAAAATGCCAAAAACAAGAAGGGGAAAATCTATATAACAACTAAGAAAATAAAGCTAATATCATTTTAGTTGCAGTAACAGGGTAAAATAGCCTCCAACAAAAGAATGCGACAGATACGAGAAAGTATCAGGCATAACGTTTTTCCACATAGCGTCAACAAACAGTGTGAGGATTGGCCAACACATTTGCCCGCAAGCGAGCCATGCCAACCCCACAACCATATCTGAAAGCCCAATCTCAAATGACCCTAGTGGTGGCCAACTAAGGATGCAAGCAAACTATTTCATTGCTGGCAAAAATCAACTAAGACTCGAGCCCCTAATTCCCTTTCTTTAGCTCCGCCACATACTTACTAAACTTGGCCATGACCTCAAGGGTTCTGTCTTACCTAGCATGTATCCCTTCATGCTCCTTTTGGTAGGTGAAGAACCTTTTTTGCATGTCGGGAAGCTCTCTTGTAGCCCAAATTTCCTTGTGTCCTTCTCTCTATGTTCCTCCCAGATGAATTTTTGGTTTATGATAAGTCATTGGTGAGTTTTACTCACTTCTCCTCAAAAGAAGCCAATGCTTCGGCAGGCTCTAGACATTGACACTTGGCATCTGCTTGGGACCACTAAGAGGATGCTAATGCCCACTTCAAATGTGACACTTGAGCATTGGTAGCATCCCAATCCATCATTGCCATATGCAAGGCAAATTTGTTATAAGCGTGAAGGAACTTGACGTGAAATAACTCTTCATGCAACTCGTAAGACTTGTCATGAAGGGAGTCAAGTCCATCTTCCAAGGCACGAATGTACCCATTCACCTCCTCCAAGTAACACTCCAATTCTTCATTCTCAACAAGTAGACAAGCTATCTCATTCTTCACGAAGAAGGAGAACACTAGTCGTTCATGGATTCCTTCCTCCAAATGAGCCTTGTTGCCCACAATCCAAGTTGCCTAATCATCCACACTCTGCACGAGTACAATGAGTAAGCAAAGGAGTCTCACACAAAGGCATACAATACCAAGAAAAGAGAAACATACTTGAGATAGCATGTCCTTCAGGCAACTAGCCGTCTTTGCAGCTAGCCTAGAGGGAGGTGGGGACAACGAGGACCAGCATCCTCCACCCCATAAGTGTTGGCGCCCCAGCTTGCGCTTGGGTTCATACGCAAATTGCGACGCCGGGGACGAACGTCACAAGGAAGTCATCCCTCATCTTTACGTGTAAGAGCCTCGTTTTAAGTCATAGTAAATGAATTTTTTTTTTTACTTGCAGCGGAAAAAGGCCAAGCCATAAACAATCGACGAAACCTTACGTTCGTCGCACATCACATGGTTAACGACATAAAACCCAAATTAAACATCACATTCATATATATACATATATCAAAGCTAAAGTCTCCAATGTAAACAGTTTTATACAAAAGTACTTCCCAAAACAGCGGGAAGATTTTTTCTCAAAATACACTGGTGGATACAAAATAAAGATACTGCCAATACACTCCTCCTTCCACCAACCCTACTAATAGGCGGGTTCTTCTTTTATCTTCTTAAAATTCGGGCCATAACGAAGATTGTCCAGACTCAGTCCTGGGCCTACGTCACACATCATCCCAGAAGATGACGTAAACAGACGTCCCATGTAGAGGAGCCCGTCAACTCCTAGCACCAAACAGCACCCCGTAGGGCGTAAGTCATCAAAAAAATACGTCGCCATAGGAAGCGACTCTGCCGCCCACTGACCCAATAGGTCTAGGGTTACTGGCCCAGCAGTCTCAGTCTTAGTCGGGCCCATGAGGGTCCGACCCATCTTCTCGAGAGTCGTAATTTGAGGATCCATCATGTCTTGCAACAACTTCTATCGTTCCCAAGGGAGCGATAGTTGAAGTAATAAAAAGGGGTGAGATTTCGGGAGAAATCTCAGTAAGTATACTAGCACCTAAACCAGAACATTTAAAATATACAGAAGAGTGAACAAAACATTCGTAACTAATGCACATGAAATGAATGACTGACTCATGCACATGCTTATGAAAACTTTTAAACAAACTTGCTTCTTTCAGAATTCTTTTCATAAAACTTTCATACGGATTTCTTCTTTCAGACTTCTTTTCATATCATTGCTTTTCAAATCATTTCTTTAAAACATTTCGCATCTTTTATTCTTTCTTAGGCGCCACTTGTCTTTAACAGATCTTTCTTATGGCTCGAAAGCCCATCTTATCATGACTTTTCACTTAACATGTATGAGACACAACACGGCTCCCCTAAGCACCGCATGTTCCCTGCTGGTTACCGCATCACTTTAATGTGAGTGCGTCTTATAACTTTAAAACGGTAGGTCCTTACACCTTATCCGTCCTTGGCACCCACCAGCGTTAGGTGCTACCGCGCTTCGGACACCTTTTAGAGCCATATACGGTCCGCCGACTGTTCTTCGTCGACCTAGGGGCTTCCACTCGACTTTAATCACTCCTGAGTGGACAGAGAGTTCCACTGGGGCATTTCCCCGTCCCAGCCTTTGGGGTTCTTATAAAACTTTATCTCTTTTCTTTTCTTTTTCTTTTCTTTTTCTTAAAATCATCTTGGGCTTTAAAAAAAATAATTTTCATGACTTATGCATGGGACATGCAATGCTCACTTAATTTCATGCAAAACCCGAGATAAGCTCGAGTGCATTCATCTTTCATTTTCTTTTCTCCCTCATTGGGATAACTTCATAAATTCCTACTTAGTCATCATACTCTATACCCAAAATTAAGCCTAGGATTGAAGTGGGGCACTTGGCCCATCTCCAACCCGTCATGGCCGAATCTTCCTAGGGAAAATCCTAGGGCTTTCCTTCATCACTTGACTCCAATTATCTTCCAACAACTTAAAAGTATTAAATTAAAATATATACCTTCCTTAGCAAGGGTAACCGAAACCTTAATGTTTCCCTAAGTAGGCATTTTCACCTCCAAACTTAATTATCTCTATCTTCCTTCCTTCACCTTTTTAGCTTGGGAAATTCCTTCCACTAATATATTCAAAATTTCCTTCTCTACAAGTTTCTCCTACAAGATCAACTAAATAATTTCACCACAAAGCAATATAATTAAATCTTCTAATCTCAACCTTAAACATCATAAAAATTCCAAGTAAACATTACTAGACATCATGCACAAATGGTTACTTCCTTCCGTATGCAAGTATACACCAATTTAGTTCATACTAATCATGTATTTTATTCCCATGTCCATTTTCATTTCCTCAAAATAATATTTTCCATGAGTAAATCAATTTCATCATTAATTTTCCTCAAATAAGCTTTATCTTAGCAACACCAATTTTAATACTTAACACTAAGACCCATCATGCATCAACTTCATTATTTCATATAATAATCATGCTATTCATTTCTTTTTGCAACTAAGAATTGATTCATCATCTCTACTCACTTCTAAACTTATTTTATCATAGAGATTTACACAAGATATTCATCTCAAAAACAAGTGAAATCAATTCAATCCAAATATAGCAATTACAACCATTAATCCATCAAGCATGATCGCCTCACTATATACAAGAATTGTTAAGGAAAAGGTGAAAGTATACTTACCACACTCCTATTAGATTTTTGCTTAAAATCTGAAAATACCCATATGAAATCTCTTATTAGGCTAGCCATGAACATAAAACTCAAAGGAAACCCTATTTCCTTCTAACCAAAATAAAGTGTCACATGTGTGTATGTGTTCTTCCTAAACTTGCATGAATTAAATCACTAACCTTCTCCAATGAATTGGTCACCTCAACACTCTTGCTTTTTGGCTTCACTACTATAGAGTTCTTCAAATTATGTGGTGAAAAGAGAAGAAGCAAAAGTAGAAGTGGCTTGAGTGAGTTTGGCCGAGAGGTGAAGAGAGAATGAGAGTGTTTGCATGTGTCCAAGTGGAATGAGCTAAGGGAATTGCATAAGGGGTCACACGGCCAGCTCTCTTTCCTAGGGTTTTTGGTACACTTTTTACCATACTTAGGTATGGCTAATGATAGATTGAGTGATTGACAACTCTAGGCCATTCCAAGATCAAATCTTGGCCATGCCTTGGTGGATTTTCCTTCTCCCTTGCACTTCCTATGGCCGGCAACTTCTTGGTGTGTCTAGCATCCATTTTCTTGCTTTTCACTCCATCATCATTCCCCTATCCTCTCATGTGTCCATCCAAGTGATCTCAAAGCCATGCTTTTTAGAATTTGAGCAAGGCATGATCCGGCCAAGCCAAGGCTCCACCGAATTCACTTTGTCGACTTTCCTAATTTTTGTCATTTCCATCACCTACACCCACACCATACCTCTCTTCACATCACCATACTTTCTTACATATGTACTTTATTCACTTACACACTCTTCCCCTTTTGTCCTATCACTTGTTGGTGGCCATACCCCATGAGATTCTCCAAATACACCCCACAGATTGCCTTTCACCAAAACCACCTTGCTCCTTTCATCCATGCTTCTCTTCATGCCACTTGTCACTTCCCTACACACCATGATCTCAATTGGCAAGTCAAGGGATGGTGTCTTGTACCTTGAAGATTCCATGGTAGGAAAATCATTCCATTTGATCCTACACTCAATCCTACATGGCATGTATCCACCTACTAGTCAATCTCCACCAACTAGGATTTTCCTACAAGTATTTGGATAATTTTCTAGGATTTTTCTCCAAGTGACATGTGTCTCTACTATGGGCTTGATGGGCCATGGACTCATTCTATGGGCTTTTGGGTTCACCATTGCTCTCTTGGCCCATTTACTTGATCCATTCCTCAAAAGTCTCATTCCTAAGCCCATCTCTTCAAAGCCTATTTTATTCTTTCACTAATTACCACTAATCTTGTGTATTAGCATTTAATTAACTAATTAAATTAAGATGAAGATTTTTAGGGCTATTACAATAAGTCTCACCCACCATGGAGGCCCAACTCACATGGGGCAAGTCAAGGATAGGATAGTTGAAAGCCCTAACTTAGTCGTGAACACCTCCTAGGCCTCAATTTGTTTGACATCCTCTTAGTTGTCAGTGTCCCTGTCACCAGCTTCATCTTGGCTGCCCTAGGGAATTTCATGTCCTCCTTCTGGCGAAGATCCACCTCCCTCTCGAGGGTTTGTAGAACCTCCATCGCCACCAAAGGAAGAAGGGGAAGGGGAAGGGATGAAGACCCTGTCTTGATCTGTGGGCATTGTCTCAACACCTGAAAAGGTTGTAGGAAAAGAGTTTAAAATGGAGTCCTGCTCTTCATGATTGATAGTGTTGCCAGCCTCGATTTAGTTTGAGTGCTGCAGATTGAAAGAGCAGGGGATTCGAGCGCCCTTGTCCTAACCACGCCTAAGGAAAAGACACCGTACATATTTTCAAGGGAATCGCTACCACGGGGCATTGATACAAGAGAGGGGAGAGAAGGAAATTTGAAAGGATGGGTGTTGACAGAGTCGATGCACCCTGAAAGCAAATCAAAATCAAAGGTCATTGTCAAATTGGCAACAGCTTACCCCATAAGCATATTTAGGTCATCAAGACCTAGACTTATATGGGAAGATTGCACGCCTCTTCATCAAAGGCATACAGGCTTCATTTTCCAAACTCTAACATTGGCATGACTGGAAACCACAAAAAACTTGTTAATATTGGTGGAAGAGGGAGGTCCTCCATCCATAGGCTAGTACGACCATTTTCTTTCACCCAACTCAAAATGATATCTCCACGAGAGCCATTGTTGGTTAAACCCAACAAGAGGCTCCTATCAATAAGAGCTTTACCTCTATTGCCATTGGCATGGTAGTCTTGGACATGCATCTCATTGGTAGGAAAATTCCAACTACAACCATTAATAAGGAAGAAGTTCCTCATCCATTACTTGGCATTGGAATAGCGACCCTTAAAGGCCGCTAAATGTTGACCACGGACACGAAAACTGTGGATGTTACTTAAAATTATGTTCACGCTGTATAAGATAGGGAGTTCCTTCGCCGTTAAGTTTGGGTTTGTCTCTCCAAGAAGCTCCAAGACCATGCGAAAAATAACGTAGGTGCACATCAGTACACGCCAAGCATGCAAATGAAGTTGGGTGGGGCCAAGACTTACGAAGTTGAGAACATCATGCACTAGACTGATGGAGAGCCACACCCCATGGATTAGGGCACATACTGTTAGAGCCACGTCACTAGTGTATCCCTCCTTGCAACACACTCTACCATCAGAATGGAAAGGTCCACAAAGTCAAGGATGTGGAAGGAGGATCTCAACTTGATGAGATCTCGGCTAGAAGGTCTGTTAGGGGTGCGGAAGAACCACGATTGGCCATTAGAGAATAGGAAAGAAAAATAAAGCTTGTAGGAACTCTAAGAATGTAAGAAAGAGGAGAGAGAATGAATCTTGTTGAGAATGTGAGAAGGAGAAAACAAAATAAGAAGGAATGCAAAGTTTGCCAAAATGATCAAAATAAATCAAGAAAGGTAGTTATGAACCTTCCTCGGGAATCCAAAAAGTTGGCTTCAGTGATGATTACCATTTCTTTTTTAATATAAGTAATTAAAAGCTTGGGAACGGTTAAAGCTAACATGAGTAACGTTTCGAAGAAGTGGGAAAGAATGCGAACCCACATACACTAACTAGTAACGGGGTAAAGAAAAATAAAAGCAAACAAGCACCCACGAGCTAGAGGGGTAAGAGGTCAGGCAGGTGCAAGGGATGCAAAGTTACTTAATTTCTCATGTGCCAGCAGCAACAAAGAAAATTAGCAAGATAATTAGAAGTGATATTTTGGCCTACACAATAGCCAAACCCATGACCAGGGGGTTAGCCCAAGCTATTACATGGGGTTGCAAGATCTACAACCAAAAGGTCCACGACCACAATCAGGTGACAAATAACTCCTCGAGAAGCTAGAGATAAAGCTCACAGATTGAGATAATCATCTTGGGTAGGATAATGCCTATAAAATAGGATAGTTATCCCTTCATCTTATTTAGGAATAATGAAGGATAAGTGCATGGGATTGGTAATTATCAACAGTCCCTAACACTTTCATATCCCTTTATAAATAACCTACATGAGGTAAGCAACACTTCACTTGATTTCTTGATACATTTGCACTTAAACTATTTATCTGACTTAGGTATTGGAGTTTTCTCCAAGCACTTAGTGCAACCATTTGTTTATTGCAGGTTATCCGTGTGGTTGGTGGTGTGAAACACGTCTTTTACATACCATTTTTTAATTTTTTATATTACACATGTAATCATATTTATATATAAAACTATAATTTACTAGACCATAAATATTCAAAGCAAGAGAATAGGGGTGGTTTGGACACTTAGAGCATTTTAAATAGTTTGTGAATAGTAGTGAGATGATTTGAAATAAGATGTTTTATTGAATTTGAAAAATGTGAGAAAAAAGTGAATAGAAATATTACAAAATTAAAAATATATATATTTTTTTAAGTTTGAAAAGTTGTATTAATTTTTAAGTTTTGTTTTATAATTTGTAAAAATTTAATGATTAAGTAGTAATTAAATGAAAATTTTAAAATTTGAAATTAAAAAATATTTTATGTTTGAGTGATATTTAGAAAAGAATTTATAAAAAATTCTAAGAAAGTTTGAGAATTTTTCATTTCATCCCTAAGCATGTCCTAAACATTGACTATATATGTTATTCAAGCTCTCGCAGATGCAAACGTAATTCCATCGTGAAAAATTATTAAACTCTCCTAAAATGTAGATGATTTTGATATTTTTTATTTCATCACAAAATTGAAATCTCTATAAGTATATTAGTTTTAATTAGTATGACATATTGTGATAAGATAGAAGATTACGTATCTATATTCTGAGAGTACCTTTTTTATAATCCATATTTTGAGAGCACCAAATAATTCATCATCCATTATATATTTCATAGGTGACATTAATCTTTAGTCAATGGTCTGTTTTAGAAGTCTGAATTCCCAAGCATCATGTTTCTGGGAATGTAGATGTTAACAGGGATCATGTTAGATCTCGCAAATCCTATTCTATATTATGATACTATATGATTAAAAATTATTTATTAGTTTTTACTTATCATTTAACCATTTAATACAACATAAGGAGATGATGAGAGCATGTTGATTAAGAAGACATTAGTAGAAGTACAATTCCACCACAAAAGTACAAGTACAGAATAAAAATTAAGAAAATAAAAAATAAACATATATATATATATATGTTGAATCTAAGACTATATTTGTTTTGGGAGGTAAAATTAAAAATATTAGATTTATTATTAGATTTTTTCAAATTCTTATATAAAATATAATAAAAAAATCAACTTTTTTAAATTTTAAAATTATTTTCTCAAATCTCAAAATAAATTTAATATTAAGAAAAATATATTATAACAATATATTTTTTAAAATTTTTACCTCATTTTATCTCTAAAAACAAATCAGACCTAAGATTGAACGTTGCAAGCCTCTTTAATATAGATAGAAATAGTTATGGAAGATTTGTTGCCTTTACTCCTAATTTTAATACGACGGTAACATAAATGTTACTAAGCCAGGAAGACTTACCCAATAGGAAAAATGAAGATGTAAATTTATCAAATAGCTTGTTTCTCGAAAAGTGATCGAGAAATTTTTTTGCCCTATTATGAGATGTGTAAAAATATAAAAATAAAAATCAGTGTAAAAATGTGAAGATGTTATTTATAATGAGAAAATAATAAGTGCAAGAATGAAAAATTGTTGAGAAAATAAAAGGAAACGTGAAAATAAAGCCTTGTTTGTTTTGGAAGATGAAACTAAAAACTTAAAATATATCTCAAATTTATTATTATAGTTCTTCAAATCTCCATATATATATATATATATAATAAAAAATTTAATTTTTTTAAATTCTCATATCACTTTTTCAAATTTTCATAAATATTAAAAAATATCTTATTATAATATTTTATTCTTTTTTTTTTCACTTTTATCTCATCTCATTTTTTAAAAAAATAGGACTACAAAAATAAGGGTTTTTGAAAACTTTTAGGGGCCAAATTGGAGGCCACCTTCATGAAAAGCATAGTATTAAGCAAAGTATTATTGATTTTGGCCCCGCCCTACCCTCAATTTTGTTCAGCCCCTGGATAAGTAAAACATGTCCAAAACCAAAAATGATAAATGAGAAGCAAAGACTAACCCAAAATAAGGAGGGGAGGGAACATGCGTAACATGTGAAAGCAATGCTTACTAATTAAAGAATCAATCGAAAATGCACCCAATATTCTTCTTTTTGACACATGAATGTGATGCTTCATAGAATTTATGAGGTAAACTGTTGAAATATATACGTCAACGACTCAACAGATTATGAAAGGCAATTTCTCTTTAAGAATGGTCCAATTTGACAACCCCATTATGTTGGGGACCTCTCGTTTTTATTGTTTTTGTTTTATTTTTTTCCTCTTCGTGCGTTTCACCCGAAGTATGTAAACACGCAAAGAAAGGCCCAAAATTAGAGAGAGAGAGAGAGTGACCGATAAAAGACAAAACCAAAAGGCCCACAAGATGCTTGGGGACCAAGATAGGCGGACAGTTGAGAATTGAGATATTTGACATGTGACCAAAGTTCTACTGTCGAAATGCACAAAGCGTAGAGAAATTTTCGCAAACTTCGTCTCCTATAGAACCCCGGGAGACTTGGAGTCTCGTTTTTGTGATTCTCTCCGAGGCAGTGCGTTGATAAAAATATTTTTATTAATCGATATAATTTCATATAGTATATATTTATTTTATAATTAAAATAATTTTATAATTAAATATATTATATTAAGGAAAATACTAATTTTTATAAATTCTTTTATAGTCTAAGCAATAGATAAATAGAAAAATAGAAAATACTAAAATATCTTTATTTTATAAATAAAAAATTCTAAAAAATTGAAAAATTCATTTAATTTATTTATAAAATCGAAACGTTTCACATGAGCTTGCAATGCAATTTATAAATATAGACGGCAAGAAAAATTATTCTTATACTAATTGATAAATTTATGAAATTACCAAAATATATCTCTTTTTTTTTTTCATATTCCAAATTATTTATTTTATTTTAAAAAAACCTAGATTCTTAAGTTTTGCATGTGAAATTTTAAAATTTCATATTTTGATTCCTTTGTCAGTTTCTTTAATAAGATATATTAAATATAAACTTAGGACCTGTATATCCTTAGAAAAAATGAAATCTGTAAAGAACTTTGTCCCGAGTTCTTAATTTATAAATTTAAGAATGTAGCTTCACAAAAAGCTATGATTAATCAGTTTTTTAGAGTGGTGTTGTATTTTTAAGAGATGTAGTTCGAAGATTTTTGGGAAAGGCAAAATAAGTTATTTTATTTGCTTTTATTCTTTCTTTTTGGTATTTTAAATATTTTGTAAAAAAAGAAAAAAAACTCACATCATAATTAAAAAATATTTTTTTAATATTAAGTTTTTTAAAAAAAAAATATTTTAAAAAAAATTTGTTATACAAATCTTCCATAAAGCATTTCTCATTTTTTATTTCTCGAATTCTCTTCCTCTTGCGCCATTACAACTACAATAGGATCCCTTTCAACAAAAAAGAAAAAAGAAAAACTACAATAGGTCAGGAATTTCTGACTATGGTGGGCCCTCTAAAGGTGTTGCAAATTTGGATTCGACCGCCTTGGAATTTCTGACAATCCGGTGTTTTTGGACAGCCACCTCGTCAAAGATACTTGACCGAAAGTACTAACTTGCCCCGCCCTTGTTTATAGCATTACTCCAACGCAAGAAAAAACAAGAATCTTGAAAGCTGTACACCGCCGAGGTTTCTTTCTCGTTCAGTTTTCTTCCTTTTCAAATACACGTGACAGCTATTTTTCAGCTGTCTAAAAAATTATAATATTTCGTCTATTTGAAAAATTCATATAAACATATATGTCATTAAGATTTTAAAAAAGTATTGAATTGAGCTTGATTTGTTTTTTAAAACCATTTTATTTTATTTTTAAATTTTTATATAAAATAAAATAAAAAATTTAACTTTTTCAAATTTCAAAATAAAATTAATATTAAAAAAAATATTTATTTGTTTTAAACTTTTATCTTATCTTATTTTTTTGATTTAATTATTTGGGTCACTCTTTATTTTTTTTCTAAAAAATAATCCAATATAGTTATATTCTTTGAAAATTATTATGGAGGACTTGGATCTTTCTTTAATGGAAAGATAATTCATTATAATTTTTATAGTTCAAAAGAATGATCGTGGCATTTAACAATTTGAGGAGTGATTATAAATTATGTGGTAGTTCAATGCACGTTATTTTCTATCCACTTGCCAAGTGCAAAATGGAAAAGGAGGATATAGGCAATATTATTTTAAAAATTGCAAGTATTTTCTGCTATCACCATTTCATATGCATGATTCATGCGCAGGTAAAGAGTATAAATCAAATTATATGATTCTACGTGATAAAATAATGATGAAAAAGAGATAAAATTGATGTTTGTTTGAGACGGTGATTGAAAATAGAGCTTTGTTCTCAATATTTAATAATTGAATTATACTAAAAAGTCTTATTATTAAAAAAATTGTTTCCTATTGATAAGCACGTAATTGTATTTTTAATTATCTATGATGATTTTTAAAAAATATGGAATTTTTAATATTAATTTTAATTTTGTGTTTTTTGGAAAAAGTAGATTTTTTTTTAAAAATATTTAATTTTTTTTTCTATAAATTTACCAAAGTTAATTTAAAAAAAAAATCAGTTTTTAAGCTTTTCAACTCGAATTAGGCATTAAAATGTAGAAGTACTTGTTTGGAGACTATTATTTGATAAATAATGTTAGAGAGCATCTAATATTTATAGTACATACTCACATAAGTATTTATAAATACTATTTATATGAGTATGTGTCATGTTAAATACTCTCGATATTTTCTCTTCTTTGACACTTTTTCTTTTGCTTAAACGTGTCATTAATATCAAACTTACTTGTTATCATGTTTAAATTGAAAATATTCATCAAAATTAGGCAATTAAGCTGACAAATCAAATTCAAAGAACATTCAAGTCCCACGTTTTGAAGATCTGAATTTTAAAAAGCTTCCTTGAACCTTCCTCTGACTGGTTTTAGAAATTTCTATATAATTTAAAATGTTCCTTGAATTATATGACGACAATCCCAGACACACCTTGGACTTTCTCCATCTCGATTCTCTGCTTCATCTCTGCCTCCCTCGTTCACATCGAACAACCCGCATTCAGCTCCGACACAGCTCTCCCGAATCCCTCGAAACAGTAGCTCCAACCGCCTATTCCAGGCTCCAGCCACAGAATCTCCGAGACTAGCCGTGCCGAGAGGTATAATTTCTTTTGAATTCGGGAACTCCATGTTTACGAAAAACTGCTCTCATGAAATGAGAATGTTGAATGTTGGATTTTTGTGACTATTTTAGTTTGTTTTTACTTTGTAGGGTTGGGGACTTGTGTTTTTCGATTTGATTGGGTTTGGGGATTTATTAATGGTCAGGTCATGTTTGGTATGATTTTGAGCTGGTTAAGCCTTAAGGGCATCCATATTTTTTCTTTCTCCATCAGGAGTAAGTTGCATGGAACTTGCCAATTACTATTTAACGTGTTTGCTCATGTGGGAAAACCTTTTTTCTGTCTTTTTTTTTCCTTTTCTTTTCTTTGTGCTTATGATAGAACCATATGAAAGATTTCTCTTTCTATGTGCCATCAGCTGTTGAGCAAAGCTAGGTTTGTTTTTGTTTTCTTTTCCAGCAGTCTTGGAAAGAATCGTTGTTTTCTAATTAAAAAAGCTTGAATTTCTTGGACCACCCCTCTAGCAACATATTGTCTTTACTTGCTGGCATGTTTTCAGATGCCAAGTTTGTTGCCTATAGATATAGTTCTGAAATTTACATAGCTTACCTCTCTCTTCTTCTCAAGTATCGGTTCAATAAATTGATCTTATTCTACTAGGTGGTCGCTCTCTTGGTCTTGGACTGAGATTTTTAGCTTTTTGTGCTTTGTAATGAAAGTTTAATTGCTTATAAAAACAAATAGATTGAAATATCTGAAGTGAGGCGTTCTTAATATTAGGTCGAAAGGGTATCGGGTCTTGCTTTAAGGGACCGGAACTCTCATCATGTCATTGGCAAGGTTAGCTAGGAATAGCTGGAGAAGAAGGTCAGGAGGCCCCCTTGGCAATTCCAGAATAGAGGATGTTTCTTATGGAGTATCCTCGCACCAATGTTGCCTACCTTCCCTTGAAAGTCCGGGGGAAAACAACAATCTGTTGTACTTTTCCAGCATCAAGAAGGTAAATCACATGAGTTTTTGGAGCAGGGGGATAAGGGTAACTCCACATTATGAGTTTCCTTCTGCTGAGAGGATTGCAGAGGAATATGACGCAGAATATGTTGAGCCAAGGTATCCAGGACTAGAAGCAACCAAACCTGGTGAAAAGCCAAGAGTTGTTGTCCTTGGTACTGGGTGGGCTGCTTGTCGTTTCCTTAAGGGATTGGACAACAAATTTTTTGACATGGTTTGCATATCACCACGGAATCACATGGTCTTCACTCCTTTACTTGCTTCAACTTGTGTTGGAACCCTGGAGTTTCGGTCTGTAGCTGAACCTGTTAGCCAGATACAGACTGCATTGGCGAAGGACCCCAATTCCTACTTTTATCTAGCTTCTTGCATTGGCATTGACACCGACAAACATGAAGTAAGTGAATACTCATTCCAACTTTGTGATTCTTTCTTTCTTTTCAATATTAATTGCTATGTATGCATTTCTTCTACCTGTTGTCCTTTGAATTTGATGGATATGTAATGAAACAAAGATGCACCAATTAATGCAAACCATTTTAAAATTGGAATATCTATTTAGGGTAGTTCTTGCACAAATTTCACATGTGAATACCCACTCCGTTCAATTGATTTGTTTTTACTGCCATAGAAGTGGCCAATAAACTTTGTTAATGGCAATGCCCTTTGATAATTTGTTAAAGCATGCATACAATTGACACAAACATGATATCATCTTTGTTCAACTTGATACTTCTTCGGTACTGAAAGCTAGATTATCACAAATTGTCGTTTGAGTGTCATTTGATTATTGCATTTGGTACTTTAACCTTAGCAATATTAGGGTAAAACATGGAAATGGGCAGCAGCTTCATGGTTGACTATTGCTATAAAAATAGAAATGAAAAAAATTCAATTTGCTCTATGTTATGTCACATTCAGAAGTCATTACAAACATTTTTTTTTTATCAGTAAATTACAAAAAAGTATTTAATCATTCTCTTTGATGTAATCAGGTGTATTGTGAGACTGTAAGCAATGGTGGATTACCTCATGACCCTTACCAATTCAAAGTTGCCTATGACAAGCTTGTCATTGCTGCCGGAGCTGAGCCCTTGACTTTTGGAATCAAGGGGGTATATGAACATGCATATTTCCTTCGTGAAGTGAGCCATGCCCAAGAAATAAGGAAGAAGCTTCTCTTGAACTTGATGCTGTGTGAAAATCCAGGTAAGCGGCATTTATATTTAAACTTTGAAACTCTTGAAGGCTTGTTTTGGTTCTCAAGAAGAATGGATTAAAGAAAATCTTGTGTAATGATTTCATCTATCAGGCATCTTAAGCTTTCTCCTTTGAATTCACTTGTAGTTTTAAGTATCAGAGAGAGGGCATTTTGATAAGAGAATCTAGGCCTATTGGTTACATTTGTTCTTCCAGTTGGTTTCTCCTTATTGCAAAGTATTATAGGTTCAATTGGAACAGATTATGTCCCCTCATTATTTTTATCTTTATACTTAAGTATTTAATCCTTCTTGTGTCTAAATTTCATCTAGAAGTGTTTGGTGAACAGACAAGGTCTTTCACATCTAGAATTTTCCAATTACTTCTGTAGTTATCTTTTTATGAATGAAATTTTGGTTCATATCTGTAATTTAATAATGCAGGCATATCAGAAGAAGAGAAGAAGCGATTATTACACTGTGTTGTTATCGGAGGTGGCCCTACAGGGGTGGAGTTCAGCGGTGAATTGAGTGATTTTATAATGAAAGATGTTTGTGAGCGTTATGCCCATGTCAAGGATTACGTACAAGTTACTCTCATAGAGGTTATTATTTCTTTCCATATCCATGAATTAATATCGTGAGAAGAGATGAATTATGATGTACTAGACTGGATTTTATTTTCCTCCTTGAACAGGCAAATGAGATTTTGTCATCCTTTGACGTAGGGCTACGTCAGTATGCAACAAATCACTTAAACAAGGTAAATCAGTTTGGTTCCTGAGATTCTATGGGAGATGTGTTTTCTTTTAGTATTCAAAAATATTCTGACGTTAGAAACTTCATGCCAGAGTGGTGTTCGCCTAATGCGAGGTGTTGTGAAGGAGGTGCATTCCAAGAAGATAGTTCTCAATGATGGGACTGATGTTCCTTACGGCCTTCTGGTCTGGTCTACTGGTGTTGGTCCCTCCAAATTTGTGAAGTCACTCAATCTTCCCAAGTCTCCAGGTGGAAGGTATGCATTAGCATTCCTTTCCGCTATATTTTCAAAGTCTACTGCTTGTTCCTTTCTTTCTTTGCTATCTGTTATTGAGGTCTTTAATCGATCTTGCCAATGGTTTCAGGATTGGTGTTGATCAATGGTTGCAGGTTCCCTCTGTGGAAGATGTGTTTGCTCTTGGAGATTGTGCAGGTTTTCTTGAACAGACAGGGAAGCCAGTTCTTCCAGCTCTAGCTCAGGTTAGATTCTTTTTTTACCTTCTGTAAATTCTCTGCTACTAGAATCATCCTCCATTTGCTTTTTGGAACTGCACGTTTCACTCAAAAGCTACCCCTCTATGTCAATACTTAAGAAACTTCCCCTTAATCTTGCACTGTTAAGCCAAGAAAAATGTTGGAATCGCTATTGTAAATTGGATTTGAGATTTATTACTCTTTAACCGATGGCTTAGGAAAATTATTTGTCTGGTTAATTTATTGCGGAATAAAGCAAGCTAGAAGTTTCACTGCTGGTCTATCTTCTGAAACCCTTTTCCTTCCTTTTTTTTTTTAAATTTTTCTACACATTTGGCTATTGTAAATTTTTTGATCATTCAGACTGCAAATAATGGTCAACAATTATGAGAGACCGGTGGGATGTCAATTATAAGATCTAGTTATTAGCTTCCGTTGGAAGAATTATAATAGTCAATGAATGGTGATGCAGATGTGAATTGCTTTGGTATCAGCTTTTACATACATAATAAGATTTATTACATTGCTTTTAACAGAGTATCAATTTCATGTGTTCCTTTTATAAGTATTGCTTTATGTCTTTTCCCTTGATTAGGAAGGGGTTGTGGTTTACTTGATTTAAGAAGTTCCAGGAAAAAATGTTTGATGTTTAATTCATACAGGTTGCAGAAAGGGAAGGAAAATTTCTAGTAGAGGTATTTAACAGGATTGGGAAGGAGAATGGAGGCAAGGCTTTCTCTGCAAAAGACATCCCCCTCGGAGAGCCTTTTGTCTACAAGCATCTTGGAAGCATGGCATCAGTCGGCCGTTACAAGGCACTTGTGGATCTACGCCAATCAAAGGTAATAAAAATGATTTGGTTTTAGCTAGACTTCATAACATCTCTTTGAGTTTGTGCTGCATCTTATCTTTTGTGTAAAGCTTGCTCCTCCTACTCCATCCCTGTTAGGCGTTAGTCCTTGTGACATGGGATGAGATGATCCAATATCAATCTGTATATTTTCAGGATGCCAAAGGCGTATCTCTGGCTGGATTTCTAAGCTGGCTGATTTGGCGATCCGCCTATCTCACGCGTGTTGTCAGCTGGAGAAACAGGTTTTATGTGGCCATAAACTGGGCAACGACACTGGTCTTTGGCCGAGATAATTCCCGAATTGGTTGACACCTCCGCCATGCCAATGGATTCAGTACTACTTGTCTACACGTTTGTCCAGTCTTGACCTGATTACATTCAAATAATTATTGATCCCACGAATTTGTGAAATTTTGTTCGAGCATTATATCGAAGAGAAATGATAGACAACTTTTACACGAATAGTATACAATCTGTTTATGTAATAACACTCATATGATAATAGAATAATAATTTTTTCTCTGTATTAAAAATATTTAATTATTATATGATAGTGCCTGCTTATTGTCCTTATCATTCCTTTTTTTATAATTATTCTCTTAATTTTTACCTAGGTAGTTTTGTGAAAATTTTGGATGTTATATATATACTAGTAAGTCTATATATACAATGTGCACGCACATACACAGACCAGGTTTCTCATTATTTGAGCTCCTTAAACCTTCTTCAACCATGGCGGTTTATTAGAGCATATTTCTTAGTCTTCATCGGCCTCAAGTCCTATTTCTCCTTTTCCCCTTCTTCCCTGTCTTTCCTATTTCTAATATTCTCTCTCTCTCTCTACCCTATTTTGGTACACCAGTTTCTCTCTATCTCCCACTCACTCACTGTGAGAGCTCATCACTGTCTCCTCTATCACAGCTTCGTAGGAGTTGCAGTTGCAGCTCCGTCTTCGTCAGTCCTAGGGATACTCACAATTGGGTCTCGGTCTAAGGTTTTCCTATATCTAAAGAAATTTTTAATTTGTTCTTTAGATGTAGTATGTGTCGAAATCTTGTTTTAATCTTTAAAAACTTCAACAGATCTATGTGTATTACTTCAGATCTGAAGTTTCACTCCATACTCTAGATCTAAATGTTAAATTTGAGAAGTTTCACTCCATTCTTCAAGGTCAATCAACGCGTTCTCGCTTGTGTTTTTGGAAATCAACGCTTGATTTCGTAAAATTCTTGTCGAATTTGACGACGATGATTAATTGGAAATAGCTGCCAACCACCTTAGAGTGTATTAGTAATGATTTAGCCATTACTAAGTCTAAATTGAAATTGAAATTTGGCATTTTAATTACAATCCACATGGCTTAGCTCGGTACTCCCCATTGGTCTAGCTATTTCAAAGTTCAAATAATAATATAATATTATATACTTTAATATAATTAATTATTTTTAATTTTGCAAATACACTTCTTCTTTTTTGTATTCCCTCTAATAATAACATTAATCACTCATCATCACTACAAAGTAGAAAACACAAAGCATACCTCATGATACATATAGCCAAACAGAGAGCAAGCATATGAAATGATTTAATTTGCACAGAGCTGATCATACTGCCATAGAAATGAGGCTCCTCTCCTTTCCTTGCCGTTCTCAATATCCTCATTTCCTCTCCTTCAACTCTTCCTCTTTAGGGTAACAACCTCACCAATGGAGAATGAGGGACAAAGAAGAAGATAATAAAAAGTTTCCTAGAGGATTATAAACAGAGATAAATTCTGCGGAAAACATGAGCTGCTTGGCAGCTGCAACATTCTGGTAGCCACCATCATATATAAGCCTGGCTTGCTCCAGCAGCACCCATGCCCATCGCTGCCTGCTTAAGAGGAAGAATATAAACTAGTCATATATGATGAAAAAACTAATCCAAACAGTTTCAATCGAACCAAAGGAAGAATATAAACATATATGATGAAAAAACCACCAGAATGTCCAAATATTTCTTTCAGGGCACCATACCAGGGATACACGTTCAATGCTTTGGCTGTAAAAAATGACTCCATGTAAAACAATTTTAATAATAATTGCAATCAATTAAATCAGAAAGTAGCTGTCCTGCAAGCCGATGCAGTGTCGCCATGATCGAAAGGGAGAGATGCCATTTTCGTTAACTTGGACCATTTATCAGCTTTGTTTTCACAAGAGGTTACGGTCATAAAACCAAGTACATACATCCGAATCCTCTTCTTCATCCAATTCTAATTGGATAGGTTCAAGAGGATCAACATCTAAAAGATTATCATCATAGTCTAGGAAAACACATTCTTCCTAAGGACATTGATGTTTCACAGGAACAAGGGAAGCTATTTGATAATTATTCCATAGGACAACAGATTGAACATGTATGCAGGCATCATTCAACTGAGAATGATGATTTCATATTCTGTTTCAGGCCTTAATTTAAACAGACATTGATGTTTCACAGGAACTGCTAATATCCTTATAACTTTTATATACAACAACAACAACAATGCAATATTGAGAAAAACCAAGTCAAAACCAATCTAAATATCCTTTATAGGAGGCCTGGTAAAAGAGGATACAAACAATGGTAGAAAGGAAAACAATTTATCGAAGCAACAACGAAGTATTTAATCCCACACAACCCATCAGACCCACAAAATATAACTAATCAACCCACTCATCGGAGCTCTTATATAGTTGCAATGCATTAAATGGTAATTATTATTTTACACAAATCGAAGCAAAAACAAATGTAGGGCCTATTTAAATCTAGAGGCCTGGAAGCCCATTAGAAAGAGAGCCCCGTATAAGAAGAAAATAACACCGTGGCTCAATTACTAACCCAAGAGGATGAATAAGTATAGAGCCCTACAGAGTTACGTAAATAAACTAATATTTAATCCTCGCCACCTTCTGCGAGATTTCATGCAGATACGTAATCACGTCAGTTATAGGAAGATAACTTATAAACGAAAATCACTGCAGAGGATAAGCATGACCATGAGACCTATATAAACCAGGTAACCCTCCATGAAGGGGGGACTTCTCTCTCTAGTTCTTAGGCTACTTTTCAAATAATTAGCGAGATTATTGACTTAGGCATTGGAGCTTTCCTAGGTGGGGATCGCTGGATCTTTTCAATTTCTTGCAGGTGAACAGTTATAGGAGAGGAGCAAGACACGTCCTTAACATTGGCGTCGTCTGTGGGATTCGTTTACAGACTATTAACGTGGTTCTCGCATGCCAACTATAACTCATTCTGTAGCAAGCCGAGCAACAGGAGCATCTATGGAAGTACGATTAGCATCAACAAAGGAAAGTCTGAAAAAGGCGTTAGACGCCCTAGAAGCATTGCAGAAAGAAAACGAGGATTTATGCCGAAGGAATGTTGAAACCAACGATACTGTCGTACCTGCTCACAGTGAGTAAGGTGAAGAAGAAGCAGATAGCAACGCTGAAGCCAAACTGGAACGCACAGAGAAACAAAAGATGTATGACGAACTGAAGGATCTTCCAAAAAATATGAGGAAACAGTAAGAAAGATGGAATGATATTCTTTAGTCAACTGCTTGCTGAACCAGACTGACCTGCCATATAGCGAGGAGATTATAGAAGTCCCACTTTTGCCAAAATTTAAAGTTCCCCAGATAGACCTGTATGACGGGTCTAAGGATCCAGTAGACCATCTAGAGAACTTTAAAGCCCACATCACAATCTATGGTTTCCCGGGCGAGATTGCTTGTCGGGCCTTTTTTCTGACCCTAAAAGGGACAGCGAGATGATGGTTTGGGACTCTCAAACCAAGGTCGATCGATAGCTTTGAATACCTGGCCAAACAATTCATAAACCAATTCATGCCCAGCAGAAGGTGCCGGCGTCCAGCCGCCTACCTACTCACAGTTAAACAGAAAGAAGATGAAGACCTCAAAAGCTACCTCACTCGCTTCAACAAGGAGCGGTTGACGACAGACGACCAAGACGAGAAAATCACTCTGGCTGCAAAACCCATTCATGATTGAGCTAGCAAAGAAGACCCCTTCCACCCTCAGGGAATTCATGGATCAGGCGAACACTTTTGTCAACATCGAGGATACATTACAGGCCTTGGTAGATCTACGAAAGGAAAACAGAAGGGGCGAATGGAGAGGTGGACGAGATGATAAAAGGGTCACTGGTCTAGCGGGAACTGGGAATTGGAACGGATGGTGGTAGAACGGTCAAAACCTAGAAGGCGGTAAGAGTATGAGCGGAGAGTTAAAAGAATCACTAGCCCTAACAGAAGGTGCCAAGATACCAGCCGCCAGAGCAATAGCAATTGGGCCACAGCAAAAAGAGACAGAAATAGAAACAGAGAGCCCAAGAGAGGCAACAGGAGCAGATCACCCCAAATAGGTGACAAGAATAGATCACCTCCAAGAGATGACAAGAATAGAGTGCCTTTTGGGAAAATCTGAACGATAGCATGGGGCTTTGCTGGAGGCAGGATGTCCACATCCAGGCTAAAGATGTATGCACGAAAGGCGAGGTATGATGAAGTCTATGTAGCGGACAAGGCGTCCAAATCGTGAAAACTCAACAATGACTGGGTAGTGATATCCTTTGAAGAGACGGACAGGGAAGGGGTATTGTACCCACACGACGATGCTCTAGTAGTCACTCTTATGGTAGCTAATTACATGACCAAGTAGGTGCTGATTGACAATGGAAGCTCCGACGACATACTATTTTGGGAATCATTCAACAAAATGGGGATCGACGTTGACCAATTACATCCTTCTTCGACGCGGTTGAAGGGTTTCTCCAGTGAAACAATCCAACCTGTTAGGGCCATCACATTTCCAGTAACCGCCAGAACTGGAACACAAACGGCGACTATCATGACCGACTTCTTGGTGGTTAAAGCTCCATCTTCCTATAATGTTATATTGGGGAGGCCAACACTCAACTATCTCAGGGCAATAACCTCAACATATCACCTCAAGATGAAGTTCCCAATTGACGATGGGGTTCGAGAGTTAAGAGGCAAGTAGGCATTGGCTCGAGAGTGTTATGTGCAAGAATTGAGGAAAAATAGGAACAGAGTTTGTATCGTGGAAGAGATGAAAAAGAAGTCCACGCCATCTCTTCCACCACTCATGGTTGAAGCCCAGGAAAAAGACATAGAAACTAGAGACGAACAGAGTCAGCAGTACGCCGAGGTCAATGAGCCTTTAAAGCTCATAACTTTATTCCTTAGCCACCCGAAAACAATCGTATGAATCGACACGAATGCTCCCCCGGTGGATAGAGAAAGTCTGAAGCAACTATTAGTGGAACACATAGATGTGTTTGCATGGAGCCATGAAGAGATGCCTGGCGTGGACAATGCCATCATTGAGCATCGCATAGGGGTAGACCCTGCACACAACCCAGTACGCCAAAAAAGGAGGTCATTCAGTGCAGAAAATACGCCGCTATCAGTTTGGAAGTCGAAAGACTACTCACCATCGGCTTTATCAAGGAAGCCCACTACCCGGAATGGCTATTTAATGTAATTCTGGTAAAGAAGGCGAACGAAGAGTGGAGGATGTGCGTAGACTTCACTGACCTCAACAAGGCTTGTCCAAAGGATAGCTTCCCCCTGCCACACATCGATCTTATCTTGGACACAATGGCGGGACGCCGAACACTAAGTTTCACGGACGCCTGCTCAGGATACAACCAGATATGGATGCATGCGGTGGATAAGGAAAAGACTACATTCATAACAGATCACGGGATGTATTGTTACCAAGTAATTTTGTTTGGGTTAAAGAATGCGGGGCGACCTACCAAAGACTAGTCAACCGAATGTTTGCGAATTCATTAAGGAGAACCATGGAAGTCTATGTGGATGATCTCTTGGTAAAAAGCAAGGAGCCTGCCCAGCACATCCATGACCTGAGAGAAGCATTTGATGTGCTACGTTAGTACAAGATGAAGTTGATTCCTACCAAGTGTGCTTTTGGAGTCGAGTCAGGAAAATTCTTATAGTAATTTTTGTTTTAGTATTCTCATTTTAGTTGAATTCTTGAATGATCATAATTATTACATTCATATTTATTATTTCGGGAATCCCGATGTTTGCCCATTTTCAACTCCACTAGTTCTCATTCCTGTTTAAAGTATTCGTAATTACTCGTGGTGCCATGAAAAAAAGGAAAGGTCGGGGACCACCTTGCTAATAAAAGACCCACTACGAGCTATCCAGTTTGCGGGGTTAAGAGAAAGGTCACGGAAAGCCCAAACTACAAAACACCAATGACGAGTAATGACACTCGCAGGTGCCATATAAAAAAGGGGCGCAGACAAATGACTCCGCCAACCTTAAACACCAATGACGAGTAATGACACTCATAGGTGCCATATAAAAAATGGGCGCAGAAGCAAATGACCCCGCGAACCTTAAACACCAATGACGAGTAATGACACTTGCAGGTGCCATATAAAAAATGGGCACAGAGGCAAATGACCCCGCCAACCTTAAACACCAATGACGAATAATGACACTCGCAGGTGCCATATATAAAAAAGGGGCGCAAAGGCAAATGACCCTGCTAACCTTAAACACCAATGATGAGTAATGACACTCGCAGGTGCCATATATAAAAAATGGGTGTAGAGGCAAATGACTCTGCCAACCTTAAACACCAATGACGAGTGATAACGCTCGCATGTGCCATATAAAAAAGGGGCGCAGAGGCAAATGACCCCACCATCCCTAAACACCAGTGACGAGTCTTAACATTCGCAGTGCCATGAAAAAAGGGAAAGGTTGGGGACCGCCCTGCTAATAAAAGACTTACAACAAGCTATCCAGCTTGCGGGATTAAGGGAAAGGTCGGGGACCGCCCTGCTAATAAAAGATCCACAACCTAATAAAAGACTCACAACAAGCTATCCAGCTTGCGGGGTTAAGGGAAAGGTCGGGGAGCGCCTTGCTAATAAAAGACCCACAACAAGCTATCCAGCTTGCGGAGTAAAGGGAAAGGTTGGGCACCGCCTAGCTAATAGAAGATCCACAACAAGCCATCCAGCTTGCGAGGTTAAGGGAAAGGTCACAGACCGCCCAATTCACTTGTAGGGAGAGGAGACAAATGACCCTGCCACCCTTAAACACGAATGACGAGTAATAATGCTCGCAGTGCCACAAAAAAAGGGCGCAGAGGCAAATGACCCCGCCAGCTTTAAACACCAATGAAGAGTCTTAACACTCGAGGTGCCAGGAAAAAAGGAAGTTCATGGGCACATAGAGCAGGTCTTCTCGCTAGAAAACTCCTTGCCACTAGAGCAAAGACACGAATGCTTTTAGGCGCAAAGCCATCTGAAAGTCTTAAAATGAGCAACCATGACTCATGATGGCAAATTAAAAAGCTCATCGTCACCATTCTAATGATGACATCCAAGACTCCTCGCCACCTTCCATAATGGCAACCAATTCTTTGTACCATGAATCACTGCAGAAGAATGATTCAAACAAAAGCAAAAACGAAAGTAAAAACAGACAGCAACAGAAATTGAGGCAAATACTTGATGGCTCACAAAAAAGGGCAGGTACTTAGACATCTCGTGACGGGAACTTAAACACACTTAAAAAGCCAAAACAAATTGAAGTCCCTATGCCTCGAGGCAAAGAGAATACGCGGGGTAGCTGTAGGGCTTATTTAAATCTAGAGGCCTGAAAGCCCATTAGAATGAGAGCCCGTATAAGAAAGAAATAACATGGTGGGCCCAATTACTAACCCAAGAGGATGAATAAGTATAGAGCCCTACAGAGTCACGTAAATAAACTAATACTTAATCATTGTAACCTTCTGCAGGATTTCATACAAATACGTGATCATATCAGTTACAAGAAGATAACTTATAAACGAAAATCATTGCAGAGGATAAGCATGACCACGAGGCCTATATAAATCAGGTAACCCTCCATGAAGGGGGACTTCTCTCTCTAGTTCTCAGGCTACTTTTATCGACGCCCCAACCCATGCTTGGGATCGCACATGAATAGAAGCGTCGGGGATGAGCAACGCAAGGAAGTTCACTCTCTTCATATCATATATTATGTTTTTTTTTAAAACGTCAAGTAAAGATTATCGTAACGGAATAAAAAGGTCAAGCCTTCTATAACATACATCACATGATTGTGCTATGGATCCCAAACATAATATTATACATGGCTCGGATTTAAACATTACATAACTTGTCCAAACAATCAAAATAGTGCTTCCCACATGCGGGAATTACCACAATCATCAATACAGGGCATCAAAATATAATATGGGTCTTAACATTGCCCATATACTCATCCGACGGGTTCCTTCTTCACTTTCTTAAGGTTCGGGCCCCAGTGAAACTGATCCAAATCCATGCTAGGCCCTACCTCACATATCACCCTAGAGGGCGGTCCAAAAATACGTCCCAAGTGAAGGGACTCATCAGCCCCTAATACTAAGCAACACCCCGAAGGGTATAGACCGACAAAACCGTACATGATCGCTTTTAGTGACTCCACCTCCCAATGGCCCGGGCGGTCCAGAGTCACTGGCCCCTTAAGGGCGGCCTCAATCGAATCCCCGAGGGTCCGAGGTGTCATCACGGGGGTCGTACCCATTTGATCCATCCTCAACTGCAAGTACTTCTATCATTCCCAAGAGGGAAGGATAGTAGGGACATAAAGAGTGGGTTGAGAGTTCAGGAAAAATCTCAGCAAGTACATCTATACTTTAACGAAAATATTTTAGGCATATAGTCAAGTGAATAACAAGCAATTTTCTTACGTCTACATTAACATGGGACTCATGCTTAGACTGATGCACATACTCTTGACAAAAATTCATCTTTCTTTTCCTTTTCTCAATTTCCAAAACATACTTGTTCAAATCGTATAACAAAGCTTCTTTAATACATATTCCTTCAAAAGACTATTGTTTCAAAAACTTTCATCTTTTCTTATCTTAGGCTCCACTTATCATATCACATCATATATGGCCCGAAATCCATTTTTCTTTTTGTCATGACTTCTTATTTGGATACCTCACGGTTCCCCTATGCACCGTGTGCTCTCCGCTAGTTACCGTCACACCCGGCGACCAAGTCGACCTAAATGAATACCTTTTGCGCCCTTTCACGCTATTCATCACTTAGGGATTTCTCTCTGAGCAACTACAACCTTATCAGATGGTGAACCTATGCCAACACCGCTTATATGGCACCCACTAGCATTAGGTGCGACCACGCTCCGAACACCTTTTGGAGCCATACATGGTCCGCCGACTGTTCTTCGTCGACCCAGGGGTTTTCACTCAATTTAAACACTCCTGAGTGAACAGAGAGTTCTACTGGGACACCTCCCCATCCCAGCCTTTGGGGTTTTTCAAAAATTTTAATTTAATTCTTTCAAAAACATACTTTACTCAAAACATTGGTTTCGTGCTCATGCATGGGACATGCAACTTTTGACTTTGTGAATGCAAAACTCGAGGCGAACCCGAGTACACACATTTGATCATTTTTCCTTCAAAACCTTATTCTCTAAACACATACTCATGTGAAGACACTTAACAAATGCATTAGGGGGAATGGGGTTCTCGGCCTCCACCCATAGGGTTTGGGCCGAGACCCTACTTTGTCTCCCATTGATGTTCTCTTCTTCCATTTATCTCCTTATCACCTTCTAGCCTTAGTTCAATATTTAAAATAATTTCCTAGCCTCACAAGGGGTCAAACCCAAACCATATAGCTCTAAATTTTGTATTTTCTTTTCTTAGCCCTTCAAAGCTAGAGTCCTACTCGAATGCTCTATGTGAAACCAAATCCATACATGGCATTCTCCCAATAAACATACTTCTACTTCTCCAAAATATCCAAACATGAATATTAAATAAATAAGGAATTAAAGTTTCAAGATTTCCACTTCAAGGAATTCCTCCAAAACATAACTCCACAAACATGCATTTTTATAACCATCAAGCAACAATAATATCAATATCTTCCAAAATCAATATAACTAGTTTCCATCAATACTTTATACATGTTCATCCTAGCATGGCATTACTATAGGCAAGATGTTTTCATCTAAAAGTCAAGATACTTCTTCAAGTAACATATATGCATATATCCATATTCACAAATACTCAACTAACTTAACAACTTCATGCTTACATGCTTTTCCTCATCAAACCACCAAGATCATCAATTATCTCATAACTCTTTAATCAATAAGATTATAGGTTCTACACATGGATCCTAATCAAAATAACATTTCTACTCTCAAATTTTCCTCATGGCATTTCTAAGCAAGTAACCAAACGATACAAGTATATATAAGCATATACACACGTTCAAGCACATTCACTCCAAAATATACAAAGAATGCTAAAGGCAAAGTAAGGATATACTTACCAATCTTCCTAGCTAGCTTATATAACTTCTGAAAATAAAGAAATACTTAGTTAGAACATGCTAAAAATTTACCATTTTCAAAAGAGAAGGTTTTCTTTTTGAAAGCATGAACATAAGGTTCTTCTTCATGCTTCTAGGTTTCATTTTAAAGTAACTAAGTTACTTACCTCTTCTAGATTTCTCCTCCTTCCACAAACACTATATCCTCTTCTCCTTCTTAGCTTGGAGTGTTTAGGTGTCTAAGTGGTGAAAAGAAGTGAAGCAAAGTGGAGGGAAATGAGGTGTGTGCCGTGAGGTGCAAAGTGAGAGATGTGTGTGTGTGTATCTGAAATGTGCAAGCCAAAAGGGTGAGGAAACTAGGCCATTCGGCCAAGGCACTCCACTAGGCTCTTAGGCCACTCATTCCCCTATATTTGAGTGACTTGTGATGGGCTTAAAAGACCCTTGAGTGACTCCCATCACTTGATCACATCAACCCTAATCTATCCCATCCTAGGTTTGGAGATTTGCTCCCTTTTTCTTTCCTCATGGCTGGCCACTCATTCTAGGGTTCCAACCCCTTTCCATCATCTCACATTCTCTCTTGCCTCCCCAACAATCCTCTCACATGTCATTCAAAAGGATTTGAGAATCCCATTTTGGGAAAACACCCAAGTGGGTTTCGGATTCCATGGCTCCATCTGAACCCTCTCTCCATCTCACTTTCTTTTCTATTTTGTCACATGCTTCTTCCATCAGCCAATCACCTCACATCTCACCCAAGCTTGTCATGTCACTCTTACGCAAATCCTTATCTAGATTTGGTGGCAAAAGAAATTCAAACAAAGGGGAGGGGGAGTCGGCTAAGGCATACTCGAAACCCTCATCTCCCTTTCTCCCACTCTTGGTTCCATCATCTCACATCTCATGTCACTTTTTCTTACACCTCATGTCTCATCCAATCTTACACAAATCCTACACAAATCCTTCATGTCCTTTCATCTAGATTTGGAAAAGTTTTAGGTGAGAAAGCCCTAAGGCCATTCGGCCAAGCCCCCACCGAAACCCTTCCCTCCTTTCTCATCTCCAAATCTTGTCAAGTCCTTTTTCCATCATTTTACTATATATGGTAGGATCCTATGTTGATCTTATTTGGCAAAATCATACATCTCACACACTTATCTAGGTAGGAAAAGATGGAAGATTCTACTCATGTCTTCTATTTCCTTTCTCCAACCAAAACAACTAGTCAACTAGTCAACTAGCTCACCTACTAGCATTTTCTTCTCTCAACTACTAGTCTTGACTCAAATTACTAAACTTCTCCTAGCTTGACATATGTCATCAAAAATGAGTTTGGGTTGACTAGTGGGCTTCCTTTCATGGACCTATGGGCTTGTCTCTCCCCTACTTAGGCCCAAAGCTCTTACCATGGCCTTAAGGCCCTTAAACCCCTAAGTCCATCTTCTTAAGGCTTTAACCACCCATTTGCCTAAGTCACTAAGCCATATGTGTATATTTAAAATAAAAGCAAAATACGATAAATTTTGGGGTCGTCACAACTTTTCAAATAATTAGCGAGATTACTGGCTTAGGTATCGGAGCTTTCCCAGGTGGGAATCACTGGATCTTTTCAATTTATTGCAGGTGAACAGTTATAAGAGGGGAGCGAGACACATCCTTAACAACAAATATAAAAACAATCGGTCAATCACTCAAAAGAATGAGAAGTGTTTCGAAGAATGAAACCGAAATTTACTTTAATAGAGAGTGAGGAACCTCAGATCCGAAATTTACCTTTAACAGAGAGCGAAGGAACCTAAAATCTTTGCTTTCTTTCCCTTCTAAATCAATTAACAATCCAGATTTTCGGTGTCGAAGAAGGGAAAGAAAGGGTTACATTCCAGATTTTTGGTGACGAATATCAAAAACAATAAATAGGACCGAGATCGCAACTAAAAACTAAAAATCGAGTTGAAAAAAAAAACAATAAAAGCAAATGTTGAGGGAACAAACTTGAGAAACAATAATCAGAGGTGTGGAACCCTTGATGTCGAGGGAACAAATACGAGGAAATAATAGAAAGGTGTGAAACCCTTGAGAAATAGAGAACGAACTTGGAAAATGTCGAGGAAACCCTTGAGAAATAGGGAATTTTGCGCGTCTTCCCTCAACAGATAAAATTATAAAATAAGCAGATAGAGGTGTATAGGTAGATTGCTAGTCCAATGCTGGACACTTTTTACACTTCGTCCATATTTTGGACTTGCATATAGCAACGGAGCTATTGCTAATGCTCTTCCGTTGTAGATTCTACCTAAGGTTTCACCTTCAACCATTGCAGAAAATGCCGGCCAGCAACTCTCACCATGAGATTCAACTGCCAACGCCCCTCTCTGTCGTTCTCTCTTTCTCTATTTATGTTTGGTGCTTGTTATTTTCATGGATATGGTTTTTGCAAGTTTGTGTTTCTAAGTTTTGTTTTTCTTTTTGGTTCACTTGTAAAAATTTGAGACTTTCTTTTGGATTTTCTTCATGGAGGCGTGAATATGATGTTTTTTTTTCTCAATATCGCACCTTTTTTTTCTATGATTTGAGAAATTTCTTACTTTGTTGTTTAGAAATACCACATATTACATATGTTTTTGTGAATATATTCTGTGTTTGGGTTTCTAGAAACGGTATAAAAGAGATTGAATTTTATTAGAAAATTAGCGATAAACTAGAAAGACAAAAAGGTCAAAAAGTCACGAACATGGTCACTAAGGACAGTCAGCATCATTTAAAAGGCCAAGTTGTTACTATTGTTTTTTGAATTCACGCTTTTATATCTATAGAATACATATATATATATATATATATATATATATATATATATATATATTATATTTGTGCCACCAAGCTTATATGTTAATGAAGTAGAAGCTTAAGAAACAACTTATTGGTTAGCTCTTAGTAGTGCAAGTGGTGAAAGAGCAAACCCAACATGTGAATTATCATATTTATGCCATTTATATACAACATCTATTTGTTATTTCCAATGAACAAGATATTTCTTTTGATCCTTCCAAGCGACGTGAAAGAAAGAAATAATTAATATATTTAAGATAATTATATTTACAAAATTTTGTCTTAATTGATTCAATTTCATCGTATCCAGATTATATGGTTTCAAAGGTTGAACTAGATTTGTACACAGTCCCAATAAGACTTCATTCTTGAACAAAGACTCATATCATATATTGCTCATTGATGAGTGCATAAAAATGCACTCTAAATACTCTATTTAAATACTAAAAGAAATGAGAAAATAATGGATATAACTCATGTTATTAAAATTAATGGTCATTTATCTTGAAATAGATATAAGTATGATTTAATATATTGATGAGAATATAAAATGCCATATTTTCCTCTCTTAATGTTTAATACTTTATTCTTATTTGATGCCTAAATATACTCATTATTCTTATATTTTGATTTAGGACACAAATGGAGACATTAGGAGCAAATGAAGATAATTACGGAATTTTAGACAGTTCTGACATCTTTTCGTAATATAGGCATAACTCTCTCATCCAATCTCCGATTGAGCTGATTTAAGATGATCTAGAACCGCAAGAGAAATATCTATAACTTTTATATTTTGTGTTTGAAGAGATATCCACTAAATCTAAGACAAAATCGACCATCAAGTGGACGCACCTGCACTTGACGTTCCTGGATATTTTTCAGCCACTTGCATCAAATCCAAATGTTATCATAATATTTTCCAGCAAGCACTCATACACCAACTTGGAAATTCAATGATCAATTCATATGCAAGATGAAGTGCACTCAAGTTTCTTGTAGACAAATTATTTGACCACAAGATATTAAGTCATACAAGACAACTAATAGATAGAGAAGCAAAATTGAAACACTCAACCTACAAGCAAAATCCAGCTCATGCATGGTGGGAAAACAAATGATCAAAATGACAACTTACAAATTACTTGGATTCAAGAATGGCACATGGCAAAACAAGTTGAAATTGTGATGATTTTGTCATGACAACTTGTATGAAGGATGCTTATAAATAGAAGGAAGGGGTGTGTGTTCTAAGACAATGCTTAGTGTGCTTGGATGCCTTGGAAGATACATTGTTTTTGAGAGCTTGAGAAAAGAAAAGAAAAACCAAAGAAGAGAGAAGAAAATAATGGTTGGCTCTTCCATATTATCCCTTGAAGAATTTTTGTTGCATATTTTCAATATGTGTAACTAATTTTCTAGTAGAGCTAGGGATGAATTTGTATATATAATGGTATTTGTAATTGTTTTTTATTCATATATGTGTTCTTCAAATATTAAACTCTTTTGTTTAGTCATTCGAAATTTATTATAAATGTTTTCGTCACCAAATAATCTTAGAATTTATTTCATTTATAGATTCAGTCATGCTTTTTCTATTAAATGCAATAATCCTTTGATTATGTTTGGTTCAATTGGTTATCTATTTTAATTTAATTCTCTGCTGCAATATTGCTCTACGAGTATATTGTCGACGTTGAATTTCTTTAATATCGATAACAATTCCTGTTCTTATATTGTGACGAATGATTTTTCGAAAGATTACATTTGATTTAAATCTGGTTATTAATGTTTTATTTTCCGATTGAAAATTTGGACATAGAATTTTCAATTGAGTTATTAATGAATCGAAAATAATTAAAATACCAATTATATACAAAGGATTCCCGATGCTTTACTTTTCGCACTCATCTAAATCTTTTTGTTAATTTCGTTACTGTTCTTCAATTTCTCAATCCATCTCCCTGTGGAATCGACACCCCAAAGCTATACTGCAAACGACCGCATTATTCTTTAGGCGTAATCACTCATGATCTAGCCTAAAAAACTCTATTACGTTATGAAAGAGTATACTTTTAATATGAATTATGAATTTTCTGCCAACTTCTTTCTCAAATTATCAAAACTAATATATATACTCAAAATATTAAACAAAATATACTTCTACAATTTAATTTACTTATATTCATTAAAATAGGTTTTCTTTAACCTTTTTTTGTTTTTACTCTTTGCACATCTTTTTCTCCTACTCATCCATACTTCTCTAAAAAAACCATCTTATCTAGATTTTCCTCTCTAGTCTCTTGCATGTAGAGATTTTTCTTTTTATTGTCTTTGTGCAGGAGAACTAATAGTGATCATGGTTGAAGAACCAGAAGGAATGTATGAAAAATTGTCCTTACCAAGTCTGAGCAAGAAGTGGTTCTCGTTGACGCACATTTGTTGCAAGAGAACATTGGAGGGGAAAATTTCCTAATAGTCCAATTGTTGACTTCTAGGCATTACAATAAGGTGGCTTTTAAATAGATGTTGAGGAGAGTTTGGCATCCAATAAAATCTATGTGGCCTCAGGATTTGGATTCTAAGTTTCTCATTGCTGAGTTTGAACATATAAGGGATAATTAAATGGTGATTTGAGATGGACCATGGTCCTTTGATAAACAATCAATTTTAGTAATAAATTTTGATGGGTTTCTACAAACTCATCATCTACATTTCCTTAAGCATTATTTTGGGTACGGCTTCATGATATACCTCTAATGGCTCAGAGTGAGTTTGTGGGGAGGTTGCTTGGTGGTATGCAAGGTTGTGGAGGTCGACTTGATGAGTGGAGGCTTTGCATAGGAGGAGGAGGAGGAGCTTATGAGAGTTTGTGTTTGAATGTATCCAAACTTTGTTACGAGAGAATAAGCTTAGCCATAAGATTGTGTAATAACCCAAATTTTTTAAGATAAAACATTTACTTGAAAATATTTTAAAGGGATTTATTGGAATGATATTTTTTTTAATGAAAATAGGATTTGAGGCTTAGATGCATTCGAAGAAAAATTTTGGATTGAACTTTGAGAATTTTAGCAAGGTATCAACTAGAGAAATTCAATTTGGACCTAGAAAGAGATACATATTCAAAATTTGAGGAATAAATTTAAAGGGAAGTGATAGAACAAACATCAAACACTTGGTGTGCCAAAACGAGTTCTCGGGATGATCTGTCGAGTTTTTGTGTAATAATCATAACTCTTTCATATGAGGTCAGAACGAGGTTATTCCAACTCATATAGAACCTTAGGAGACAGATATAGAACTTTCATGTTTTAATATTTTGAGGATAAGGAACGAATAAGGGACTAACTCTGGTGTAAAATGGATGGGAATGGGAGTCAACTGGTAACTAATTTAGATAAGTTGTCTTATGTTTGGCCATGTGACAAATATTGTGATTAGCTATCAATTTTTTTGAGGTCTTAACATGTGTGGAAACATATGGCAAGTTGGTAAGAATTTATCTAGAAGCCTTGGTGGGTAAGAAAATAAAGGAAACAAATGGAGAACTCGGATTGGATGTTTTCGGGTGAGTTTTGACATGTTGCAGTAAATTAATCATCTCTCTCACCTGATCTTGTAATGAAGTGATTAAAAATCCTATAGATCACTAAGAGGATGATCTAAAACTTTCATATTTTGACTTTTAGAATAATCAAATTTTATCAAGGACTTATTTGGACTGGAACTTGGGTGAACCCTTGGAGAGGCCAAGTGACCAGATACACCCCATTGGAAGATATTATCATGCTATTTTGTCTCTACCTCACATGAGTTGGTTTTACTTGAGCCATTGATCATTTTTGATCTTCTAGATGGATTAAATCAGACCATTGGATGGAGATATTATCATTTAGCCTAAGGTTTAGAGGTAGTGATGGGGGCTAAGTGAAGATGGACAAGTGTACATGGTCTTTGAAGTAGAAACAGGTTACCTCTTTGCTTTTGGGCTTGAGCAACGCCTCTTATGCCTATATAGATAGATATCTAAGACTCGTTTCTTTAGAGGGAACACTCGACTATAGTGTACGAAGAACAAGAAAAATTCAACTAAGCACACTTACACCACTAGAACACCAAAGAGAAGGCAATCTAAAGGCCTTGGAGGGAGGATTGTCTAAAGCTCAATTTTGTCATCCAACCAAGCTTAGGATAAATTTGTAAGTGCCTATATTAACTTAATCTTGACAAAGAATAAGTGCTTTGATAATTGGATTATGTTTGATATTTATTTGAGTTTAATCATTGTTTATGTGTTAAATTGAAACATATTGAATTTTGGAGTGGATTTTGTTATGTAAAAATGCTAAGAAAAATTGTAAGACCTTAGAAATATATTTTGTGAAAATATATTAATAGGATTATGAGAAAATATGACGTCTAGATTTGGAAAAAAATGATAAACCAACTCTAGAAAATTTCGAGCTTAATTGGGGTATTATTGGCAGATTCAATACCTTTTAGTAAATCAGACATAACTTGTTAGTGTGATGTCGGAATTGGATAATTAGAGAGGCTATGGAAAGCTAAGATAAAGATATACAAATTTCATATTTTGAGTTTTAAGAGATAAGGAATCAATAAATGATTAAATTGGGATTAAAATGGCAGAATCGAGTTTACCATAGTAAGCATTATTCGTTAAGTTTTGACGTTACGAATTTATGTGATATAAGTGCATGTATACGTGATGTGTATTCTTGGGATATGTTTTTATATGTCACATGAATTATGAAGACATGAAACATGCATGTCATAAGCCTAAGTTATGTGTATATTGCATTTTGTCACATACATGTGTCATCATAAGTCATGACGTCTGTTTTAAGAAAAGTCTATGTTACATGTCGTCAAGTAAATGTCGTCATAAGTCATGTCAAGCATTAAAGAAATAAAAAAGGATATAACATGGCCCAACCATGAGTAATAATAGTGGATATAAGTAAAGATTTATAAGAACAAGAATTTTAAGATAAGAATTAAAAGTCCATGCATGATACAAGTTTGTTAGTCTAAATCATGGATGAGTCACATGAAGCATGCCATAAATGCATATTCTGGCTGTCTAGCTTGTATGTAGTTATTTTATGATATCTATACTTTTATTAAGTTACGTGTGTACTTACTGAGATTTTCAAGGAAATCTCACTCTTGTATATTTTTATTTTTGAAAATATAAAATTATATTGCAGGATTGATGACTGAGATAAGGGAAGATCCAATGACTTAAGAAACTCAGAGGAGTCTAGATAACCATAAATTTAGTCTAAGTTTTGAGAATAAATTATGTACATGATTGACAAAACTAACTAGGTTATGTATGTAATGATACAATGTTATTATAAGAATGGATGATGTGGGTATTGTGGTTTTAGTTCATCATGTGATCATTAGAAAATTTTTATTCAGAACTTTTCCGCTGTAATTTCGATAAATACGGGGGTAAGTAGTCTAGTGTTACTTATCCTGACACTTCAATTTACATTAAATCCCAAACGTAAATTGGGGGCGTCACAGAATGGTATCAGAGCAATACGACTCTAAGTAAATCCATATTGTCTTAGGAAAAGATCACATGGTAATAAAATAAGCTTGAATCTTTGTGAAGTAAGGTGGGTTTGGTGAATGATTTGGATGTTAGAAGTTTGGAGTTATTAAGGAGAAATTTTTTGTTAGGTGTGGAATGTTGATTGGAGGAGATGATATGATTGAAAATACCAGTATAGGTATAAACATTTAGTATGGTAGGCTTGAAATTATTATGGATATGGATTGCTTTTCCAATATTAAGGTTCAACCTCCCAAATTTCGAGGACGAAATTTATTTTAAGAGAGGGAGGGAAGATGTAATAACCTAAATTTTTTAAAATAAAGTATTTATTTGAGAATATTTTTAAGGGATTTATTAGAATGATATTCTTCCATGAAAATAGAATTTGAGGCTTAAATGCATTCGAAGAAAAATTTTGGATTAAATTTTGGAAATTTTAGCAAGGTATCAACTAGAGAAATTCAATTTGGACCTAGAAAGAGATAAATATTCAAAATTTGAGGAAGAAATTCAAATGAAAGTGATAGAACAAAACATCAAACACTTGTTGTGCCAAAACGAGTTCTCGGACTGATCCGTTGGGTTTTGGTGTAATAATCATAACTCTTTCATATAAAGTCATAATGAGGTTATTAAAACTTATATATAACCATAAAAGGCAAATCTAGAACTTTAATGTTTTGGGATTTTGAAGATAAAGAATTAATCAATGACTAAATCTGGTGTGAAATAGACGGACGGGAATGGGAGTCAACTGTTAATCAACTTAGATGAGTTGTCTTATATTCGGCCATGTGACAAAAATAGTGATTGGATATCAATTTTTTTGAGGTCTTAACATATGTGGGAGCCTGTGGCAAGTTGGTAAGAATTGATTTAGAAGTCTTGGTGGGTAAGAAAATAAAGGAAACAAATGGAGAACTCGGATTGGATGTTCTCAAGTGAGTTTTGACATGTTTTGGTAAATTAATCATATCTCTTTCATCTGATGTTGTAATGAAGTGATTAAAAATCCCATAGATCACTAAGAGGATGATCTAAAACTTTCATGTTTTGAGTTTTCAAATAATCAAATTTTATCAAAGACTTATTTGGGCTGGAACTTGGTTGACCCCTTAGAGAGGCCAAGTGACTGGATACACCCCATTGGAAGATATTATCATGCTATTTTGTCTCTACCTCACATGAGTTGGTTTTACTTGAGCCATTGATCATTTTTAATCTTCTAGATGGCTTAAATCAGACCAATGGATGAATATATTATCATTTAGCCTAAGGTTTAGAGGTAATAATGGAGGCTGAGTGAAGATGGACAAGTGTACATGGTCTTTAGAGTAGTAACTGGTCACCTATTTTCTTTTGGGCTTGGGAAACGCCTCTTATGCCTATATATATATATATATTTAAGACTATTTTCTCTTCTCTTTAGAGGGAACACTTGACTATAGTGGAAGAAGAACAAGAAAAATTAACCTAAGTACACTTACACCACAAGAACACCAAAGAGAAGTCAATCTAGAGGCCTTGGAGGGAGGATTGCCTAAAGCTCAATCCTATCATCCAAACAAGCTTAGGAGAATTTTTTAAGTGCATATATTAACTTAATCTTAGCATAGAATAAGTGGTTTGATGATTGGATTATATTTGATATTTATTTGAGCTTAAACTTTGTTTATGTGTTAAATTGAAACATATTGAATTTTGGAATAATTTTTGTTATGTAAAAATGCTAAGAAAAATTGTAAGACCTTATAAATATATTTTATGATAATATATTAAGAGGATTATGAGAAACTATGAGGTTTGGATTTGGAAAAAAATAATAAACCAACTCTAGGAAATTTCGGGCTTAATAGGGGTATTATTGGCAGATTCAACATCTTTTAATAAATCATACATAACCTGTTAGTGTGATGTCAGAATTGGATAATTCAAGAGGCTATAAAATCTAAGATAGCTATTTATAACTTTTATGTTTTGAGTTTTAAGAGATAAGGAATCAATAAAGGATTAAATTGAGATTGAAGTGGCAGAACCGAATTTACCATAGTAAGCATTATTCATTAAGTTTTGACGTTATGAATTTATATGACGTAAGTGCATGTATATGTGATGTGTGTTCTTGGGATATACTTTTATATGTCACATGAATTATGAAGACATGAAACATGCATGTCATAAGCCTAAGTTATGTGTATATTGCATTTTGTCACATACATGTGTCACCATAAGTGATGACGTCTATTTTAAGAAAAGTCTATGTTACATGTCATCAAGTAAGTGTCGTTATAAATCATGTCAAGCATTAAAAAAATAAAAAAGGATATGACATGGCCCAACCACAGATAATAATAGTGGCATGGCTCAACCATGGATAATAATAGTAGATATAAGTAAAGATTTATAAGAACAAAAAGTTTCAGATAAAAATGAAAAGTCTATGCATGATACAAGTTTGTAAGTCTAAGTCATGCATGAGCCACATGAAGTATGCCATAAATGCATACTCTAGCTGTCTGGCTTGTATGTGATTATTTTATAATGTCTATGCTTTTATTAAGTTACGTGTGTACTTATTGAGATTTTCAAGTAAATATCACTCTTGTATATTTCTATTTTTGAAAATATAAAATTATCTTGCAAGATTGATGACTGAGATAAGGGAAGGCCCAATGACTTAAGAAACTCAGAGGATCCTGATGACTATAAAGTTAGTCTAGGTTTTGAGAATAAATTATGTACATGACTGACAAAACTAACTGGATTACGTATGTAATGATACCATGTTATTATAAGAATGGATGAGGTGGATATTGTGGTTTTAGTTCACCATGTGATCTTTAGAAAATTTTTAGTCAGAACTCTTCCACTGCAATTTCGATAAATACAAGAATGAGTAGTCAAGTGTTACTTATTCTGATACTCCGATTTACGTTAAATCTCAAACGTAAATTAGGGGCGTCACAGACCAAGTGTTCAATATCGGGTGTGTTTCTCTTACAAGATGTTGCCTGATTTTTGTTATATCTATGGCAGACTTAGACATACTCATCATGATTGTGAATAGGAAGGGCATTTTGCTGAAAAAGAGGGGACTTTTCCGTATGGCTAGTGCTTACAGGGTATAGGTCACGGTGGCAAAAGCATGAAAAATGGTGGTCGATGACAGTCATCAATGGTGATTTCTCCACAAGTAGATTACCAACATAATGACATGAACGTGGCTGAGGAAGTTGTGGCAAAAAGCGATCCTTCAAAAGAAGTTACTATGCCATCGTTACATGTTGAAATAGCGGAGATGGAGATGGGGCATGTCAATGTGGAGGATGATGATGTAATTGAGATGTCGGGAAAGTGAATGATGATCTGCGAGATTCTCAGGAATAGGTTGACTATGTTAACCAGAATAAAGACTTGGATGTGAAGAGGAAAGGATTGATGGGCCTTGATAGTAGTGGCAGCAAAATGGGCCTCCATGGTGTGGGCTTGGAAAGTGAATTAAGTTTTGTTGAAAACAGAGGTCCTTGACTTAAGTAGATGGAAAAGGAAAGTGGGGACCATTGGAGAACCAATGTCTTCATCACCTACCTTGTGTGCAGAGAAAAGAAAGTCCTCCATTGCGATTCAAGGGGATATTGCAAAGAAAGGGAAGCGTCTAAAGAGTGGTATTCCTATGGATGATGGGGAGTGTTGTCTTCATGTGGTACCTATTGAGCTATCAGCAGAGGCTGGATCCCAGCTATGCCGACAGCCATGAAAACTATTTGTTGGAATTTCTGTGGACTTGGGAACCCACAGAGAGTTCGATCTTTTTGTGATTTACGTGGCACGAGCTATGGATATTGTAAGTATAAATTAGGCTTTGTTCATTGTTTTACTGTTGATTGTGTGGGGAAAAGTGCGAGATTAGTGTTGTTATGGAAGATGGGAGTTTTTGTTCAAATTAAATCTTTTTCTAGGTATCATGCAGAGGCATTGCTTAAAGAGTTTAATTTGGAGAAGTGGAGATTCACATGTGTGTATGGTCATCCTAATGCATCTAGTAGGCACTTTACTTGGGATCTTATTCAATCACTCAATTCCAATGAGGACTTTTCCTGCTGTTACATGGTGATTTTAATAAAAATCTACATATACATGAGGAAAGGGGAGGGAGGCCACGACTTGAGAATCAAACATTGGCCCTTAGAAAGGTGTTGATGGACTATTCTATGAGGGATTTGGATTTTAAGGGGCCTAAGTACATGTTGTGTAATGGGAGGGAAGATTATTACAATATCACTAAGAGGCTAGATAGATTTCTGGGTAACAAGAATCTATGTCAAATGTTTCCTCAAGCTATGGTCAAGCATGGTGTGGTAGCTCATTTAGACCATTTACCAGTTATGTTTGAGACTGAGTTATTTGGGGTTAGGGAGAGAATAAAGAAATAGCTTTGGTTTGAGGCCATGTGGGTGGGGACACTACAACATAATGGAGCTTTTGCCACCATTTTTTTTCTAGCAGAAAAGAAATTCCCACAAATAGCGTTTTTATTCACAAAGAGGAGGTCTCCAGAAATAGGACATGAAATTGTCAATATAATTGTCTATTTTTGGCAAAAGCCATTTGCCGTAAATAGTTTTGACATAACTAATTGTTTTCGGCATGAACTGGAGTTGTTATGATGACATCCTCTCACTAATAATGTGGTTCCCATAATAGCTATTTTATATAAATAGCGAGATTCATCTTATTAGCCACGCGGCTTTCCCCTCCTATCATATTTTCTCACGCGATCTAAGTCTACAATCGGTTTACATAGAACCCAATCCCCATGGGCTGGATTCCTACGGATCCCATTTCAAGAATGCATCAGTGAATTGTCTTGAGTCTTCACCCCCTGAATCGTCTTCAATGGCACAAAAATGGTCGATTCACGGTAGTCTGATTAGAACCAAAATCACCTACCCAATTTTTGTTGCATGCTATGTGAACTACCTACCAAAGGGAGTAGTGGCAAGCTGTGACCATTGGGTAACTCTTACCAACTCTTATTTTCTTTTGCCGCCCCCATTTTTCCTATATTTCATTGTGTTGGAGTGTATGATTTGGGGAGAAGCTAGGTGTTTTTTGGTATGATTATATCACATCAAATTGCTAGTGGCATTTTACCCTTTACTATTTTGATCTCTGCATGCCAAATGTTTGGGACACAAAAGACTCTGAAGCTTGTATCTATGCACTCCTTTTGTGAGTTAGGGTTTAAAATGCTTGATATGAGTCAATGATTTTGAATGATTTATAAGATTTGATTAGAAAATAGTTTGTCCAAGTGCAGAACATGGTAATGCACAAAAAACCTACATACGATATATATCCAAGTGTGCTTGTAGTTGTTGTCAAGGCATTAAAAATTAAGGTTAATGACACTTTTGCTATTTTGGAATATTTCTCACCATTAAGCTATTGAAATAATTTTTTGATAAGTAAAAAGTGAATATTTTATTAATACTGAATGGGTGTAGTCCACGAATATACGAAGTATACAAGAGAATGCACCTAATTAGGAACTATATTTGGATATAGGGATTATGACAGCTATAGCAGTAGGATTCATATCATGGAAGTTTAAATCCACTTTCCAAAAAAAAAAACTCTCAATAGGTTATCATCCAAAAACTCTTGCATATCTCCTTAAAATCTTTGGATAAGATATATAAAGATATTGCAAAGAAGCATCCTCCTTTAGTATTCTCATAATTATTTCAAACATCCTATGGCTTAAAATATCCATGAACTATGCATAACTCAGTATTGAATTAAGGAATACAATGCCATATAATTTGCATTAGGCTAATGCATGATATCCCACATTCAAAACAAAGTTATGAATTGCCAAATCCCAACTATTTGTGGAGTACCTGCAGATCATAATTTCCTCCAATGAAGTCTAACAATGCTCATTTTCTCTCTTAATCAAAACTACTGCCTTTTGTCTCACTTTGTGGTTTATTTAGTGCCAACCACACTATTTGCAAATATCTACAATTCTAGACTTGGGATATCATTCTCTGATTTTTTTAATCCACAATACCATTCTCTTATTCTTTTAAGCCACTGAAATAAAAATTCCTCAGTGCTACAACATACCCTTTTAGCTAAAATATAGAAGACTGCAAATGAAGAATATATTGCCCTGAGCTTCTGGGGATATGTCACTAAGGCCTTGAATGTCAACATTCTCTAATGATTCTTTAATAAAATTTTCAAACTTGGACGGCAATTCATGGTCTTCAGATAATTTTATTATACTTGTACTGTCAGGCAACAACCCTTGTAAATCAAGTCTAGAATTTTTTGGTGTTTGTTTATCAATACTTCCTTCGTGCATATCAAGGTTTTTTTAAAGGCAAAATCTATATTCAGCATTTCTCAATGTATATCTACAATAAACTAAGAACTATACCATTACTAAACTTTACCATTCTGAGTACACATTAGTTGGTAAAGGACGAGAAAGGGGGAGAAATTATATAGGTCAAACATAACATAATATGAAGAATAAAAGAGAACAAGGATTCCAATTAATCGGAGAATAAAAATATGGGTCAAGTAATGCACATGATGTTGAACATGAACATACCTAGTTATCATTGAAGAAACCAATAACTTAGAGAGGGGTTCCCTCAAGGCCTAAATAAGAACTCAAAACTGGTCAGATGGAAATAAGCCCAACATGCCAAATATCGTCCGTTGATTGGCATACACTGTTGTTGGTGGAACTTCTTTCTGAATAAGGCTTGCGTCTAATAGCTCTATCTCTTGTATCAAGTTTAAGAGAACCAATTTCTGGAAAATTGAGCACGAACATCAAATGTGGGCATTGAAAACATAACCATTATTAAACCGAGGTACTTCCCAAAAAATAAATAAAATAAACCCAAATATCTTACCAACTCTACATCCAATATCTTCTGTAAAACACATATTCACAAATACTGCAAAATTTTCATTAATTGAGTAAAGGTACTTCCCACTAGACTATTTCTCTTGTAGTTATTTTCTGACTTTCCAATTTTTAAAAAAAAAATTAATTTATTGGTTAAGGCTGGATATATTTAAAAGTTAATGATCCTTGAGTGATTCAGATTGTTCAGCGATGTCAATGTTTTGGATATGGAAACTGATTCTAAAGATATTTTCTCAGTCACGAATAGGTATTTACTGAAAAAAATATTTTAGTTTTCTCTATCTTTTGGTTTTCTTGGTTGCTGAGAAAATGCAAGAAAAATCAAAGAAAGCATATATGTTTCTTATTATGTTTCTCTTGCTATTTCAATCTTGTTTCTTATTATATACAATCTATTAATTATATCAGTGAGGTAGTGGTGACATTTTTCATCAGTTTATTAGGATTTGTATCAGTGAATGCGGATGGCAACTAGCTTTGTGAAGAAGGTTGTAAATACAAAAGCAGAGCGTGTTCTTGATCACATAAGTCACTGTTGGAGTTCTTGTTTCATGTTAAATGAGTTCAACAATCTTCTTGCCGTCTATCGTTGTGCAAAGCTTTAGCAGCATAGCATGTTGTTGTAACTTGGTTATTCATAATGATTAGGTTCTAAATTTTTTCTGATTACTAGTGATCTTCTATTAATTGACGTCGTTGTTCTCATTTAATGTTTTGAGTTTTGTGGATAGCTTAATGTCCAATTTATTTGTAATAGCCCAAATTTTCTAAGGTAAATTATTTTATGGATTTATTTGATGCATTTATTTATTAGGAAATTAGAGTAGGAGATTTAATTGAGGAATGTGAGATTACACTTAGTATTAGGAATTATGCATTTTCGGATTAATCTGTCGAGTTTTAGTAAAATGGGCATAAGTTATTCATATGAGGTCCAAATGAGGTGATTCTAATTGTTATAGAACCTTAAGAGATATATATAAAACATTTATGTTTTAAGTTTCCTGAGATTCGGAAGGAATCAATAACTTATTTGGGAATCAAGTAGGGAGCTTGGGAATGGGCTCAAATGGAACCCGAGTTGGATAGATTGAACTAAATTGGGTCATGTAACTAATTAGGCAATTGGTTTTAAGGTTTTCTGGGATTATAAAATGTGTATGGATATTTAGAAATGGATGTAAAGTTGATTTGGAAGCCAATTGAATAGTTAGTGTGATGGAAACTCAAGGGGAACCAAAATCTAGTTGATAGGTGACTAAGTGGATCAAATTTGGCTCTACCTTAACTAAACTAAGTAATGGCCTTCTAGAACTTGTTGAAGGGAGACTTAAGGGAGTTAGAAAGGAACCAAATGAGTAGGAAAATCTGGAAGGGGGCGTGTGACATAAGGAGAGGGCTGGAGATGAGAGATGCATGCATGGTAGGTGAAATGCCACCTCACCTCTTATCCCTTTAGCTTACTTCTCAGCCATGGATCAAAATGGGCAGTCAAAATATCTCAAATGTGAGCCCTTGGATGAAAAATCCAGCTGCAAAGTCTAGGATTTGGGAGGCTTAATCCTCATCATGAGATTTGCTTAGATAGACATCTCATCATCCATGCAAATCTGGCAACTAGTGCACCTTAGGTGCATTTCCTTTTCTCTCCCTCATGTTGGTCGACCACCACCCTATAAATAGAGCCTTGAGAGCTTTCTAAGCTCCTTTAGAAGGAGATAACACTTTCTCTTTGGAAGCCATACCAGAAAAATCTATCTAAACCCTTAAAGAGTTCATTTGTGAGCTAAGTGAGTGAGTGTGGGAGAAAACTTGCAAGAAGTTGGTTGGATCAATTCTCTTGAGCTTGGAAGAATTTGTAAGTCCATATTCTAGCTTAATTTAAGCATGTAAATGGTTTATTAAGGTGATTGAGCTATGTTTACTAGTAATGAACACTTAAGAACATGATTAAGTGGCAATGTGACATATGAGTAGGGTTGATTTTAATTTGTCCTATAAATATGTTCAATAAAATTTGTAAGAACTTAGATTTAAGTTTTTAAGGAACTAAATAGGGTGTATTGAAAAGATTGGCATGTTTTGATTAGAAAAACTCTTAGAGCCGTGAGTTCGCTCGACCCTCGCTCGACATGTGAGTCGAGCGAAGGCAAAATATGAACCCTCGCTAGAGTTCGCTCGATACTCTGTTCGAGCGAGTTCCAACCCGAAAATTCGCTCGATACTCGCTCGACAAGCCGCTCGAGCGAGATGCCCTGTTTTACTTAGACTTAGGGTTTTCCTAGAATAGAATGGGTGTTTCAACGGAAAGGGTTATAAGTGAAAACAACTCATAGGAATAAGAGAGGTATAAAAAGAAAGAAAACAATATATAAATAAGATTAAGTTAGTCACCTCGTGACGGGGACGGCGAGACGTAACGCCCGGATGACTGACGTGCCAACAGGGACGGCGACACGTAACGCCTGTCGTGTTATAAGAATGACTGATCTTCACGGGGACGGCGAGACGTAACGCCCGCAGTAATATTTGTATATGTTTTGTGTCAAGACGGGGACGGCGATACGTAACGCCCGTGAGATTGACACCAGGCTCATCACAAAGGGACGGCGAGACCTAACGCCCGGATGGTGGATGAGTGTATGTGATGGGGACGGCGATACGTAATGCCCATCAGTGATAAGAAAGAATGAGAATCTTAAGGAAAACAGTGTAATATAGTATAAGACTATGGTTAAGTTAAGAATTGTATTAGTTAGACAGTGGTCTTATGAGGGGTATATTAGGGTAATTTCCCTTGCCATCAGTGGTGATATTATTATTGTTGTTTTTCCCTATTTCCTTTAAGCTGTTTATGTACTTACTGAGATTTCATTCGAAATCTCACTCCTTTGTGGCTCCATATATTTTTCGTGTATATCAATTTATACAGGATTCAATGACCAGCAAAGGGACAGCCTCGACGAGGCAGGAGACTTCGGGGAGTCCTGAGGGACTTTCCGACTATAGTCCTTACATGGACATTTCTTTTGTTTCCGTCAGACCTCCTATCAATAATCAACCCACTGGAGTTTGGAGTCGTGACGCATCCGCTTTTGCTGAGGAGAGGCGACGTACAGGATGCTGCTTAACCTTAGGAATAGATGGCTCATTGTCTATGTGTGGAGTTTGTTTGACTCCACAGGGACAACTGCTCCAGCGAGACTTTAGTGTTAATATGGATAGGTTTCGCTATGGGAGAGAATACCCCGAGGTTAAGAGGGAAAAAGAGTGAGGTGAAGGAAAGTTCTTTTGGATGAATGTAAAATATTTTACTATAGTTTGGGTCTTTTATATGTAAAAAGTACAATGTTAAGTTTTAATGAATGTTGTAAATATATTTCCATGTCATCTTTAGAAAGTCTTATATCTAAAACCTGATCCGCTGCGAATTAAGTGTTATATGCTTTTTATTCTTGTTAAGTACGAGGGTGAGTAGCCAAGTGTTGCTCATCCAGACACCTTAATTTACGTTAAATCCCAGACGTAAGTTGGGGGCGTCACAGAGTGGTATCAGAGCTATAACGTCTCTGGGTCAAATCCACAGTGTCCTAGGAAAAAATGGATCACATGGTACCAGTATAGGCTTGAATCTTTATCAGATTGGAGTTTGGAGTAATATGGGTGAATGTTTGGATTTTTGGAATTTGGAAGTTTCTAAAGTAAGTATAGCTTATGGTGAAGTTGGGTGTATTTCAGGAAAATAATATGCCAAGAGGTCGTCCTCCCTTGAAACGAGTAGATGTGGTAGACCAGAATCCTTCTTTGGTTACCCCTCCACGTACTGAAGAGCAGACGGCACCAAGCTCCCCGTTGAGAGAAGGACAGACGCCATCAAACCCACCGTTGGGGGAAGGGCAGATGGCACCGAACCCATTATTGGGAGAAGAACAGAGAACACGGAATCCACCCTTGGAAGGGGGACCAGTGGTGCAACCCCCCCCCCCCCCATTAGAAGGAGGCCAGGCAATATCTGAAGCTATTCGGCAAATGACAGAAGTGGTGAGAAATCAAATAGAACAGAGCTGTTATCATCAGCAGAATGAAAATAGAAGAGAAGCTCAAGGGTGTCCGTATGAAAAATTTTTAGCGTACCGATACCCGCCCTTTATCGGAATGGAAGGAGCATTAAAGGCAGACAAATGGATTGTAGACTTGGAATGCACCTTCGAAGTTAGCAGTTGCACCGAAGTTCAAAAAGTGCAGTATGCAGGCATCTGTTACAAGGAGAAGCAGGACTGTTAGAAAAGCCTCTTGGATGAAAGAAAGTTTGGTAAGTGAAGGTGGTTGGATGATAAAATGTAGATATGATTGTTGGTTATAATTTCAGTTTGTTAAAAGAACACAATTAATGTAGATATGTAGCATTTTGTGGATGTATTATACTTATTTTGGGGATGTAACTATAATGCATTGTCATTGAGTGAATTGATTATGTTTACAATCATTAACGGATGGAGACTCGTTAATGAGACTTGGAAAGCTTAAGGAAGCATTGATCTTCATGGGCTAGCTGCTTTGCAGTGGTCTTTGTCTCATCTCTCCAATATTTCATTTCATCCTTTAACATGGCATGATCCTAAATTTGTTCTTTGTCAATATTCTCAGTGGTTCTTGAATCATTTGCAAGCATCATAGCATATGTGACTAATTATGAGTGATTTTTGTAAATGATTATTCACCATTTCTCATCAACTTAAATGCTTGGTACAACTAGTTACTAGGGGAGGATTTGATCACTCTAATCCTCCCCTAGGCAGAGTACATGTGATTGTGCTCTTGAGTTGTATGGGAGTTGAATTTTAATGCACATAACAAAGGATTGAGGTTCACTAGCATATGTTGCTTGATTTGTATATTTGAGTTTTCAATTCCTCTTCTTTTTGGCCTGAAAATGATCAATTGATTAATTAAATGTGGTTGGCACAACTTCATCGTTAGATATTATGGTTCAGATTTGCAATTGTTTTGTCATTTCATTTACTTATTAGTTGGTATCAAACTTGTCCATTTGCTATACTTTTAATGGATAATTGTGTCAAATATATCTCCTGCACCCATTATCTGTATTATGGAATGTATTTATTCTGAAATTCTTACATTTTTTATTTTATTTTGTACTTTGAGTTAACCAGAAAATTCAAACTTAAGAGTCCAATTCCATCCAATACACTGAACTTGATGAAGTCAATACATCTCCTACACTGATGTGTTCCTTTTTTTTTTTTTTGTAGTTTTACCCACCCTAGTAAAAACTATAGTCAAGCATTCTTTGAATATACAAAGAACTTGGCTTTATTCTTAGCCCAATAAAAAGCGGAATTCTTTTCTTTTTTGGTGGGGGAGGAGAAACAAGTTCTACTTCAGAAAATATTAACCCAATAAAAAGGTCAAGATGCTACAACTGATTATGTAGTTGGATGAGAACTAAGTAGATATTCTTTTTTCAAAAATATTGATTAAAAATTTAATAAATAGAATATAATTCGTAATTAACTTTTTAACCCATAATTTAATTAGATTATAATTATTAATTAACATATAAATAAGTAGAATAGTAAAATATGATAAAATAAAATAAATAAATAAAATAAATTAACAATTACAAATAATTAAATATAGTTTTACTTATTAATTACTCATTACTATATATCTTCATAAATGGATAATCTAATGTAGAGATTTGATGTGAATAGCCAAAACTAAAATATGGTTATATTATTTTATTATTATGTAATGAAAGAATAGCTATTGCAATGTAGAAATTTATGTGAATGGAATAGTTAAAAATCAAATTCCTCTTTGCGATAGCCAAATTGTCCTTCAGCTTTAAACAATCCAATAAGAGTACTTTGATGTTTCAACCTCTTAAATATTGGGCAGCTTAGTATCTTAAGACTAAGCTATTTAGGCTTCACACTTGGTGTAATACTTGCCATCTTTGGCTTGATATAAGGACAGCTGGCTCATAATCTCACTCTACACATACTTGGGAATACTTATGAGTTAGGATCTGTATATTTCTTTGTTCGTATGCAACTTATGTTTGTTTTAATTCACTTTTGTGTTTCCTACTAATGATCTTGCTAATTTGTTGATACCATGTGATTCTCCTATTATATATTGACTGCTATGATTCAATAGCAGATTCTTCACATGTTCTTGATTTGAGTTTCAATGACTTTAAAGGGCCTAGATTTGAACCACTAGAGAATTGCAAAGCTCTATAGGTATGTATCTCATGTGTATTCATCTATTGATGGCAATGATTTAGAATTTGTTAGAGTTATCAATACAATAGGGTCCAACATGTTTATTATTTTTTAATTTCTGTAGCAACTATATCTTGTTGGGAATAATCTTTTATCACTTGCAAGCTGCCCACAGCTTCCTAATTTAGAGGTATTCCTTTGAAAAATTTGAAGCTTTGGAATGTTCACATTTCAAGTGATTAAAATGGCTATATTTTTTCCTTTTCCCCCCCTATTTTGCAGTTCCTTAATGTTGCTCAAAATAATTTGAAGTCTCTTTCAATGGCTAGTCAACCTCGACTATAGATTTGTCCTTGTTTTAATAGGTTATTTCTTCATCGTCACCACTCTATGAATTCATATATTTTACTTAATTTTCATGTAGGTATTAGTTGCTAGAAAAATAAAATTTCAACTCTAAATTGATCTTGGCCTTATGTAAATAATTCATAAGTTGATTAGATACATACTAGCTAGTAATTGATGGTTGAGAATAAACTAAATTGCATGGGACTACATATGGTAGTTTGTTAGTGTTGATAAGATATGATCATTACAGAAACAGAATCTAAACAACGTGAGTCCTGCAAAGTTTTTTTTTTTTTTAAACCTATCATATGTGGTTTATGTTGCTTTTGCTTATCTTCCAACTGACTCTGCTTTAGGTAAATAATTAAAAAGTATGATTGGATACATACCTAGTAATTGTTGGTTAAGAGTACACTCACTTGCATGATAGGCTAGTGTAGTTAAAAGTTAGTGCTGAGATTGTCTTAATATGTCGGCGCCTCAGCTTGCGCTTGTAATCGTACGTAAACTGTGACGTCGGGGATGAGCATCACAGGGAAGTTCACCCCTTATCTTATCGAGTACTGGATTTTTATATATATATCGCAGTGGAAAAAGGTCAAGCCTTTCTATGCATATATCACATGGCTTAAACAATAATATCCCAAAATATTACATTATCATTAATATAAACATGAGGATCCTTTACAAGTGTTCATTCTTCCAAAATAACAGAAGACCAAAATACATGCAATTTAAATACAAAAGCTGCATGGAGGATCCCCAACCATCTCTTCCTAATACATCGGTTCCTTCTTAATCTCCTTGAAGTTTGGGCCGTAACGGAGGCGGTCCAACTCCAAGGCCGGTCCCACCTCACAACTCATCTCGGAGGATGACTCATAAAGGCGACCCATGTGGAGGGAATCGTCCACGCCCAAAACTATACAACACCCGATAGGGCGTACACCACATATATACGTAGCCAGAGGTAGTGACTTTTTCGTCTAGCAGCTCAAATAGTCTAGAGTCACTAGCTCGGAAGTCAGGGACTCAGTCGGGCTTGTGGGGGTCAGAGGCATCGTCTGTGAGGTCGTACTCGTCATAGTTGTCATCACCTGCGACTACTTCTATCATTCCAAAAATGGTGATAGTGGAGAAATAAACAGGGGGTGAGATTTTGGGAGAAATCTAAGTAAGCACATTTATATCATAACAAAAGCAATTTAAGCATACGATTAAACGAATAACAAACAAGCAATCATATTTTATGTATTATGAGACTCATGACTTTGTGATATGCACATGCTCATGCTCATGCCATGTCTTGAAATTCCTATTTTTCTTTTCATATTCTTTTCATATGCTTATTCGAAATCTTAGAAAAGCAAAACACTAGAGTTTCTTTCAAAATTCCTCTTTTCGCAAATACTTCTCATGTTTTTTATATTAGGCACCACTTATCTTATCATATATGGCCCGAAAGCCCATCTTTTGTCATGATTTTTGTTGGACACCTCATGATTCCCCTACGCACCATGTGTTCCTGCTAGTTACCGTAACATCCAGCGACCGTATCAAACCTAAGTAGCTACATTTTGCGCTCTTCATCACTTGGCGATTGATCACTCACCGAGTGACTACAAACTTTTCTGTATCGGTGAGGCTGAGGCCCACACCGTTCTGTAGGCATCCACTAGTTTTAGGTGCGACCATGCTCCGAACATCTTTTTAGAGCCATACATGGTCTGCCGACGGTTCTTTGTCGACCCAGGGGTTTTCACTCAACTTTAATCACTCCTGAGTGAACAGGGAATTCCACTGGGACACTACCCCGTTCCAGCTTTTGGGATTCTTATAAAATTTTAATTAGTTTTCTTTCTTTTAAAAACATGTTGAAAACATGATTTTCGTATTATATGCATGAGACGTAATATTCATGTCACGGAACATTTGAATAGGTGACGAACATCACGCTTACCCTACGTTAAGCTCTTTTAAATTTTTCGCACCTCATAATCCTACTCATTTTCTTCCCAAAAGGCTATTATGGGCCTCCAATGCACTTAGAGGTACTTGGTCCCTTCCCACTAGGGTTGGGCCGAGACCCTCCCTTTATACTCTCCTAGCGTTTTGTCTTCTAATTCTCTCCAAGCACTCTAGTTCAACTCCAATCCTTTAAATATATTATTCTAACCCTAAAACAAGGCTTGGCCAAAAACTCTAGGTCTCTTAGTGTGCTATTTTATTCACTTTTTCTTCCAAGATGACTCACCCAATAATTTCAGTGAAAACCATCAATCATGCTAATGTAATCATTTTATTCATATGCATCTAAAGTCTCCAAAAATTTAAACATATCACCATAACATAACACAATAATAAAATCAATAATTTCCACCCAAAGAATTCATTATACCCCAAATATATGCATGCATAACTCAACATGTTCATCTCCAAGTCAAAATTTAATAAATATATTTTCATATTTACTCAACTTGTTGATCATACTATATTCTCCTTTCACATCAAATATTCAAACTCTCCACGTGATATAATCTTAATTCTTATCAAGGTATTCAGACTTAGACATGGATTTTTACTACTAAATAAGTACTACTAAAGGCATCATTCAACTTTATGCTAGTAAACCCTCAATCATGCATGCATTTCCTTCATTCAACTTCATGTTAACTAACCAACTAAACCACATATCATTTTAACTTCTCAACTTAGGAAATTAACGTACTTAAATATGGATTATTTCTAAACTAAACATGGCAAGTTTTCCCTCTAAAATGTTTTCTTTTTCAACATAGATACCAAAGAAACAAATAAAGCAACCAAATTCACTCAAAGGTATACTAAGATTGCTAAAAGTAAGATAAGAATGCACTTACCTCTTCAAAAGCAATTCCTTCTCAAAATGATTGTTATAGCTATTTTCTTTTAAGGATATATTGAGGTTTAAAAGTTAGAAGAAAGTATAAGAAATGAAAGTTGAGGGAGAAGTGGTGCTTGGCCGAGAGGTAGAGAGAAAGGGCTAGTGTGTGTGTGTGTTTGTGAGCTAACCAAATGAGGGGTGGTTTCCTCAAGAGTTTCGGCCATACACTTCTTTCTAGGGGTCAAGGACAACTCACCATATATTGATTTGAAGGATACAAGACTAGGCATGGGTGGTTGCACGGGAAAAGAAAACAACAATGGGGAATGGGGGAAAGTGATCAACCGGATCCCCCTTGCCTTCCAAGCATCCACTGAAACCCCTTCCCCTCTCATACCTCATTCTCTTGTCATTTCAACCCTATGAGACACTCAACCATCCACTCTCAAGTCAATTCATAAGATTCCATGGCCTTACCTCTTGGAACAAGAGCTTGCATGAACCGGCCATGCCTTGGTTCCTCATGGAATCCGAATGCTTCCTCCCTCCATTCCTAGTTTTGCTTCTAATTCAAGCAATCTCCACTCATTTCTCTTACACCACCATACCTCTTACACATCTCACCTCATGTAATTTATTCCTTACACAAATCCAAGGTACACTTTTCACTAGATTTGCAAGCAATCCTAGGAAAGTTTAAAGTGGAGCACACGGCACCCCACGCAGATCCCTCTTGCTTTCCTTCTTCCATTTTCTTTTCTACTTTTTTTCTCATGACACATCTCTTCTTGTGTCAATCATCTTGTCACTTCTCTCTTACATGATCCTATGATGATTATTAGCTTAGATTTGATAGAATAGCATGGGAAAAACCCTTAAGGGTTTCGACAATCACCCTAATGGTAATTTCACATTTCCACCTACTAGTTGTAGTTGACTCACTAGGGTTTTCCTATGGGTGAAAAGTGTCCCATGGGTAGGGTTTGGTGGGTCATGGGTCATCCTCATGGGCTTGTAGGCTTGCCATTACTTCTTAGGCCTAATAGTTCATCCTAAGTTTCAAGGTCCTAATCTCAAGCCCATGCCATTTTTCTCATCTTATAATATAATTATTCAAATTACTCAATTAACCACTCAATCAAAATAAATATTAAATTAAATAATACGAGAAGAAAGTCTCGGGTCGTCACATAATATAGTGAAGTTATCATATTGACTATCTTGGAAGCAACACCTTGGTAAAAACATGGATTTTCTGAAAATTAACTCAATAGTATATGTTTGGCAGGCATATAAACCTGGCAGCAAGGAGACTTTTGAAGGGACTGCACTACTGAAGATAGAATGAGTCCATTTGACATGGACTAAATTGGAGGTGTGTTTTTTGAGACAAGATCACCACAAGTTTGCCATGAATAGGTTGCAAGACTAGTCACCAGGCAATTTATGTAAATGATCAACTGATTTTGTTTTATCCAATTTATGTAAATGATACCCAGTTCATGTGTGCTATATATTTTTTTTATGTTGGTTGGACAAGTCATGTTACACAGATTGATGTGGATGAAAAACATGTTTAATGACAACTTCATTGATATATTGCCTATATGTGTTCATGTGATGTGGGCTATTTAGGATTTGGTTTGCTAGTATTCACATTATAATCAATGATGATGATATTGATGAAGTAGAACCTGAGATTAAAGCTTAGTATATCAACTCCCCCTCCCCTCCCATTCCATTTACATTACTTTTAATGAAAAATACAAAATGTCATGTTGATCATTATAATAGTGGTTGTAATGGTTTTAAATTTGGCATCTCTAGAAATTGTATTGGGGACATGATCCATTGCATGAAGGTAATCAGTTTGTAATTAAACAATATAAGCAGCAAGTAATAGTTAGTTTGTTTTAGAATAATATGTTCATTCAGAAAATATATCTTCTTGAGGCCAATGCAATCAACGAATAATATGCATTTGAGATAGGTAGTGTAGTATTGCTTCTAATGGTAGATTATCATTGCATAAAAATGTGTAGTAGTGGATGGCAGATTATCAACATTGGAGGAAAATGTGTAGTAGTGGTGAAATAATGGGCTAGCAATGTGTTTGTTCCTCTTTTCCTTCCCCTGAATACAAAGAGGCTCCTGCGATTTCGGAGGAGAAAAATAACCGCCCCTTGCTTGCTATTCCAAGACGAAGATTGCTGTTGGAAGGGGAGGAGTGGGCATCTCGACCTTCCTTTTCCTCCTTCTCTCCCCCCTTTCGTTTGTGTTTCTTATTTTTCTCTGTTTTCGGTGTGTTTTTCATTACTTTCATTTCTGTTCAAGTATGGATTTTTCAGTGATCTCCGACAGTGATGGGCTTCCATGCACACCACCATGGGCTTCGTTTGGCGCTAATAAGGGTGTAAGAAAACCAAACCGGACTGGTGGACCGGACTAGACCGAACCGAATGAAATTTTGTCTGATCCGGTCTAATTATTTTATGGACCAAATATTTCTAGTCCGGTCACAATCTAGGTTATTTCTTCCCCTAGACCGGACCAAATGCACAACTATTTATATATATATATGTATATGTATATATAAGTAAAAATATATAAATTATAATATTAATATTAATATAATTTAAGAGTGGTAGTATAATATATTAATATATAATATATACTCTTATAATATTAACATATTATAATTTATAATAGTTGTAGTATAAATATATAAATTATAGTATATCTATATAGAGTATTAGTAATAACTTATAAGTAATAAGTGTATTATTATTATTTCAGATTTTGTTAAGAGTAAGTTTTTTTAATATTTTTTGACTTAAATATGTAATAAATACATAAAATGGACTGAAAATAATTAGATTTAGGCTGAAAATTATATTTGATTATTGTAAGATTTTGGATTAATTTAGCCCATTAAATCATATCAGGTATCCTTGGACTGAATCAGACCGCCCCTCGACCGAACTGGACTGGATTAGTATGGACTGAATAGGAATTCGGTCCAGTCCAGGGTGGAAAAATTTCTGGACTGAATAGAACCAGTCCACATCTTTCCCGGACCGGATCAGACCATTTACACCCCTAGGCATTGATCTCCCAACCAGCCAAAGCTCCCACCGTTAGTAGTAGTGACTGCAGTACACACGCGGAATGGGTTAGCGCACGTGGATCTACTCGCCTCCAACTAGAGCCTGTGCTACAACCATTCTTGAACCAGTCATCTCTCATCTGGCGTGTGGTACACGCGCCACAACCGTTCTTGTTACGTGTTATATTCTTCTGTGTTTTGTTGTTGTCTATTTTGTGTAGTCTTTTGTGTTGTGTTGTTGTCTATATTACATATAATAAACAGGAAATGATTATTTCTTTGTTTGTCTCACTCCTTCTTCGGAAGATGATGGTGTTGATCCATTCCCCTATTTTGGAAATTGATGGTGGGCGTTGTTTGGTTTTATTCTCTATTTTAACAGAGAGTTATACTCTCCAAAAACTTGAGATGGAAGTCTCTAATAGTGTTGTCATTTGAGAGTGAATAGAGGTTAAGACAATACCCGGCACACAAAATTTGTGTGCGGTAGTACATTAATCCATTGGATTAGTTTGGCTTGTAAATTTGGGTTTATCCTATTAATCAAGTCATAATTGTAACATTGTTTTATTGGAATGAAAGATAATCTTTCCTATATAAAAAAAAATCTACTTGTGGAAAATAGACATAATTCATATGGTCACTTTCCCATTGGTTTACTTATGATACTATTTTGTGGAAATTGTCTATTTGCGGCAAGCAGTAATCACCAGAATCCTGTTATATCAAATTCCATTAGGTCAACGTGGAGATTCGACTGATTCAAGCTGAAAATGATCTTTTGCTACAAAAAGCAATTGTGGACACCACTTTGTTTTGAGAGGCAAGGATGCATTTGTCAACAATTCACCATATGAAGGATGCAATATTGTCAAAAAAAAAATTAACAATAGACAATTGCCAATAAAATACTTTTACATTGAAGTGGAAGCATTGATAGTGCCCACTTGTGAGGCATTCTTGATGTCAATATTCTGGGTTGTTGGCGGCATAAGTTGTCGTAGTTACATTTTTTCTATATTATGTATTTGTAGTATGGAGACAATAGCCACATAAATAATTGATGAAATTGTGCTTTGTGGCAATATAGCAGGGATGGTATTGCATATTGTGATCGAGATTAAGGCCCTTGGTTAAGGTATTTCTAGCAAAAAATATGAATGTTCGCAACGACAATCTTGGCCAAAATAAGGAGGTTAATTTCCACAAACCAATTATTTGCCGAATTTGTAGTTAAATTGGCATTTTATTATCCACACACCAACAACAGTCGGTTGTTGCCAGTTTTTCAACAATTGTGGCAATTTTTTTCTTTTATCATTTGCAGCAAAAGCTCTTGTGGCAATAGAACTCATATGTTGCAGTGGGAGGACAAGTGTTCTAAGATTATTGAAAATGTATGGGGTAATAGCGATGGTAGTAGTTGTATGGAAGGGGTTATGAGTTTGGTTAAAGGATGTTGGGAGCAATTGTTAGTTTGGAACAAGGTATCCTTTGGCCATGTTAGAATAAAATTGGATGCTGCTAGAGGCCATCTTGAGAATTTACTGAAGATGGACTTTCTCAATCATGTTCCTATTGGTATTAGCTCTGCTAGAAGAAAGTTCAATTATGGCTAGAGATGGAAGAAGTGATGTGGAGACAAAGGTTAAAAAAGGAAGAGCAAATACTTGGTTTTTCATTCCTAAGTTACTCATAGAAGGAAACAAAACATGATTAAGAGTTTAAAGGATGAAATGGGAGTTTGGTCTAAGGGAACTCATAGAGATGGTTTGATAGTTGGTCTTTTTCAAAAATCTGTTTGCTTCTTTTGTGTAGGGATCAAGATGCAATTTTGAGTTTTGTGGATCAAAAAGTTACTGAGGAGATGAATTTGGAGCTTACTAAGCCTTATGTTGTAAAGGAAGTGAAGGTTACTTTATACCAAATGCACCCAACTAAGGCAGCAGGTTTTGATGGCATGTTAGCACCCTCCATTCAAAAACATTTACATATAGTTGGGGATTCTTTGACTGCATGTTGGACTCTCTAAATTTTGGTAAGTTGCCTCATAACCTAAACCATACTTTAATCAATTTTATCCCTAAGAAGAAGACATGTGAGCTAGTATCTAATTTTTGACCAATCAGTCTTTGCAATGTGGTTTACAAGTTGGTTTCAATAGTTATTGTGAATAAGTTGAAGGCCTTTTTTTCCGCTGTAATCTTTGAATCTGAAATGTACTTTTATGGAGGATGGATTAATAACTGATAATGTATTGATAGCATATGAATTAGTTAATTACTTGAGGCATAAAAGAAAAAAAGAAATAGCAAAAGGAATATATCTCTCTAAAGTTGGATATCAATAAAGCATATGATAGAATGGAATGTGTAACAAACAACATTTTTTTTCTCGAATGGTCACAAGTCTCGTTCTGCATGTTGAACCTCAAAGCCGTGTTTTTAAAGTTAGCAAGTAATTTTTAAATCAAAATCGGTGTTTTAAAACCCTTGACATATTTTAAATGTCCAAGAAATATTCTAAATGGGGTGTTTTTAGTATTATTGAACCAAGTCTCATTTTAAAGTAAGCCTATTTATATTTTTGGAAGTCCCAAAAACATTATAAGTACATAAATTTATTTTATCTAAATGATTCAGTTATTTAAGAATATTTTGAGATTTAAATTATGTTATAACTAATTAATGATTTTATTATCTTAAAAATGTTTATCAAAACTTTATCATTAATTAATGATGAAAGATTAGTATTTTTATAAATTGAAGTTGATTTTAAATGTGTCATATGGTATTTATATCTTTAAATATCTATTTTAAGTTAGTTTAATTCTATGAATAATCTCCACCATTAGATTAATCTAAGGACCCTTAGATGGATGGTTACAATTAAATCCCAAGGAAAACTCCAATTCCCTCATTCTCTCTCTCTCTCTCTCTCTCTCTCTCTCTCTCTCTCTCTCTCTCTCCCCCTTTTAGCTAGCCCGCCCCTCCCCTTTTCACCCAATTTTCTCAAGCTACATAGCGGCGACGCCTCAGCAGTTCAACCACCACTACCACACTAGCTTTCCCAGGCTGGCAACCCACCTATCACCAAACACAACCCCCCACGATGCCTCCCTCTCTCTCCTCCTTCACTCAAAACAACTTCCTCTTCTCACAAGTTCCATGTCATTGCATGGCCAGTGCCACCGCCGCCAAACCCACTTCGACGACACCCCGAGCTCCCCCTGACCATCCTTTTCCTCCCTTGCATGCCCTTCTCCCCAATCTGCCCACCCTCTCATGCAGTCTCCCTTTATCACACGGGATTCTCTAGCTCCACCCTTAGGACCACCTTGCACCACCACCTCCTGCCACTACGACGTCATCGAATCCCATCAGAGTGTCCCTAAGCCACCACACAACACCCAGCCCTTAGATCCCCCACGCCTAGCCACCCTCTCTTTTTCTCAGTTTTGGCCCTGCATGACTACAACCACCCCGATGCCATCCTGCCTCCATTGTATACCACCTTTGCACCACCATGAGACCACCACCCCAAAACAATGACCCAGCCATCCTCCTCTTAGATCTACCCCTCCAAACGCCAAACAGCCACCGTACACAATGCTAGTAGTCACCTGCAGCCTTTGACCACCACTCAAAAACTCTCCACCATGTTGGCCACACCCCACATTGACTACAAAACCCATTTCAAGGTCACGGTAGTGACCACAAAGGAGCGGCCACCGCTCAGGACCATGTCAGACAGCAAGCAACGCACAGGTTCGCCCCAACCCATGGTGTAACTCCTCTACCTTTCCCTCGTTATTTTATTGTGAACTTGGTTATGGATTGTGTTGTGGTATTTGTGGAGTTTGTTGTGTAGTAAAGGGATCTAAAGTGTGTTTCGTGGTTATGTAAGTGAAGTGTTGGGCATAGTTGTGAAGTGTGTTGTGTCATGTTGTGGACTGTGTTGTGAGATGTATAGTGCAAAGTGAAAGGAGTATACATGAACTATATTCCGTGTGGTGAGGTTGTGATGTGTCATTTAGCGTGTTACGAAGTGTTGGATGGTTGCATAAGTTGAGAAGTGTGGAGTGTGGAGTGTGATGTGGAGAATTAGGAACTGTGAAATAGTGTCCTGGAGGATTTATGATGTGACTATGTGGTTGAAGTGACAGATATCACTAGGTAGTAGTGTTATGGTTGGCAATATGTGTGAAGTCATTGAGTGGTGTAAGAGCGATGTAGAGTGAGTACAATGGGATGTCACAAAGTGCCATATGGGGTTAAGTGAGAAGTCATTCTCGTGAGGAGTTGGTGTAGAAGTGAAGTAGCAGGATGTCATGTGATGTGACAAGGTCACAGTGTAACTTGGAAAGTATTTTTGAACTAGGTAATGTGAATGAAGGTATAGTTGTGAATGAGGTTATATTGTGTTAATTGTTGGTATGAACTACGTAATTGGATGCGTAGCATGAAAAGTCCTACCAACTAGGTTGAAGAGAAGGTTGATATCAGACTATAGAGCTTGTTTACACAATCAAGTGATCAATGAATTATATGTTGATTTTAAGTGATTAAAAGAGGTACGGTACATGTGTAATCTGGTGAGATAATGTGCTAGGCAAATTTACCATATGAAATGGGTAATCTATCTTAAACATATGTACACAATGCCTAGACTTAGGCTGCATTTGGATGTCGAAATGTATTGAGTTGAGTTAAGTTCTTTATAAATAGTAGTTAGGTAAGATGATTGAGTGAGTTTTGTAAAACCCATTTTAATGAGTTTAAAGTGTGTTTGGATAGTTAGATGAGTTTAGATATATTTCTAGGAATATGTAAAATTGTGGGACCCACCACCGAAAAGAGAGAGAAATCATACCTCCTCATGCACGCAACCTACAGGCTGGAACGAGAGAGAGAGAGAGAGAGGAGAAAAGGTCAGACAATGATTTGACCAAAAAATTAAAAAGTTGCTGCTTGTCCATTTAGCTACAGTGATGCTACATTACTTAACTTTACCAAATTCTATTTGAAGCGAGTTAAATTTGTGTGTTTGGATGATGAAATGAGTTAAAAGTATAGTGTTTTGAGTACACTTTGACAACCAAACGGGGTAAGAGTTAGCTTGAAGTTGTGTTATATTCATGGATGGGAATGGAGATGAAGTGTAGGTTAGGATCCATGAAAGAAGTGACGTGTTTAATGACTCAGATTGGGATGCATGACTTAGTTGGTTCAAATTAGGCATCGAGATAAAGTTGATAGGAAGGGTAAGATGAATGTATTTGTGTTTAACCCTAAGATGAATCATGGAGGTTCACTTTAAAAGATAAGCACATGGAGTATAGTGATATGTCTGGTAAGGTGACCTAAGATAGGTCACAAGCTAAGCATTAAGTTAGAGAAAACGTGATCAAGAAAATCATAGAGGTAGGGATAGAAGGTAGAGTATGTCTGAGTGAGGAAGCCTAAGGTAGAGTGTGTCTAAATGAGGAAGCCTAAGTTTACACTAGATAGAGAATGACGATTAGCTTATGTGTATGCATGTAGGTTGCCATAAGAGACGCACATGAATGGACTGGATGATATGAGAATATAATAAAGGGTAGGTAAGTACTATGTTCATACTTTTTAGAATTTCTAAATCGTATGAATGAAATGAGAAGAAATGTTTTTTTTATGATACTTTATGAAATGCATGCAACTTTATGAAAAATATGCTAAGTATAATGTTTAAAGGTATATGTATGCAGTGGCCTCCCTTGACAATCATTTTTATGCAAGCCAAGTATTATTGTATGTGTTTTCATTAAATGAGATGTTCAAGTTTATGCTGATGCTTTAAATGATGTTTTAATGATGCGATGAAAGTGTTTTAAATGTCCCTATGAACTAATGTTTTAAGGATGCTATGAACTAATATTTAAAGTGATGCCTTGAAAGATGATGCTAAGCTAATGCTATTTATGAATGAATGAATTGATGAATGATAGAATGAAAAAAAAAACTGAATGAATGAATGCTTTAATGTATGAAACTATGTAAAGGACAAGAAAAATGAATGAATAATGGTACAAACGAACGGGCAGATTGTAATGTCGGATAAGTAGAGGTAATATACTCAATGATGCCTCTAACTGAAAGGAATTCTCAATCTGTAGCCACAAACAAAATCTAGTTCCAAAGGAAGACTATTAATCCTCACACATGGGGCGTAATAATGTGTACCAGCCAAAGGATAGTGACAAAAAATGTATGTATGCCCTAACTCTTTAAGAAATAAAGGCACGAGGTGTGGGAGGTGTTTTACCTAAAGGAAGGTCTCATCTCGTAATGTTTTAAATGAATATATGTCTTACATACTGTATTGATTAGTGATGAATGTATGAATAAAATCCTATGTTAGAATAGTTTATAGTATGAAGTAATGCTTGTTGAGTCATCCACTCGTTTTAATTTTTATGTTATGTCAATAATATCCCGGCCTAAAGGTGAGATTATTTTTTGTACTACTATTATTATTATTATTATTATTATTATTATTATTATTACTATTCTTTTAAAATATGTTTAAAGATAGTGTTTATTTTGAATTTGAACCCCATCACACCTTTATCCCCCCTGTTTTAGACTCGTAAATTGAAACCAACTTCAAACTTAGGTTGCATTTAGATATTGAGATGAACTGAATTGAGCTAAGTTCTGTATGAATAATAGTGAGTTGAGATGGTTGAGTGATTTTTATAGGACCCACATAAGATTAGTTTAAAGTGTGTTTGAATGTTAGAATGAATTTTATATTTATAAGAATTTGTAAAACTAGCGAGACCAATAACTAGTCACTAGCAGTGCCTTTGTCCCCCCTATGCTATCCTGCAGTCACAAATGACAATTTGAAAAAAAAAACTTGTGCAGGAAGCACTGGAAGAGAGAGAGAGAGAGAGAGAGAGAGAGAGAGTTAGGCATATTGCTAAATTTTTTCGACATGAAATGACTATTTCAGTTGGATAGGTGTGAACACAGGGGTATTTAGATGAATTTGTGATAATTTGTCAAGTCTAGCTCACTATTGTCTTTTCATGATTTTTAGTTTCAATTTCTCTCTATCTAGCTCTGATCTCACTCTCTCTCTTTCGTCGTACCACCTTTTTAAGAGTCTAGTGGTGTCACCGATCACTCTTAGCTACCCTTAAGCTGCCAACGCATCAATCCCTCATCTCGATAAGCATTGCAAAAGCCCTTTATTCTTCATAACTTTATGTTTTTTGTCTTCTCGTAAGATGTGTTGCCTTATGTGTTTTGTTTTCATATTTTCTCCAAAAGACCCTTCATTATTTCTACAATTGCATTAAAACCCTTTTGCCCTTGCCAGGTCCTTAAGTTATAATGGGCCCTTGGGCCTTAAGCCCATTCGGCCAAGTGTTTTTTTTTAGGACAATAGTGTGCTAGGCTTATTTTTATTGGAATCTTGTTTTAAACTTAGTTAAGCTAGGTTGCAATATTTTTAGAAACTGTTAGTATAAACAGTCTTGTTGGTCTTTGTTTTTAATTGGATTGGTATTTTAAATCAGGTGCAGTTGTTTGCTTTATTTCAAAATTGTTTTGGTGTTTTAAGTGGCCTTTCTCCTCATTTGGGCATTGGGCCTTCCTATATTTTTAAGGGTTTTAAAGTAATTTTAAAAGGATACTTTTTAGTCTATTATTTTAATTAGTATTCCAAATTTCTTTTTAACTATATTCTTTAATACAATTATTAAAGAATTTGTTATGGGTTTTGAATAATATTATTATTAATCTTTGTATAATTGAATATTTATTAAATTATATCTAGTATTATTTTTAAGTATTTAGATGCTACGACACATTTTCTAGGAAGTTAATGATGATTAGTGTCTTGTATAGGTCATGAGTTACAACGTGGGAACCAGGTAGCAGTGCTAAGAAGTAATTAGTTTGATCATATAATTACATGTGTATCGTAAATTTTCTAATTGTATATGAGAATGTAATGTTATTTACGCTACGCTACGAGTCAATCAAGGTTAGATCCCCTTCACGATCTTTGATGAATCATGACAATATGTTATAAGTAAATCTACGTATATATAGATTGTTGCTTGATGGATTGTGTAAGATCCCAGATTTCATATACCTTTAATTATTATTTTTATTTTGTCTCAAATAAAATGTTATTTTATTGGATTTTTTTGGAACGGTTCAATGATTTTAATTTATCAGATAATTAGGTCTTATTATTATTTATTCCATTTTGTTTGATGATATTTTTAAGAGTTGCAAGATATTAGAATTGTACTAGATCATTTTATAAGTTGGTTTTAGTTATTTAAAATATTATGAGTTTTAAATGTATTTTAAATATCTGATTTAAATATATGATTTTATTCTTGTAAATAATTAGAAGTTTCATCATTTTAATTAATGATAAAAAATATTATGTTATAAGTTAGAGTCAAGTTGAAATGATATTTTATTTTAATTTCTTTGAGTATTTTAAGTTCAATTAATTTTATATGTTTTTAGACCAGTGTTTTAAACACATCATTTGTTAGTTTGAAGACCTCAAAGCGTCGGAGCTATAAATAATCGAAAAAGGGTCCCAATCCCTCACTTTTCTCCATCTTCCTTTTCTTTTTCTCTCTCCTCTCTCTCTCTTCTCTCTTGCGTGCTACAGCCCTCCATAGGGCCATTCGGTTTCCAGTTCGTGGCAGCCTCACCTCCGGCCTCGCCTAAACTGCTAGCCTCCGGTAAGTCCAACCCCACCAGAGGTGTCAACAATAGCGGCTCCACCTCCCGCCGATAGCCCCAAACCCGAAATGGGTTTTCTCTTCACGCCCTACCTTGCTCAGCCCCTAGCTCTGCCATGAGCCACCGTACCACAACACCACCCCCGCCATTAGATCTGCCATCCACCGGCGACCTACCACTGGTAATCTCAGTCCCAACGAAGCCCTCACCTTCTCTCATTTCCCATAAAACTGAAATGGGTCTCCAAATGGACCTGCCTTTTCTACACCGCCGTCTAGCCACCTCGAGTCTCACCTCCACCACCAAAAGCTTTCCCTACCTCAAGTTGTCACACCTCTAAAGCAGTTTCTCTATCCATGGCGCCACCTCCCTTGTACAAGCAAAAATTTGAAAACGGGATTTCCACCCTTTTGAGCTAGATCCGCCACCTTCTAGTAGTTGCTTCGCCTCACCACCACCTTCATGAGATTCCCCATCCTCCAATGAGTATTTTCCTAAATTTTAGTGTTAAACTGAATATCTTAACCCAATGTACGGAGTGATCCGCTATGAGCACTGTGGGTCGGCACTTGTTCAACGATCTAAATTTTACCCCGCTATAAGTATTTTCCAACAACCCTGAGATTTTAATATATTGTGCATCGATATATATATGTGTGTGTGTGTGTGTGTGTGTGTGTGTGTGTGTTTTGATTGGTTGGTTTCACCGAATTGAGTTCGAGGAGTTCGGGGGTTGGTTGGATTTCAGAGCGGAGTTGTTTGTGATTGCTTGATATTTGAACTTGTTAATGGTTGGTTATTTGTGTGCCTAGTTGTATACAGAATTAACATGTTTAAGGATGTTTTGATTGAGTGCATAATATATTTATAAGCCATGCTATTTTGTGTTAAATTGATGGAAATGGATAGTTATAAAATAAGTGGGGAAAATGTTATAATAAGCAAGGAGATGCTTTGATAAATTATAGTTTGAGGAATTGACGAGGGTATGTGAGATTGGAATAATAGAAGAATTGTGTGAAAGATTTAAGAGGTTATTGGACTTGAAAAAGAGCCTTGGGGTATGTGTTTTTATATTTTGATAAAGGATATGATAACTAAGTTAAGTTGATATTGTTTGAGGAAGATTTCATGGATCAATTATTATAAGGAATGGTGAGAGGATTTAGATTAGTTAATGTTGGAATGATTGATTTTATGTATTTAGTGGTAAGTTATTTTGTGAAAAAGGTAAGAAAGTAATTGGAGGAAATCTTTTGAAAAGCAAGAGTTTATCTTAATAAATCATGATTGGAAGTTTAAAGGATTGATATGAGAAGTTTGGTTAACAAAGAATTAAGTTGGACTCATAAGGTTTAGTTTTATGCTTTTGAATTAAGGTAAGATTTCTCCAGTTTGTATTTAAATGAAGTTACTTATATTTTAAGAATTGGGATCCAAGGTAAGGATATGGTGGAATATAGTGGAATTGTGATGAAGGATCCCAAGAGTTTATAAGTGTATGTTAGTATGAATGGAGCTTGGGTAGAAAGGTGGCTTATTTTATGTTGGAAAGGCACATAACCCAAGATTTCGCTAGATTCTTGCTCGATGTCTGGCTCGAGTGAGATATCCTGTCAATTTAATTTCGAAGCTTTCCATTGGTGGAGTGGTTTATAATTGAAGTAAAGAAAAATTTTACTACAAAAATTATATGTGAAATGTCAATGCATAGTTTGCATGGCATGTGCCCATGAAGCATATAGCATGTATGAAAACATTTAAGAGTACATGCATGTCCAAGTATGTCCTAAGATTTTTATATTATAAACGACAATATTTTTCAAAGAAATGTGGACATGAACTTTTATAAGAACAAGAAAATAAGAAAGAAATAAGAAAATTTAAAAGTCACGTCACAACGAGAAAGGCGATACGTAACTCCCGTATGATTGACGTGCTGACAGAGATGGCGATACGTAACACCTGTCAAATGATAAAATGTCATGTCAAGGCGGGGAAGACGATATGTAACGCTCGTATGACTGACATGACTAACGGGGATGGCGATATGTAACGCCCGCTATAGTAAGAATGTTTACATCATGACGGAGACGACAATACGTAACGCCTGCATGACTAAGATGAGTTGGCACTGAAGGTGACATATAACTGCCGCTATGATAAGTATTTTCGTGTCGTGATGGGGAAGGCGATATGTAACTTCTGTTCAACTGACATGATAGGCCATGAAGGCAATTCGATCTTCTGCCATAATATGATAAGACTCGTCATGATGATGAAGACAATACATAACTATCGTACGACTGACGAGAATATGAAAGCTGACGGTGAAGGCGTTTCGATCTGCTGTAATGCTAAGACACCCAATGGTGAAGGCGATTCGATCTACCGTCATGGTTACGAATAAGATATATAAGAGCAAGAATTTCAAGAAAAATACCTTATATGTTAAGAAAAGTTGTGCACCGTTTCTAATGAGGATTCTTTATGAAGATATGTAAGTTTTAAAATGAGTGCACCGGTTAAGTGTAAATAAGCAAAAGTCATTTTATAATCTCATGATCATGTGTATATTAGAAAACTGAGTTTTTCTGTGTGACTTGATGTTTGGTATGTTGAAATGATTGGTTTGAATGGTTTGAATGAGTGACGAGATAGGAACGGTGGTAAGTAGGGATGGTGGTAGAGTCCTGCCTGCTCTTCCCGCCTACAGTATTAATTGGATATTTGGTCATTTTGATAAATGCTTTTATGTGTATCATGTTTTGGTGAAGTGGTAGTTGATTTTAATAGATTTTATTTGGGCCAAATGAGAATTTTGACGTGAGTGGAAACTATTTATTTTAAAGAAAGATAATTGGAGTCTCATGCCTATGGTATTAGGTTCATGCATTCTATTGTTGCATAAATGTATTTTTATCTTGTGGTTTGTTTAGGTTTTATTTACCTGCAAAATCATTTTTGGTATCATAGATTTTGCTGCAGAAGACAAGGAGACTGAACTTGAGGAGACGGCTCCGCTGATGGAGTAACTTGGTTTAGTTTTATTTTGGAAAAAAATGTTTCTTCACATTTGGATAATTTTGAATTCTAAGGTTTTAAATATGGGATGACTGTATTAAATCTTCTGTTAGAGAATTAATGATAAATTGGCTTGTATTATTTTTAAAATTTTAGTACTTAGTGATTAACTCAACTTATCGCTATGTCTTTTAATTTTACCCTTATCGCATTATGGGGCTATACAAAAAATCGGCCAACCGACCGAAACCGCCCGAAACCGATCGTCGACGCCTGAACTAGCCGTCGCCGACAAAGAACCGGTCGGAAGGTGGTTCAAAAAATGTATGAAATGTATCGGTCGGCGTTGGTAGCGGTTCGACCCCATGTCGAATCTCTGAATCGATCGATAGTATTTCTTTTATTTTTTTTATATATTTATATAGAAACGATGTCGTTTCAATTAAAAGAAAATGACGTCATTTGTTACTTTATACACAAACTACCATTTCTTCCCCCCACGACATCGTTTCACGTAAAAGGAAACGGCGCCATTTATTGAACCCACGGGGTAAAACCCTACAACCCCCCCCCCCCCCCCCCCCTCTCTCTTCATTTCGTTCTTCACTCCCCCTCCCCTTCCCCCTCCCCTCTGCGCCATTAGGGACCTTAGGGTTTATTTCCTCTACGCCTGTCACCCATATGCCGATGATCTACCAAGTTCTACCTTCTAAGGCTCCATCCAGCATCATACTCTCTCCCCCAGGTATTCTATTTTATCCATTTTATTTATTTTATATGAATCCACCTTACCGAATGGTGAATCGTTGAATACCTAGCATAAATCGGTTAGTGGGTAATGTTTAGGGTTTGTTTAATTTGGGTATTGATTGGGACTTAGGTAATGTTTAATCGAGTTTAGGTATTGATTGGGTAATGTTTATGGGTTTGTTTAGGGTGTTTTTAATGTTTGGTTGTTTAGAGTTTGATTGGGTCTATTTATTGTTTGATTGGGACTTGGGTAATGTTTAATCGAGTTTAGGTATTGATTGGGTAATGTTTACGAGTTTGTTTAGGGTTTGTTTAATGTTTGGTTGTTTAGGGTTTGATTGGGTGACGAGTCTGTTTATTGTTTGGTTGGGTTCGTTGGGAGTCTGGGACACAGCAATTAAACATTGTTTAATTTGGGTATAGTTTAATCTGATTTGGGTATTGTTTAATGTGATTGGGTTTCGTTTAATGATTTAATCTAATTTGGGTATTGTTTAATTTGATTGAATTTTTTTTAATGATTTAATCTGAATTGGGTATTGTTTAATTTTATTGGGTTTTGTTTCATGATTTATTCTGAATTTGGTATTGTTTAAAATATTGGTTGTTTAGTGACTATTGATCGTGACAATATTTTCTATATTTAGATTAGTAGATGAATTCGTCGTCAACTCCAATTGATCTTGACAATGATGAGGGTATGCCTAATTTGGAAGAGACCCAAACCCACACACCTAATCCCCCTAGTGTCCCTAAAAGTAATACTTGTCCACTTCCTAGGAAACAGAAGGGGAAATAGCCCTCCTATGTTTGGAACCATTTTGAGAAAGTGGAGGATTGTCCCTTGGATGAGCCTAGGGTTAGGTGTATTTATTGTGGCAAGACTTATTCTTGCCACTCAAAGAGAAACGAGACCTCAACTATGAAGTTACATCTAGAAACATGTCCAAAAAACCCTCATAAAGGGGGACCTCTAGATAAGTGCCAACAAACATTAGCAGGTGAGCCAACAACTCAAGAGGGGATTGGAGAGAGTGAAAGTAGTGTGGCGAGGAATATGGTAACCCACAAATATAGTGAAGAGACAGTGAGGTTAGCCATTGCAGAGATGGTAATTTTTGATGAATTGCCATTTAGAATTGTTGAAGGGCACGGTTTTAGAAATGTGTGTTGGTCGCTTGAACCAAGATTTAAAGTGCCATGTAGGGTCACAGTTGTAAGAGACTGTATAAAGTTGTTTGCATCTGAAAAGATGAAACTTAAGAAGTTGTTTAAAGATGGAGGCATGAGAGTTTCATTGACTACCGATACGTGGAAATTGATACAAAATTTAAATTATATGTGCCTAACTTGTCATTTTATTGATAAAGATTGGAAATTACAAAAGAAAATAATTAATTTTTGTTTGATCCCTAATCATCTAGGGGACACTATTGGGAGATATATTGAGCAGTGCTTACTTGATTGGGGGATTGATAAAATATTTACTGTGACTGTTGACAATGTTAGTTTTAATGATAACGTTATTGCCTACTTGAAGTGCTATTTGACGGGGAATATGTTGGGAGGAAAGTATATACATCTTAGGTGTTGTACACATATATTAAATCTTATCATGACTGAGGGGTAAAAGAGTGTGGTGAAGCCATCACAATGGTTAGAAATGCGGTTAGATATGTGCGCTCTTCCCCTGCTAGATTAATGAAGTTTAAGAAATGTGCAGAAAAGGAAAAAATTGAGTGTAAGAAAATGTTGTGCCTTAATGTGCAAACTCGGTGGAATTCAACTTACTAGATGTTAGATGCAGGTGAGAGATTTGAGAAAGCCTTTAGGCGGATGAAGAGTAAGGATTATCACTTTCTCTCTTACTTTAGTGATGACCAAAATGGGCCTCCTAGAGCTGATGAGTGAGAGACAGTGAGAGTTTTTGTGAAATTTTTGAAGATGTTTTATGATGCTACTTGTCGATTTTTTGGGTCTCTTCATGTCACGACAAATACAAGTTTTGTGGAGATTTGTATGCTCCAAAAAGAATTGGTTAGGCTGAGTGAGGCTCCTAGAGAGTCTTTAAGGACTACGGCCACGAGTATGAGAACGAAATATAATAAGTATTAGGGTTCATTGGATAAGATGAACTTGATGCTGTTGATTGCCGTTGTGCTTGATCCTCGAAGTAAGTTAGAGCTTCTTACTATGAACTTGAGTAAAATACATGATCAAACTCGTGCTGAGTTTTTGGTGTCTAGTGTGAAACAATTATTAACAAACTTATACAACGAGTACAATGATATATTTGGTTCTACCTTGAGTTGTGATTTAAATGTGACCACTCCAACATCTACAACCTTAAAAGATAGTGAAGAGAATCATGAGATACAATTGATGGATGAGTGGTATCAGGTAAGTGAAAAGTTTGGAACTACAGTTTCTAAAATAGAGGTGGACCAATATTTATCAAATGGTTGTGAGACACGCAGTCCATCTTTTGATTTGGGTCTGGTGGAGAAGTGATGAGGTTAATTATCCTATACTTGCGAGAATTGTACGAGATTTGTTAACCATGCATGTTTCCACTGTAGTCTCAGAATCAGCATTTAGTATGGGAGGACATGTACTAGATCCTTTTCGGAGTTCATTGGCTCCGAAAATAGTTCGGGCACTTATTTGTCCTCATAATTGGTTGCGCCATCCGTCAACCACAATTTATCTTCGAGATAGCATGAATAATGTCGAGAGCTTTATGGTAGAATCTGGTAATATTTTTTTCATTCAATATTTATTTATTTTTATTAATTCATTATATTTATTTTTTCTTATCCAAGTTTATTAACATTTTTTTATTTTTTTATAGAGTTGAGAGAACAAACAGGCGTAACAAGTATAGAAGATTGAAGAGTGATGATTGAAGACACTTTTTGCCTTTTGGTTATTGGTTTTTGTCTTTTTTAATTGTTGGTTAACTTGGTTTGTAACTTTGTAATTTGTATTTTAGACTTTTAGTTGCTTGCTTATTGTTATTACTTAAAACCATTTGTGTTGCCATGTGGCATGTTGGTTTGTATTTTTAATTTCATGTGTAATTTTATTATACATTGACTCATCTAGTAGATATTTGTATTGTTTACTTAGTAGTTAGAATTAGAAGTTAAAATTTAGTAGTTATTAAATTACTAGTTAGTAGCTATTTTTTAAAATAGATGTTGATAATTGACTTCTAGAATATTGATAATTGATGTTGTTAATATTGATAATTGACTAATAGAATAGATGAGAAAATGTCCCAAAAAAATTAACAAATAAAAAAACAATTGATAATTGAATGGCCGGCCCAAAGTTCAAACGGGGCCCAATAGGGCCCAAACTGATGGGCAAACCGACCATGGCGCCAACGCTGCGCCGACGCCGGCGTGCCACTGACACTATAAGGTTGGTGGCGGTCGGCGTATCAGACCAATAGTATGGTCGGTTGAAGCGCGTAAGATAGCTCTTGAGATCTACATCTTCCTTTTGTTTGACCGTGAGCAAGTAGGTGGTTGGGTGTCGGCGCATTCTGCTGGGCATAAACTGTGTTATGAACTGTTTGACCAAGTCTTTAAAGCTATCAATCGACCTTGGTTTAAGAGTCCTAAACCATCCTTTTGCTGTCCCCTTTAGAGTCAGAGGAAAGGCTCGGCAAGCGATCTCGTCCTGGAAATTGTTGAGCGTGATGTGGGATTTAAAGTTTTCCAAATGGTCCACTGGATCCTTAGACCCATCGTACAGATCTATTTGGAGAACTTTGAATTTCGGTGGGAGTGGGACCCCCATGATTCGCTCACTATATGGCAAGTCGGTCTGGTTCAGCAGGCAGTCGACCGACGAAGATCCACTCATCTTTTTGGCTATTTCTTCGTATTTTCCCGCGAGATCCTTCAGTTCGTCGTGCATCTTTTGTTTTTGTGTGAGCTCCGGTTTGGCTTCGGCGTTGCTATCCGCTTCTTCTTCACCTTACTCACTGTAAGCGGGTTGGGCTGTGTCTTCGGTCTCAACATTCTGCTACTGTAATTCCTCGTTTTCTTTCTGCAATACTACCAAAGCATTAAACGCCTTCTTCAATCTCTCCTCAGTCGCTACTAGTCGTGCTTCCATGGATGCTTCCGTTGTTCAGCTTACTACAGAACGAGTTATAGTAGGCATGCAAGAACCACGTTAACAGTCCGTAAGAAAGAAATCTCACAGACGGTGCCAATGTTAAGGACGTATCTTGCTCCTGTCCTGCAATTGTTTACCTGCAAAAAAGTGAAGAGATCCGGCAATCTTCACCTAAGAAAACTCTGATATCTAAATTAGTAATTTTGCTAATTATTTAGAAGTAGTTCGAAAGCCAACCAGAGAATCGCCTTCCATAGAGGGTTACCTAGTTTATAATGGCATAGTATTGGTGCTTATCCTTTGATATGATTTCCGTTTATAAGTTATCTTTCCGTAACGGATGTGATCACGTATCTGCATGAAATCTCGTAGAATGTGCTTAAGATTTAAATATTAGTTTATGTACATGATTCTGTGGGATTCTATCCTTATTCACCTTCCTGAATAAGTTACTGGGCTCATGGTATAAACTTTCTTCTGTTCAGGCTTTCATACTAGTGGGCTTCCAGACACCTTGACTTAAATAGGCCCTCCTACACAGTTGATCAATATATTTTTAATACTTATGCACGAGATATTATTGTACTGAGATTATGCATGATCGAATCTATATCAATCTATAATGACAGAGTTATTAACATTTAATTTTTTTCAGTTATGATCTGCACAAATGAGTTATTAAGATGTAATTCTTTTAGTTGTGTTTTGAATATTAGCAGTACAACACCTTAGTGTTGATGGGGCAACTTTTTCTGATGTGAGTAAAGTTGGGATTAGAGTGCTTCTGCGAGATGGTGGATGAGAGGTCGTTATGGCTGCTAGCAAAATAGAACATGAAAGTTGATGATGCTGCTACCATTGAGCTGCTTGCAGTGTTAATTTGAAGCTTTGCCTTCCTCTTGATATTCCAGAGTTTGTAATTGGGAGTGATTGTTTGATTTTGGTTGAAAAGTTGCAATTTTCTCTGGAGTCTTATTCACCAAATGGAAATTGCTAAAGGTTAGATGCAATGTTTTCAATAAATGAGTATCGAACATGTTAATCGGATGAGAAATGGAGTTGCTCATACACCAGCACGACATGCTTGGAATGTGTTTGAACATGTCCCTGCTTTAGTTGATCAGGCTTTATGGTTGATAAGAATTCTCTTTATTGATTATGATTTAATAAAAGTTTGTTTATAAAAAATAAATATTCATTAAGATGAATGAAAAAGTGGGATGAGTTGACAAGTATAGAAATTGCAAAATATTAATTTTTAATAATTTAATATTATAGTGGGTTAATACTATTAATAGTTAAAATCCACAGACCAAAGTAGAAAAATACCAAGACCCATAAAAATCTAAAAAAAAAAACAAAATTAATTAATTAAAAATTTACAAATTAGACGTAGAACTAGATGACAAACTTTGTCCATTTTTTGTTTTTTTCGGTAAACAGCAACATGGGCCACCTCGGTCGGTGTCATTCTGTCTATTTGAACAAGGAATTGAAGTTGGCTGAGACAGCCGAATCAAGAAAAGTGAGCACCACCGTGTCAGGTAGTACGGACACTGAGAGATAAGATGGAAGAGACGGTGTGAATCAAAACCAAACCGATTGCTACCTTCACCTAGCCCCGCTTCGGGATCGGACGGCCAGAGTACCTCCGACACAAATCCCCTCCGTTGATCATCAACTCACTCCTTTTTGTAGCCTCCATCTCTTTCTTCGATGATGATCTATTTCTTCGATGATGATCTATGCTGTTTAAAAAGCTCTTCCAGTAAATACCCAAAAGGGTTGCGCTCTCTCTCTTTATATATATACTCCAAAGAGAAAGCAGAAGAGAGGAACAAAGAGAGACAGATCTAGAGACAGAGTTAAAGATCAAGTGTTGGAGTTTGGTATGCAAACTTGGGGTGGTTTGATGCCTTTATTTATACAATAATTCTACACGTAGTCACTCTATACATAGTCATAGTCGACTGATGCCACGTCAGCCGATAAATTAAAAAATAAATAAATAATTCAAATTTCGCAGATTTGGTTAGCTCAAGTAGGGGCGGGAGTCATTTTCTACTCAAAACCGCGCGTTGAACCAGAGGCAGAGATCCTATGCAATTTTCTCACGACCGAAGTCTGTCCCAAACGCCGGCATTCTACAACCCAAACTCCGGAAAAATCCCACCCAAACTCCGGCCTTTTACCAGTTCGACGAAATCGACAAGCCGATGGAGCCCTAGAAATCGACGGGATTTCCAGCTTCCAACTTCCAGCTTCCAGGTTTGCTAACGTGGCTTGGCAAGTTATGAGACAAGTGTTTCTGTTAACGTCATTGATCTCTTAACCATTTTGTAGTGCACTATAATTTTTTTGTGATAAGTAGAAGTTCTTCGTGTTTGAACTAATAGTGGAATATGATTGTTATTATTTTTTTTTCAAGTAATATTATCCTGTTTAGCTCTGTTCTCTATTCAAGTTCTACAGACCTAATTGATCTAGTTTCTGAGAGCACTGACAAGGCTAAACTCGCTGGTACCACTTTCTCCCTTCTCCCGTTTATTCCTCTCTTCCCTCCCCTTAGAAATTTCATACGGGTGGCCAGAACTTGTAAATCCCGGGTGTCTCTTCCTTCCAACGGAAATCAGTCCTTTCTTTCTTGATTCGAGATTTGCAAAGTGGAGTTAACGTTGAAGAGTAATCACACTTGATTCCACATCACGGTAAACGTCCTTCCAGTGAAATTAAACTTTATGGTTCTCCAGTACACTGATTTTGGTTGGTTAGGTCATAGGTGTGATTGTTAGCTAGTGGTTTGTATATTTTTTGTACGTTGGTTGTTTTGTATTAACTTTTGCATGAATGATTGAGTATGTTTTTTGTGCCCATCAAATGTTTGATAAAATTACTGAGCCAAAAGGACATTTGCGTGAAAGTTTGGGCTATATATACTCTAATAGAAATGGAAATATGGTTTTTATGTTATGCAAGGATATATGTATGAGTTTCAAGACACGTGTGGTGGCTTTGTGAAACTGAAAAAAGGAATCTATGCAGTATGATATAAGACCGGTTTGATTTATTGAAGACAGTAAATGCGACATTGTGGCTAGTGTAATCAAATCCATTAAAAGTCAGTACTTAAGGCATTCAAACTCTGAATTTATTGAGATGTATAAAATTCCCTTGAGATAACAGTAAATGAATGCCAAAATTATGTCTGCAGATTATTTGGTTATTTGATGTTGGTTGCTATTCATTTGCATCAGCTTATCATAAGTTGATTTTTGGTACTGCTAGGTTGTTCTGAGCTTCCAAGTCGTCCTAACTCAAAAAAATTGGTGGCCCACTCAATGTTCCCCCAACATGCTTGGAGGAGATACTGGGTAAGCTTCAATGTTTATACACCATCTTGCTACTAGTGACTGATCTTTATAGCATTTGACAATGTGATTAGTTTTGGATTCTTGCATTTTGGACCTATCTGGGTTTAAATAAAAAGAAAATTTGTTTTTCTTCTTTTCCTTTAGTAGAGAAAAAAAAAAGTTGTTTCATTTAGTTGCATGAACATCTCGGACAAATATTAATTAGTTATTGCTTATAGTTTACAGGTGTTCAGTTTGGCCCTCGAGGTTTTTTTTTTTTTTTTCCAGAATTCATACTTTCTCATTAATGAAGGAGTCTAATAATTCTGTTTTGAGGTATGGTCTGCACCCATTTTTTTTTTCTTGGATCAGAATCTACATACTATGGTCTCCATTAACAACCACGAATGATTTAAGGAAAGAAAAAGATATTTTCATATACTATAAAATCTTTTGGATTTAAGCATTGGTAAAGCAACTGTTTTATTTTCTATTGCTTTTCAATTTTTGTATAACATGGTAAAGCTACTCCCCTCATGTGAAATGTTTATATTGTGTGCAGTGAGATGTGAGATGTGAATTTTTTGGATTGGATGGATATCCTTAATTTGATAGAGGAGAACATGCGGAGAAGAGTGAATGCAATTAGGGAGCGAGGAGGACGTATGCGAAGAATGAAAGACCAACTAAGCTCAAAAAAGTTGGTCAAGTAAAATTTATGGAGGGTCGAGAATATTTTTTGTATTTTTATTTGGTTGTATCAATTGTAATAGTGTTCAAATAAATAAACTATATGGCACATGTAAATAGGTGGATATTTTCTTTATTTTTCTTGTATGAATAAAGCATAATGGTACTGTGGAGGCTATGAGAAGTATGCTGTTTTTGGTCACTCTTTGAATCTACTGGGTTATAAACGTTTTGATTCCATTTTTAAAATTCCCTTTGAGCTTATCTAAGACATTCTTTATAACATTTTGGATTAATCTATCATATACTCAGGATGATAATTAGAACAAAAAGCTATATATAGCAATCTATACCTTATATAAAGTTTTTTTTTTTTTTTTTAACAGAAACCTGCACAAGCTATGTAGATTTTTTCCCATACTCGCGCACGCACAGACAGTAATTAGCTGAACTTATATTGAACTATGATTGATTTCATATACAAATACACATGGTAAGCATTACAACAAGTAGTTTGAATCAAATTCTATATATCTCCAATATTTTTTTCGTCAACACAACCCAAAATACACAACTGGCACAAATAACATATACAAAATCTAGCCATGTTCATCCACACAAGCTACCAATATTTATATCCACAAAAAATGCTGGACAACATTTTTGGAAAGCGGCATGTACACAAGCTCCCATAAAATAATTCACTAGTCCAGTCACACGATGCTGCCAAAAATCTGCTCAAGCCTGTCTAGTCACGCGACGCTGCAAAGAAATATTGGCAAGTCTAGTCAATAACATTGCCCACTAATAATTGACCAGAATGGTAATAAGTAAATTTTTCATACATTGTCTTAATTAGGCAACCATCTCCATGGAACTACATCAATAATTCTCTGCAACAAAGAAATAGATTGCACGGGTTTGCAACTTACAGTTCTCTGCAACAAATTTCAGAACTTAATTCAAGTTCTTTTATTCACTAACAAAAATCAACATGTTTCATCACAATACCAAAAATACAACCACCTACAACTATAGAAAGGAATATCATGCAGTGAAAAGCAATATAGAATGACAATCCAAGCAAGAAAGAAAAAAAGCTTTCCTCAGTTTTTAAAATATTCCATGAATAAGATCACAAGTTCATTTTTTAAAATATTCCATGACTAAGTGCACCGGAATTTGAATCTTTTGCCAATATTTTTCTATAAATCTATCATATAATTTTTGGCCTATAAAAGCTCTATTATCTCCCCAGCATTTCTTTCATGATCTAAAAATTATCTCACCAGCATTTTTCATGAGAATGGCCTCATTAAGCATTTAGAAACATACCATATTTGTGCTCGACAAGAAAATAACAATAATGCAAAGCAAAGTACTGAAAGAAGCAATATGTACAGTAACATTCTCAATTTCTCAGACTTAGATACATTTTTAGAGCAACACTGTGGTCGGAACTCTTTTTTCAGAGTTGGTAGTTGCTACCTAACCCATCATCTAAGCAACAAAACCTATATAAACCAAGTCAATCATTATCATTCGTATTCTAAAATAATCTTAGTTGAACAAAACCATCACACATGAACCATATACATGAAAGCTGATTGGTAGAAAACACAAAGCTTTACCAAATAATAAATTAAATATCGTCTAAAAGAGACAAGGAAAAGAATGGACAAAATGCCCAAGAATCAAAACAAAATTCTCCATCTTTTTCATGGGCAGCCAAACTTCTGCAGTTGATTTTTAACCTTTCATTTGGTCAGAGCCTCAGAGGAAATGAAGCTTTTCAGTGACTCAAAAAAGCTTTACCAAAAGCTCTATTATCTCCCCAGCATTTCTTCCATGATCTAAGAATTATCTCACCAGCATTTTTCATGAGAATGGCCTCATTAAGCATTTAGAAACATACCATATTTGTGCTCGACAAGAAAATAACAATAATGCGAAGCATAGTACTGAAAGAAGCAATATGCACAGTAACATTCTCAATTTCTCAGACTTAGATACATTTTTAGAGCAACACTGTGGTCGGAACTCTTTTTTTAGAGTTAGTAGTTGCTACCTAGCCCATCATCTAAGCAACAAAACCTATATAAACCAAGTCAATCATTATCATTCGTATTCTAAAATAATCTTAGTTGAACAAAACCATCACACATGAACCATATACATGAAAGCTGATTGGTAGAAAACACAAAGCTTTACCAAATAATAAATTAAATATCGTCTAAAAGAGACAAGGAAAAGAATGGACAAAATGCCCAAGAATCAAAACAAAATTCTCCATCTTTTTCATGGGCAGCCAAACTTCTGCAGTTGATTTTTAACCTTTCATTTGGTCAGAGCCTCAGAGGAAATGAAGCTTTTCAGTGACTCAGAAAGTCAAAAACTGCAAAAACCCCATTAATATTTATTCAATATACACGCTATTTTGAATAAACGATACTCATAATTTACAAGAGGCTTTGAGTTTATAACTAGACAAAACAAACATGAAACATGGACTAAATGCATTAAAAAGCATCTTCATGGATGAAAATCAACATAGCCGCCGACTTACAGTTAATATTTATTTGGAGCATTGTACAGAAACCAGCAACCTAGCACTTCACCAGCGGAATGGGTTCTGCAATCACACTCCAAAATAGAAACTTTTTAGTAAATTATTTTCTATTTCTAATCTGAAACAGGTGCGATTGAAACTTGTAATTAAGCAACATCCGAGATTTAGTAATATTTACCAGCCTTTTCTTCTTCTTTTGCTTGTCAATGTAGGCTACGAGCTCCTGCTCAAAGTATGGACCTATTGACCAACCCAGAAATCCCCATTCTAAACCCCAACCCAGAAGAAGGGATGGTGTTTTATTGATACAACTGTCTCCCGCCGCTCTTTTGCCGTCTTCAGAGCCCATCACGGCCTATAAAGCACCACACGGAAGGCACACGGCACGCGGACGACAGCAAAAGAGAGGCGGGAACCGAGCGGGCGAGGCGAAGTTGGAGGAAGCCTCCTCTGAGAAATTCGAATAACGCCGGCGTTTAGGATGATGACGCCGAAGTCGATTTCTAGGGTTCGATCGTGTTGAATCCGTCATGGATTCAACGCATCTGTGACTTCGTGCCACCATGAAGATGGCCGGATACCGGTGTTTGTTCGCCGGAGTTTGGGATAAAGAACGCCGAGCCACTCTCTCTCCAATCGACGGGATCTCCTGCCTGGCAAAATGTTCATTCTCTCTTCCGTGCAGATATATACTCTCAAATTCAAATTTTGAATTTTGGATTTTTTTTTTTTAATTTATTAACTGACGTAGCGTGATGTCACGTCAGTCGATTATGTTTCGACTATGTATAAGGTGACTATGTATAGAATTATTGGTTTGCTTTATTTATTTATTTAATTATACTTCATTATTGGACTTTGATCTGTTGGCGATCTTCACAATTGCCGGTTGTCTGTCGTGTTCACAAACGCCTAATAATTTTTGTTGGATTTGACCCGACACTGTTTCTTTGATTTTGAATTTATTCGAAACCTTTGTAAGCGAAACAGAAGACCTGCAAGGCTGCATCTTGATTTTTATTTTATTTTTATTTTTATTTTATATTTTGAGAAGAAGAATACCAGTTCATTCATTAAATGGCAACATTTGACCGAGACAAAGAGGGGACTCCTTCCATTATAATGTATTAAAAAATTTTAATGCATCTTTTGCTAGACTATAAGCAATACAATTAAGATTTCAAGGAATATCTATTTCACCAACTTACTTCGTGCATGCATGGTATAAATGAGTTGATCAATTCGAACATGGTCTAAGTTCTGTTTATTTATGCCGTTTGGATAAAGAATAAGGATGAGATTGAGACAAAAATTATTAAAAAATATTATTAAAATATTATTTTTTAATATTATTATTTTAAGATTAAAAATATTAATTATTTATTATATTTTATATAAAATTTAAAAAAATTATAATAATATGATAAGATAAGATAAAACACTTCTTATATCCAAATCGAGTTAGTAACTTATATTTGAGAAATTAATAAGTTATTTAATTCTATTTAAATAATATTAAGAATAAGTCTCAAATACACAAATCTTACTTAATGTAAAAATATAAAACCCATAAAGAAAAAGTAGTGGAGTCCACGGTACTTATATATAATTATTCTTAATGATTATATTTATAAGAATTCGTTATAAAGCTAAAATAAGACTACACAAATTTATAAATAAAATTTATCCGATCGAGTTTATTTTATAAATAAATATGAACATTATTCGAAATAATCGATAATAGTTTTGTTATTATGAAAAACCTATTTATTAAAAAGTCGAGTTAAATCTAAATTTGAATGAACCAATCTAAGAAATTTCTCAAGTAATCAAGTGATTGCTTTCTTAAGTAAAAGCTTATATATTTCTCAAGTGATTGCTTTCTTAAGTAAAAGAAAAAGTTGTTTGTCATGATTTGGGCTGCCATAAACTTTTTGCTTTTTCTATATGAACCAATCAATTCTACTGCCATCTTAGGTCCAAATGACGTGAGCCGTTGGATTAGAGGGAAGTCATGCAGTGCACCACCCACCTAGATTTCATCTCACTTCTTACTTCAGCACTCTTCTAATTTAATTTTGAGCGCTCTTTTAAATTTAGAGATGAATTATAAATAATAATAAAATAAATAATTAAAATAAATTAAAATTTAAAATAAATAATTAAGATGAATTAAAAGTATAAAATAAATTGTGAATTATTAAACCCAATTTATAAAATAAATCGAGTCTCAATCTTTTCTCCATTTTCTTTCACCTAATTTTCTATTATTTCACTATCAATCAACTCAATAAAATTAATTCAAAACTACAAAAATCAAGAGGTTAATTATAGATAAATATGATAAGATTGTGTTGTTTATTTTTGCAAATATAATAAGACGAATTGAAAACAATGGGAGCAATGGATAAAGAAGGCTAATTATTTCATATAATGTAAAAAAATGTTTAAAAATGGGGTGTTCGTCAGTTTTGAATTGGCAGTGCTAAAGTAGGTTTTTAGAAGTCAAATCAACTCACCATCCTATGAATATATTTTTCATCTTAAAATAAATCATTCAAATATATATATATATATATATATATATGAAACAGCTTGAATATCACAGCACACAAATAAATAAATAAAAGTAAAAAATAAAAAATTAATATTATTGTGAAAGAATATATAGTTGTGCAGCGGCACGTGACACACCGACTACTTCTAGCACGCCTCTTCAAACAATATGATTTTTATTATAAAATTAAAGAAAAAAACTACTATTACAAAAGAGAAATAAGAAATTCTCTTTGAAATTCTTAAGAACTGAAACTTTCTTTCTCTCTCTATATTTTCTTATAAATTTCATTACAATTAAAGCTCATATTTATAGGCTTTGAAATTACTATGCAAGTCACTATGCAGAATTTAAAATAATAGTGGTGGGGTCATTCACATAATTTTAGTGGTAGGACAGGGGCGGCTGCCGACGATAACATTTGATTCATTACACTCCTCCTTAAATGACCACCCATAAAGAATCTGCTTAGTTAAAATCTTGCCAAGTAAAAACCCAATGGGAAGAAAAACTAATGGCAAAGAAAAAAGAGTACAGTCTTCTTATGTATCCACAAGTGCTTTAAGATTGTCTCATTAAAACTTTGCAGAGGAAAACCCAGTGGGACAAAACCTCAGCGAAGAAAAAAGAGTACAATTAGCACATTTACTCTCCTTGAAAAGTGCATGACAAAAGATTTTTGAGTTTTCGCATTCTAATATTATGCACAATCTTTTTTAATGTGGAAGTTGGTAACGCCTTTGTGAATAAATTTGCCAGATTATCACTAGATCGTATCTGCTTGACATCAATTTCACGTTTCTCTTGAAATTCATGAGTATAAAAGAATTTAGGTGAAATATGTTTAGTTCTGTCACCTTTGATATATCCTTCTCTGATTTGAGTGATACAAGCAGTATTATCTTCATATAAGATTTTTGGGTTATTATTGATCATAGGAAGTCCACACTTTTCTTGGATATGTTGAATAACTGATCTCAACCAAATACACTATCGACTTGCTTCATGAATAGTAATGATCTCTGAGTGATTTGAAGAGGTAGTAGATAGTGTCTGCTTAACAGATCTCCATGATATAGCAGTATCTCCATAAGTAAATAAATATCCAGTTTGAGATATACTTCTGTGTGGGTCTGAAAGATAACCTGCATCTGCATATCCAATCAATTCTGGACTTGAACTACGTTGATAAAATAATCCCATATCAATCGTACCATGAAAATAACGAAGGATATGTTTAATGCCATTTCAATGTCTTCGAGTTGGTGCAGAACTATATCTTGCAAGCAAATTAACTGAAAATGTAATATCTGGTCGAGTGCAATTTGAAAGATACATCAAAACTCCAATTGCACTGCTATATGGTACTTCAGGACTAAAAATTTTTTCATCGTCATCACAAGGACGGAATGGATCATTCTTCACATCAAGTGTTTGAACAATCATTGGAGTACTCAGAGGATGAGATTTGTCCATATAAAAATGTTTTAGGACTTTCTCAGTATACATGGATTGATGAATAAAAATTCCATTTGGCAAGTGCTCGAGCTGCAGGTTGAGACAAAGTTTTGTTTTGCCAAGATCTTTCATTTCAAATTCATTTTTTAAATATATAGCGGTTTTTGAGATCTCTTCAAGAGTTTCCACAATATTTAAATCATCAACATAAACCGCAATAATGACAAATCTGGTATCTGATTTCTTAATAAAAACATATGGGCATATAAGATTATTCTCAAATCCTTCTTTCAATAGATATTCGCTTAAGCGATTATACCACATGCGTCTGGATTGCTTCAACCCATATAAAAATCTTTGTAGTCTGATTGAGTACATATTTCTAGATGTACTTGTAGATGCTTCAGGCATCTTATATCCTTCAAGGATTTTCATATATATGTCATGGTCTAAGGATCCATATATATATGCAGTGACCACATCCATCAACCGCATTTCTAATCCTTTTGTAACAACCAGACTAATCAAAAATCTAAATGTGATTGCATCCATAACGGGAGAGTATGTTTCTTCATAATCAATTCCGGGTTTCTGCAGGAAATCTTGTGCAACAAGCCGTGCTTTGTATCGCACAATTTCATTTTTCTCATTACGTTTTCATACAAATACCCACTTATATCCAACAGGCATCACACCCTTTGGTGTTTGGACAACAGATCCAAATACTTCTCGTTTTGCTAGCGAATTTAATTCAGTTTCAATAGCTGTTTTCCATTTTGGCCAATCATTTCTACGTCGACATTCTTCGACGCTTTTTGGCTCACTTTCTTCATTACTTCTGGTAATATCAATGGCCATTTTATATGAAAATATGTTGTCGACAACAGTTTTATTTCTATCCAGAATTTCTCCAGTTTTCATGAAATGTATTGAGATCTCATTATTTTCAGGTACCTGTTCCTCTTTAGGGGAAAACATTTCATGACACACCTCTTCAGGAGGTCCTTTTTTAGGAGATTTATATTCTTCAGGAGTTTTCTCTTCAGGAGGTTCTAGAATAGAAGATTTGAGGTCTTTAGGAGCATCAATTATATTTGTGGCATGTATTGTGGGTACGTGTTCTTCAGGAACACCAAATTCATTTTGTATTCTTTTCCTTCTGGGAATTTTGGCTTTTGCACCAATAGGTCTTCCACGCTTCAGGCGTGTTTTAGATTCACCTATTGCTGCTTTGACAATTTGTCCTTCAGGGACTTTAATCCTTGCTGGAGTATTAACAGCAGGAATATAAGATTTTACTACACCTTTAGTGTCAGTAAATACATCCGGTAACTGATTTGCAACATTTTGCAAATGAATAATCTTTTGAACTTCCCGTTTACATTCATTTGTAAGAGAATCAAAATGAGACAGGGCCTTATTATCCCAAGTAATATCTTATTGTGCTTCAGACACCGACTTTTCTTTACCCATTAACGGAAAATTTGATTCGTCAAAATGACAATCCTCAAAACGTGCTTTAAACATATCCCTTGTAAGGGGTTCAAGGTATCTAATAATAGATGAAGAATCAAAACCAACATATATCCCAAGTCTACGTTGAGAACCTATTTTTATACGTTGTGGAGGTGTAATTGGAACATATACAGCACATCCAAAAGTACGAAGATGAGAAATATTTGGTTGTTGACCAAATGTAAGCTGTAATGGAGAATATTTATGATATGCAGATGGTCTAATACGAATTAGAGATGCTGCATGAAGTATAACATGTCCCCAAGCAGAAACAGGTAGTCTTGATTTCATAAGTAAAGGTCTAGCGATTAGTTGAAACTTTTTGATCAAAGATTCAGTTAAACCGTTTTGTGTGTGTGTATGGACAACAGGATGTTCAACATCTATTCCTATTGACATACAATAATCATCAAAAATTTGAAATGAAAATTCACCTGCATTATCTAATCGAATGGTCTTAATTGGATACTCAGGAAATTGTACTCGTAGTTTAATTATCTGAGCAAGAAATCTAGCAAATGCAACATTTCTAGTGGAAAGAAGACAAACATGTGACCATCGACTAGATGCATCAATTAGAACCATAAAATATCTAAATGGTCCACTTGATGGATGAATAGGCCCACATATATCTCTGTGAATCCTTTGTAAAAAGGATGGAGATTCAACAATGACTTTTTAGGGAGATGGACTAATAATCAACTTACCTTGAGAACATGCAGAGCACGGAGATTCATTGGGTAGAAATATCTTTTAATTCTTTAAGGGATGCCCATGCGAATTTTTAATAATTCGTCTCATCATTATAGAACCCAGATATCCAAGGCGATCATGTCAAGTCATAAATACTTTAGGGTCAATACACTTCTGGTGCATTACCACATATGATTCAATTGTTCTCATTTTTGTATAATACAATCCAGAACATAGAGCAGGCAGTTTTTCTAATACAAGCTTCTGGCCCAATATTGTTTTAGTAATAAGAAGATGCTCTTTACTGTCTTCATTGGTCGTTTCAATATGGTAATCATTACGACGTATATCTTTGAAACTCAATAAATTTCTTCTGGATTGTGAAGAGAATAGAGCATCATCAATACAAAATTTGGTGCCATTAAACAACACAATATAAGCTCTTCCGGAGCCCTCAATTAAATCCGATGAACCTGATATGGTATGGACATAGGTTTTACTTAGTGTTAAATTTTGAAAATATTTCTTTTCTTTGAGAATTGTGTGAGTTGTAGCACTGTCAGCCAGACATATATCTTTATTATTCAACTCAGAGATAAAAAGTTCATCAATGTGATCCATGATTCTACAAAATATACAAAATTTTTATTACTGATAGAAAGAAAATATATTAATTGAGTGGAACACTTCCATCTCCAATTAAGTGTTCAATACTACCTGCAGAATGATTAAAGAAATCAGATACATCAAGATGAGTAACTTCTACATCTACTGAATCTAATAAATCATCTGATGGTTCTACTAAATTTGTTTCATGCACTTTATTTTTTCCTTTAATAAAAACTTGATATAAATCAGCTAAGTGCCTAGTCGTACGACAGGTATGTGACCAATGTCTAGTCATTCCACATCTATGGCACACCTCTTCACTTTTCTTTGAAGAATTATTCTGAAGATTTTTACCCATTTCTGAATTGTACCACTTCTGGTGATATGGTATATTATTATCCCTTTTAATGTTGTCATTCCTGGGACCAACATTTCTATAATTTCTCCTACTACGTCCATGCCCCCGATTTCTTCTAAAAGATGCACTATTCACTTCTGGGAATGATGCAAACCTATTACTATTCACTTTAGGGAATGATATTAAGCCAGTAGGGCGTGACTGGTAGCTTTCTAATAAGAGTTCATTGTTCTGCTCAGCTACTAGAAGACATGATATAAGTTCAGAATATTTCTTGAACTTTCTCTCTCGATACTGCTGCTGTAGGAGCATATTCGAGGCATCAAATGTAGTATAAGTCTTCTCTAGCATATCATCATCGGTGATTTTCTCACCGCATAATTTTAATACTGAGCTTATTTTAAAAAGTGCGGAATTATACTCACTAACACTTTTATAATCTTGCAACCTCAGGTGTAACCATTGAGAACGAGCTCTTGGGAGAATAACAGTCTTCTGGTGTTCATACCTCTCCTTTAAATTGTTCCACAAAATATAGGGATCTTTTACTGTGAGATATTCAGTTTTCAATTTTTTATGAAAATGGTGGCGAAAGAAAATCATTGCTTTAGCACGGTCCTGCAGGGATGCTTGATTTCCTTCTTTAATAGTTTCTTTCAGGTTCATTGCATCAAGATGAATTTCAGCATCAAGTATCCAAGATAAATAATTTTTCCCATATATATCAAGAGTAATAAATTCCAATTTTGTAAGATTTGTCATTTTCAACATATATAAATAATGAAATAAATATGTGTATCTCATATTTATAAATTCACACAGATAATCATCAATAAAATATATTAAAGACTTCAAATAATATATTGAAAAACTTACAGAGGAATAAGACTACTAACTTCAGAATTGGTAGAACCGTCGTGTTGATAACGTGTTATAAAATTAAAAAAAAAGAACTACTATTGTAAAAGAGAAATAAGAAATTCTCTCTGAAACTCTTAAAAACTGAAACTTTTTTTTTCTTTTTATATTTTCTTATGAATTTCATTACAATTGAAACCCCTATTTATAGGTTTTGAAATTACTATGCAAATCACTATACAGAATTTAAAACAATAGTAGTGGGATCATTCACATAATTTTAATGGTGGTGAGATAGGAGCGACTGCCGACGATAACATTTGATTCATTACAGTTCTAAATTTTTAGATCTCTAGATAAAATGTACTGCCCGCCATGTCGTTCTCTAGTCACTTCAAAAGATGCAGGGGTCGGGTTGTGTTTAAAGACGAATATATTCCAATCTAATTGCGATTAGGATATATATTAGGGCGGCTGCTTGACCATATACACAGATATAGTATATATATATATATATATATATATATATATATATATACACGGATTTCAGACCCACACACATGTTCACCACTCTTAAGACAATATCACGACGAGCGCTGCTAGCAATCCCAATAAGGCCTCGCTTGGATTCGGAGATGAGATGAGTTGAGATTAGTTTGGTTTATTTTTTAATATTATTATTATTTTGGGATTTGAAAAAGGTGTGTTGGAATTTGAAAAAGGTGTATTGGGATTTGAAAAATGTGTATTGGGATTTGAAAAAAGTGTATAGAAATTTGTGTTTTGTATAAAAAATTATAAAAATATAATGATGAAATGGAAGTGAGTTGAGATGAGCTCAACCCACTTCCCAATCCAAGCAGCCCCTAAATGAATTTTTGTTTAATTTTTTTTACAATATTTTTGTTTAAGTATTTTTAAATAATATTATAATTTTTTTTATATTTTTAAAAATATTTTTAAATGTTTAAAAAATCGTGTAAAAAAATATAAAAATCATAAAAAATAACTAAAAAAAAAAATTAAGATCCAATCGAGATTCCAATATAACAATAAGTAGCATTTTCCGATCACGAGATAGTACACATGGTTGTTAAATTGTACAAAACGGGACAGGTGCTTGTATCCTTCAATTTGTTACTCGAACAGTGCGAAAAATTAGAAGCATGTGTGGGTCTGAAATCCAAGAAAAGTAACGGGTCCCGCACCCCGCTATTCCAATTCCCGTCCACCCGCCCATGTGGGATAGGGAGGTCCCGTTTTGCATCTAGTTCCCTAGTAGAGGTTGGGAGGGTCCAATCTCGTCTCATATTTTTTACGGTCTACCCACTCATATATATATATATATATATATATATATATATTAGAACATACCATGTCTCCCTCTCAAAACCATCATGATAGTTTTCCGTTTTACTTTTTTTTTTCAATTTTTTTATATAATTTTTAAATAATGTTGTGATTCTTTTATATTTTTAAAAAATATTTTAAGATGTTAAAAAAATTATATAAAAAAATATGTTCTTTTACCTGATTTTTTTAATATCTTAAATATTTTTTAAATATATAAAATATCAAAATATTATTTAAAAACACTCATTTAAAAATCAAATAAAAAGATAAAATAAAAAAAGCAAAATAAAAAACCATCGGGGTGAGTAGCACTCCCATATATATTATTTATATATAAAAATAAGTATACAAAAAATATAATATATATAATTGTGTATATGTTAATATATATTATAATTTATTAGATTTGTTTACAAAATATACGGTAACAAGTTTAAACACTATATAGTTTAAAAAAACAAATTATAGTCATATTTACAAAATTTAAATTTACAATTTGGATCTAGAAATATATATTTGTATTACTTTTAGACTAAGATTTTTTTTAATTTAATAAAATATAGTCAATTTTTTTAAATATACGTTAGGTGAGAGGAATTCTCAATCTACTTTGCACCTCGCCTAGGAAAGTAAATGGTTCGGTCCGGTCCAGAAAAAATATGGACCGATTCTATTTGACCCAAAAATTTTCTTATCTTAGACCGGACCAAACTCCTATTTATTCTATATCAGTTCGGTCTAATTCGATCCATGAGTGATCCGGTCCGGTCCAGTCCAAGAGTACTCCATATGATTTAATAGGTTAAATTTGATCTAAAATCCTGCAATAATTAAATATATTTTTTTGACCAAAGTTTATAAATTATTAAATATATACTAGTATTATTTTCATAAAAAATAATCATATTTGCCAGTTGTCAATTTCTAATCTTATCTAAATATTACACAAAATATATAATTATAATTTATAATCTTTAGACTTAATACTTATACTTTAAGTTATAATTAATATTGTATATTATATATAACCCATGGGCTGATTAGTTAATTTAATCCTTATAAGGCATATCAATTAATCAATGATATTAATGATCATTGATTATACTTCATATATACTTAAAAACAATATTAATAATTAATATTTATAATTGTTACATGTAATCATAAGAAGAATAATTATTAATTAATTAATAGTAATTTAGTGATGCATTATTGGTTGGTTAACTATAACTAACAATACTATTACATAATTTACGTTTGTATATTATAAATTTATATGTGAGTGAATAGTGATAAATTATTAATAATATATTAAATAATAATACACTTATTACTTATAAATTATTACTAATACTCTATATAAATATACTATAATTTATAATTTTATACTATAATTATTATAAATTATAATATGTTAATATTATAAGAGTATATATTATATTAATATGTTATACTACTACTCTTAATCTATATTAATATTAATATTATAATTTATATATTATTACTTATATATATAATAGGTGTGCATTCGGTCCAATCTAGAAAGATAAATGTTCTCCCCCTAGACCAGATCGAAAATATTCAATTTATAAAAAGTTTGGACCAGATTAGACTATATTTTATCCAATCCGGTCTGGTTTTGATCTGGTCCATGTAATTCAATTTGGTCTATCAAGCCGATTTAGTCTTCTTATACCCCTAACCTCGCCTAACAAGATGGGATACCAGGAAGAAATTATCCCGCACCGTATACTATAAATATCACTCCTCTTTTGTATCGCAACAATTGATTAAGTTGGTATTATTTATTTTCTTATTCTAGTATTATATCTTATATTAAATAACAAGTTCTCATGAGAGTGAGCCCTATAACTATTCAATGTAGTAGATAGATTTGACAGTTAACTTACGGTGGATCGGTAAAACTGTATAACAGATTGATTCCTGATAATAAAAGTCACTTTTACTTAGGGGGGGCTTTTTTTAAAAATGATTATTCAATTCTTGCACATTTTAAATCAATATAAATTATTATTATTATTATTATTATTATTATTATTTTTTAACGATGATAGATATCTTTTTATCACATTAACATATAACAAGTTAAGAAATGTTACAATAATAAAAAAAATTTACAAAAATAAATATATAAACTGAGATAATTTTATCTAATATATTAGATCTATTTTATAATAAAAATAATAATAAAAAAAAATTCTCTCACCCGTAGGCCCACTAGGCACTCAAGTGGGGGTAGTGGGCCTCATCTAAGTATTTAACCCAAAGTTCCCAACTTTCGTGCAAAGTCACTCGCCTACAGGGAAAATAAATAATGATGGCTAATGGGACAAATAGGTCGGACGCCACTGAACAACATCCCAATCATGGAGACTCATATTAGGAAGTACATGAAGAATGGAAAATCTTTGATCTTTTGACAATGGGATATCGACAGATAACCAAAAAAGTATGCAAAATATAGCAAATTCAAAAGTCATGGGCCCACGTGGCATTAAAGGATAAAAACCCTGACAAAAAAATAGTGAAAAGACAAGGACTCAATGAGAATGAACACGACCTATTCCTCAAGTTCCAGATATAAATAGCAACTTTCCAAGTACAAGAAAACTCTCTAAATTCTCATTATTCACAAACTTCTTAATTCAATTACTAATTTAGATATCGGAGACTCCCTAGCCTCCCAAGCCACCATTTCTTAACTTTATTCTTCTTTGTATTTGCAAGTCTAACTCAAAAGACTAGAACTGTTGGAACTTGCCCCAAAGGCGTACAAAATAGGGTGTTAACAATTATCTTACATCTAACGCAACATATAAATTTACATTATTATGTGAATTTACTTTATAGAATCCTTTTATAGCTAAATCATTTGTTTATATTAGTATTTATACACCGTCAAATCTTGCAATAGGAAAAACATATAGAGATGCCTAACTTATTTTTACCATATATTGTCAAATAGGTCATCATCTTCAACAATGTCCATGAAAACGTCAATTTCCATGTAAGCCAAAGTAGGGGATGACAATTTGTGTTTTACGGGTCAATGAGTGTTAGCTTATATGGATCAATCCAAATCAAACACATTTTAATTAAATAGGTTAGATCAACCATTAACTAACTTGCTTAATAATTAAATTTTATTGGATTAACTTAAATTTTAAGTGTAAACGGTATCATATATTTTCACCATACTTGTGACGTCCTCAATCTACGTCTAAGATTTAACGCAGACTAATGCGTCGGAAAATATAACATAAGGTTACATATCCCTTGTTCATACTACATAAACTATTGCATGCATTTCACTATACTAACATTATAGTGTGCATTTTGCAGCGGAATGGCTATCTGTTTGTCATTAAATGAAAACATGCAAAGAAAGCTATCTTTGCAATATGATCACATGGTCAACCTAATAACTTTCATAACATAATATTTACAATATCAAAAGTATAAAGTTTCTTTTCTACATAACATGAAGTTTCCAATATTCATACATAACTCCTACTACCACTGCCCACTTCTAAGATCGGGCTCCTTTTTCACCTTCTTATACACATGACCATAACAAAAACAGATTAACATTGATTTCATAGTCCTACTGAAGGTGTTTTTCACAAGGTGATACATAAACGCCATTCAGGGATAAAGACCCCTCAGGACCCAAAACTACACAACTACCAACACGTGTCTTTTCTTCAAAAGAGATGGAGGCTTGTTGCATAACAACTTTATGCAAATGATCATAAGCGGAACTAGTTAGATCATCAAAATGGAAAAGATCTAATAGGCCATCATGGCTCATCAGATTCTCCTAGGAGGTCAGGGATTGACTTGACATTGTTATAACTTGCCAATACTTCTATCATTTCAAAAGAAATAATAGTTAAATCAAATAATTATAACAGAGAATGAGATTATAGAATCACAGTAAGTATTCAATTAATCATCGCAATACAAATTATTAATCATAAACAAATAATTAAATATATATATCTCAAATATGAAACGTATGAAATGATTCATGCATAATTCATGCTTGATGCTATTCCATAAAAATTCACTTGTATCCTAAAAAAATTGGCAGAATATAAAACTTGTTAGCTTTTCATAACTTTTCAAGACTTTTCTTAATGTTTATGACTTTCCCTATCATTCTCATTTTGGTCTTATCAGTCATTGGGTTAACAATTCTTATCATACTTATCATACGAGATACTTCATGGTTTTTCTGTACATCGTGTGTTTCTTGCTGGTTACTGCATCACACTGAAATGAATACGTCATAATCTTAATTTTAATTCTTATGGCAGGTGATAACACCCTTGCCGTTCTTGACACCCACCAGTATTAGGTGCAATTACACTCCGAGAATCTTTAAAAAGAAACCATTTGTGGCCCGTCAACTGCTCTTCGTTGACTCAGGGGTTTCCACTCTATTTTTATTTACTCTAGAGTGGACAGAGGAGTTCTACTGGGACACTTCCACATTCCAAACTTTGGGGTTCTTGTAAATATTTATATATATATTCTACTAACTTATTTTCTCTTGACATACGTGCCCACTTAATAAACATGAGATTTTTCCCTTACATGACATGCACATGGTCTATGTTTTCTAGGCATGTTAATCATAACACATAAAATATTCCTAATCAAGATTCATTTTAACCATGCTATTATTATATACCAACATAATCATTTTTAAATAATGTGATTATCACTCAAGGTTTAAAGAAACATAAAATAATATTATTTTACATGTATGGTCGATCCTAGGAAGTATTCCAAACTTTATCTTGTTTTATTCCTTTTTATGAATTTTCTTTTAAGAACTCTTAATTATTTAAATAATCAAAAGAATAATTGATTATAAAATGATATCCTTCATATATTTCAGATATTGGGAGCCGAGACCTATATATATATATATGATCTTATACTAATTTCAAGTTTCTTCATTTCTTCTTTTTTTTTTCCTCCTCATTATTAATTTATACTTCCTTAAAGTAAATAAATTAAGTATTTATCTACTAGAGAGTTAAATAAATCTTAGAATTTCTTAAACCTATTTCTTGCATATTTGCTTCCAAATCAAAAGGTTAAACTTTCATCTATAAAATCCAACCTTTAAACCTATCAAGTACTTAATAACATTATAGGAGTATCTATAAAATAAAAACAATAGTCTTCCATAAAAAAAAAGAAAAAGGAAGAAAGGAAGAAAGAAAATCGCTATCTGCCGAGAACTATGTTTTAGGGATAAAGGAAGAAAGAAAAAGGACGATAAAAAGAGGAACCTCCCTATCTGCCGAGAACTTTATATAGATATATATATATATATATATATATATCTTTCATGTATTTCCTTTTGCTTTGGTAGTCGATATGCATGCTTTAGATATGTTTTATTATTATTATTATTATATATATTTTTTTCATTTGATTTATAACCAACCACATATCCATCTAAGAAATAGGTTCCATCATTTTATTTTTTTAGACTTAGTTGTCTTACTAACCCCATGACCTTATCTTAACTTTTTGATATAAGACAAACTAAAAAAAAGTCAAACTAATCCTTTTGTATACCCCTCCCTCATGACCGTAACTCAACTTAATTTATATATAAATCTTCCCTTTTCTTACTTTGTGTCTCTACTTTTTCTAAGAAAATCAACCAATGAAAGGAAGTCAAAAAAACAAGAAAGGAATAATAGATGAAGTCAATTTGGCTGGCTGTCCTTATCCATCACCCAAACCAATTCTTTCCAACATTTCCAAAAAATACAAATTAACATAAAGAGACAATAAGACCAAACCAATAAGTCGGCTACCCCCACGTGTATATAAAAAAAAATCATCTCTTTCCTTTCTCCTTTCCCCTTTCCCCTTTCCCATATCTCAATCTCCATGCCCCTTATTTAAAAATATTCAATTATATATATATATATATGTATGTATATATATTCCTCTATCCTATCATGTCAAATACATAAAAAAAAATTTACACTTCCTAAACACCTCCTACACCAAAATTCAAATATTATTCTTATACACTTGCTTGATAAAAGGAGAAAAGTCTACATAAATATATATACATATATATTTTCAGAAATATCTTCAAAGAATAATTAAAGAAATTATATCACTCATAAAAAAAAAACCACATCATGAAATTAAAGATCGGGATGTCACACTACTTGTCCTCCGGACCACACCCAATTTTTCCATCCCAATTTTATCAACTCGTAGTGCACTCTTTTTGCTCATAAAGAAAAGCACAAAGAAATATTGTTATGTTGCGTATAATGCTTAATCACTTTAAGGCTTAATGCATGTGGTGCTCTCTGTGGGATCTGAACATTTTCTAAATTGGAGGTGGGAGAAGGATATTTCTCGGCACACTAGACAAATCACCAGATATGCAAATAGCGCTCCCTTGCCTCCTCCAGATAAGTATTTCCAATTCTTTATTTTTACAATAATAAAATATGCAAAGATAAGAAAAGATCTTGTCACTTTTCTATACAAGAATAATTTTATGGCTTTTCTCTTATTCACTCACCTACACCCCTGGGCGTGTAAATCAAATAACCCCAGTCACTTTATAGCGTCCTTTCACTTGGACACCACCCTCCTAAGCATGTAGACTAAATGCTCTCAATGTTATTATTTCTAACACTTCAAAGGCAGTGCTTGCCCATAATTGTACATGCATGCATGCAAGGTTACTATGCATGCACATAGGAACCATCCTTGCATCTCGTAAGCGAGACCAAGCCCATCAGCGCGATTACCACCTTGACTGCCGGTAGTTTCTGTTTCGGCGACCACGGTCCCCATTCCTGGGGGTCGTGAACAGAAGCAACGCTTGGGGCGGGCCTACAGACCCCCTCCCTCCGAGCCTGTGGCATCGTACTGCAGGTCCTATAGGCCTGCCAACAGTCACAGTAGTGGGCTGCATCTTGCCCATCTAGAGACCAACTGACGGCATCGCTGAAAACGAACCCAACTCGATTGCATCTCCCCCGTGGTGGGAATGCTTGGCCCAACCCATCTGTTGCACAGATAGGCTACCAGTTGCCAACACCAAGGTCACCAGCTTTGTCCGCCTCCGTCGGGGCCTCACCGGCCCACCAGAGGTATGTTTGTACCACCAGTGGGCACCCGCCCAGTGCACCCGAGATGGGTATCGGGCAAACCAGTTGCCCCTTTGTCGCTCGCCTCACTTCACGAGGAGCACGGGCTCGCCACTCACTCGGACATGCCACTCACTTCTTGGTACCATGACTTGGAAACGTGAGCACACCTCACGCCCTTACCACACACACGCCCTCACCTCACACCTGGAATCGTGGGGTACCTTCCTCACCCTACATGGACTCGCCAATCACCTCACGGGTCGCCCACCTCGATTCATCACCATGCTCACCCTCTCGCCCACTTAGGACCTACTGCCATGCACTCGCCTAACACACGACACCATGCTTGCCTCATATATGGTCTTGCCATGCACGCCCATTCGTGACTTGTCCACTTCCTCTTTTTATTTACTTGGACCCAGTGCACGTACGCCTAACAACTCAGACCCAGTGCACGTAGGCTTGGATACAACAACCACAAGCTCACAGAAATCAACTGTGGCCACTTAAGATCTTTGGTTGGTATCACTCACAACATGTGAATTCATTTTCCTACTAATTAAGTTATTTTCTGCAGTGTGAAGCAATAGCACATCTCCCACGAACGAATGAGCTTTGTGCACTTGTCACAAACGCAACAAACAATAACGAATCGCAGGGTCGAGTTTAAGGCTCTCGCTTGCTTCTAAACCCTCGCACGCCGATTCCTCAAGAGGTCGAGGCTCCAGAACTAGGGCCCTAGCTGAGTATACTTGTAAATCCTCTCCCCATCTCCATTAGCAATCGATAACGAATCGCAAGGTTGAATCTAAGGCTCTCGCATGCTCCTAAACCCTCGCACGCCGAGTTATCAAGAGGTCGAGGCTCCAGGACTAGGGCCTTAGCCAAGCATACTCGTAAATCCTCTCCCAATATCCATTAGCAAACGATAACAAATTGCGGGGTTGAGTTTAAGGCTCTCGCCTACTCCTAAACCATCGCATGTCGATTCATTAAGAGGTCAGGGCTCCAAGACTAGGGCCTTAGCCGAGCATACTCGTAAATCCTCTTCTTATCTCCATCAAAAAACAATAAACGAATTGCGGGGTCGAGTCTAGGGCTCTTGCCCACTCGTAAACCCTCGCACGCCAATTTGTTCACTAGCACGTCTCCATCGCTAGCTCCGAGCGCCATCAGATCACCATCATGAGTGTTTGAGATACTAGCGTATAACGACGCTTTACTGAATCGTTTGTTGCAAGTTTTCGTTACCTCGGGCTTAGGAAACAAATTGCCACCTCCTCAGAGTTCGAGGTACCAAATATATTAAAAAAAAAGGGAGAACTCAATGATAGAAATAAAACAAAAAACACCCAATGCGATCGAGTCCATCTCCTGCCACACTCGCGCTTCGCTTTCCCATGCTTGCAGTCGAGTCCATCTCTCACCTTAACCAAGCACCGTGCTTGCATTCTACTCCATTGAAAAGTTTTGAAATATCGACGCATTTCAGCATTCTCTTGATGAAATATATGTTGCATATTTTTATGTTTTTCAACAGTGAATTCCCACCACTTTCTTAGCTGTAAGAATTCGCGGGATAAACAAAAACAAGAGAGAAGAAGAAATGTCAAAAGGAAGCTGATGTAGGGGGATTCGATACAGATGATGCTGAACTATCTAATTGCACGTTGATGGCACTGAGATACCATGAGTTGACAGATCAGCGCAAATGCAGAAAGTAATTGTAATATCTTTCTAATTGGGGCAATTTTAGACGCGTTTCAGTCTTTTGGCCATAACTTTGGCTATGAGTGTCAGAATCACATATAAGACCCTAATGCAGAAAATTCTTTTTGAAGCGCACACTATCCACATCGAGCATGGCTCCATGTGCCATTTTTTCGACCTCAAATGCTGCTGTTTTCCCTCCCAATTAATTACTTTTAGTTATTTTTTGCTATTTTTGGTAATATTTCGTTTGTTAGTTAGGAATTAATTTTAAACCTGATTTGGGCCAGATTTTTCGTTGATTGCTTGCTTTATTTTGAGTTTTAATTTGACGGCATTTTTGAGATTTTGCCATTTTTGGTAAAATTTGGATGCAGACAAATTTTGGTTATACAGTCTAGCTTATGGACTGATTTTCAACATTACTTGATTTCATAATTTTTAGTTGAACCTTAGAGGCGTATTCTTCATATTTTGGGTGATTTGCTTGTGTTATTCCCTGTGAATCATCTGTTGAAACTCACCTGTAGAATAATCACTATTATGTCTAGCGTTAGAAGCACCTCATGAAAATTCCCATCAAAGTACATTTGCTAAGAATTTGGGGGGTATTGTGAGGGGAAAAGTCAAACAGGTGGGTCCTAGCCATTAAGGCCCTATTGAAGTAGGAAGTGACATAAGGAGGAAGTGGCACGCCAAGGGTTCAAGGCATGGGCACACACAGGCACGTTGAACAAAAATGCAACTGACACACGCCAAGAGACTATATATAGGATCAACCAAATAATAAAAGGGACACTCGATCGAACCGAGCCTCCCTTTCAGCCTTTTTCGTGTTCGTAGAGGGACTCAAGAACTCCAACCAGTGTATTTCCTCCATAGATATGTGTATATTTTTCCTATACAGAGTGAGTCATGAGAGATTATAAAAATATTTAGTATAATGGACCCCCTTCCTCAAACTCCTATGGACGTAGGCCTTACGCCGAACTATGTAAATATTGCATCTATCTCTATTTATTTATCTACTATCCGCATATGTACAGCCGTACAAGAGTTTTGCCGAGGGCCCCAAACGGCACCAAAGAAAGCCTAATTCGCACTAGTGGGCCAATAATAACTCTTTCTCCTGCCCTGACTTGTTGGCTAAATTTTATGGCTTTAACAGCATGGAAGTTGTAACTACTATTTTGAGGAAATTTTCTTTCAGCTTATGGCAAAAAAATTAGTGGAAAAGATATGCAAATAGAGCAGGACATCTCTTTTTGAGTTGGTGCCACTATTGTATTTTCCCCCATTGATAAACAAAAATAGAGAGAAAGAATGTTTACAACGTCTGATTGAATCAACCAGTAGATAAAAGGAATATGCAAGATTGAGTCATGAACAGAGAAAAATCAGATTAAATACGAAATTTCTCTCTGTACAGAGCGCTCAAGATCTCTCTCGTTCAATCCATTAGAAAAACAAGAAAAGAACAGGAAAGTCTCTATCTACAACCCCTCTATCTGCAACCCTCTATGTAAAGCTTTCCGTAATCCTCATAGAAAGACTAGATTCTGTTTCGACCTACGAAGAGAAGTGATGAGCACCAGCACATCACCGACGCCTAATGAGAGAGAAGATCGAAGCAAAAGAGTGAGCCAATCCCACCACTATGCCAATCTTAACTCGACCCCTCTTCAGAATCGGATGCCCATAAAACCTTGGAGATATGTTTCCACTGTTGATCATAGCAACGCTCCTAGCTTCTACTATCTAATGAGTTGTGAGGGGAAAATCCACTATTTGGCCTTAAGCCAACCACTTGTTATCCTAAAGGACAAAGGCAGGCAAGGCATGGGCATTGATGGACGTGAGGTGACTTATGGACACAAGGACACTGTTAAGCAGAATGAAAGATCAGCAAAAAGAAAGGAAAGAAGCAACTGACGCATGCCAACTCATCCCATCACAAGCACAACAAAGCACACGCCAAGGGACTATAAAAAGGCAAAAATAAGATGAAACATCGATCGATTCTTTCTTTCTCAAACCAACTCACTCTCGACAATCCAGGTTCTTCAGCACCGTCTCCTTCAGCCTTCTCAGAAGGACTCAAGAGCTTCAATACAGTAGATTCATGTATATTTTTCCTGTATAGTGTGAGCCATAAAAGACTGTAAACATATTTATTATAGTGGATCCCCTTCCCTAAACCCCCGTCGACATAGGCCTTACGTTGAACTACATAAGTATTGTGTCCCTCTCCATTTATTTATCTGCTATCCACTTACGTAAAGTCACACTGGAGTCTAGTCTCAAATGACACCGAATGAAGCCCAACTCGCACCAGTGGGCCAAAAATGACTCTTTCTCCTGCCATATCTTGTTGCCATATCCTGTTGGCCGATTTTTATGACTTCAACAGTTGCGCCGTCTGTGGAATCTTTAGACCAGAGATGAAAAAATGATGATTTTTCAGGACACTGGGTGACTTATTAGATGAGTAAAGAAAGCGCCCTAGATGAGTATCTTCTACTTCTATTTTTAAGCATTCATATTTGTAAAACGAAGAGTAAATGGGCAACGAGAAAGCATTATGTTCTCAGGCTCAGGGATTAAGATCAAGCCCTTCCTCCTGAGCACCTAATTTTCATACCCAATAGCACAAAATAATAAGCACCATTCCCGCCGCGTACTGCATGGGCAGACACTGTGCACTTAAGTGCAAAGTGCCTCGTTTGCATAGTGCATGCGCTATACCATGAAGGGAGGCATGCCATGGTGCACCCCATGGCTCACGATGTCATGTCGTGAGCCCTGGGGTCCTGCTGGCAGTCCCCATTTGGACCGCCGACAGTTTCTATTTTTGGTAGGTGGATGATTGGCTAGTCATCCCGCCGGAAACAGTCTCCCTAGCGCCCATGGGCAACTCGCCCAAATCTAGCGCCCGCCTAGTCTAGGAGGGTCTCGTCGATGACCACTAGATGGATTGTTGGCAGTTTCTGTCTGGGAATGGAGTGTCCCGTCTGACGAAGACCCTCCGCTATAGCTAGCTGCACCTTCAAGACAGTGCCATGCATAATGCAGAGGCAAGACAAGGTGCCATGCCTAGTTGATCATGGGGGTAGCCCCAGGTACTCGCAACGCTCCGCCGTGAGTCTCGACCAAGGGGACCACCAGCACTTTCTAGTCTTGCCACTGCGGCGGGCCAGTCAACAATGAAATGGCATGCATGCATAGTGCATGCACGCCTGTAAGGCACACACGGGGCTCACCTAAGGGCACCCTAATTCGTGCCCAGCCTCGGGACAGTTGTCGATAGTCACCATTAGGACTGTCAGCAACTTCTATTCCACCAAGAGCCACGACCTCCTTCCCAGAGGTTGTGGATAGTGCTCTGCAAGTACTTGGCCCCTAACATTGGTTGGGCGAATAGCCTAAACACGTTTGAGGGGGGGACCACCGTCGGTGCCCACCATAATGGTCACCGGTGCCGTCTGGAGCGCCATTGATTGATGGTTTTACCAGGAGCAATTCCTCCTGTTCATGTATAGCCCACGGCAAGGGTGTCGGCCCAGCCCATCCATTGCACGGATGGGTCACCGGCGGACACCTTTAAGGCCGCAGGCATCTTCTGTCCCCGGCGAGGCCATCGCCTGCCTACCAGGGTACCCGGTTGTCGGATTTCCCCACACGGACACTCCCCCTCCCAATGTGTATGCCAGAAACACATACTTTCTAGCGGCTCACCCACTACCTTCGAGCTCGCCCTCTCTTCCTCATGGGCGCCATGCTTGCCATCTCTCAGACAGACCATCCATCACCATGGACTCGCCACTCATGCACTCATGTCACCCTCCTTACGGACAATTAAGACCACCTCTCACCAAACCGCCTTGGACTCGCCTTAGCCTTCCCTACCTCTTGATCAGACTCACACAGCTCACCTTACTTGCTCGGAAACACCCAGGGACTTACATAAAGCGAGTACCCTTTACGAGACTTGCATGTTTTCACTTTTGTTTGCTTGGACAGGTGACTCACCACCTTGGATCAAAGGAAATCAAACTCAACAACTCAACAGGCTTGATCATTGACAAACTTTACGCTCTAACTATGCATACATAGACTCAAACAAGCAACGCACTCAATCCAGACTCAACAACACAAAATAAAAACTACGACGACTCAAGACCTCTGATCAGTATCTCTCGCCACATTTGAATTTGTTTTCTGCTAATGAAATTAATTTCTGCAGTGTGAAGCAACACCATGTCTTCTGCGATGATACGAGCTCTGCATTGTCGTCATACTCGGAAAGCCAGCAAATCATATGGTTGAGTCTCGAGCCCTCGCTCACTAGTAAACCCTTTTCATCGATTTGCCCTCCAGGAAGGCATGCGAATTTCAGGGTTGAATCATGGGCCCCTGCCCACTTGTAAACCCTCGCACGATGCTGCACCACGAGATCGAGGCTTTAGACTAGGGCCCTAGCCAAGCATATTCATAAACCCTTTCTCATAGATGGTACAAGCTCTACGCTCTCGTCATGCTAAAAAAGTTAGTGAATCGTGGGGTCGAGTCATAGGCCCTTATCCACTCGTAAACCCTCACACGTCGCTTGTGACCCCCCCAATTTACGTTCATAATTCAACGCAAATTAAAATGTCAAGATAAGTAACGTTAGCCTACTCACCCCCGTACTTATCGAAATTTAATGTAATCATAGTAAAAAAGTTTTGAATAAAATTTTTTTAATGATCACATGGTAAAATAAAACTACAATATCCACATCATCCATTTTTATAATAACATTGTATCCTTATATGCAGAACCCAGTTAGTTTTGTCTGACATATACATAACTTAATTTTGAAATCTAGACTAACTTCACGACCATCCAAGCTCTTATGAGTTTCTTACTTCATCGGGCCTTCCCTTCTATCAGTCATCAATTCTGCCACATAATTTTATTTTTTCAAAAATAAAAATATACAAGAGTGAGATTTTCTTGGAAATCTCAGTAAGTACACACGTAACTTAATAAAAGTATAGATATTGTGAAATAATCACATACAAGTCAGACAATCAGAGTATGCATCTATGACATGCTTCATATGACTCAAAAACTTATGTTCTTCATAGACCCACTCTATCATACTTAAACTCTTATTTCTTTTCTTTTATAACATTGTGAGTCTAACTTGATTCGTATCATCGACAGACATTTCCATTGAATATTACTTATTTCGTATCATCGACAGGCTGAAGTCCCTGCCGAATATCGTATCATTCATAGGCTTAGGTCCCTGCCGGCACATTAGTCATACGGGCGTATAACTGGTCCCTATCATGAAGTAACTAACTTATTAAGATTTTCACTTGTAAAGTTTTCTTAACGTATTTTCTTAAAATAGACTTCATGACTTATGACGACACATATATGTGACATAATGCAACATACGCATAAACTTAGACTTATGACATGCATTTGCATAAACGTAGACTTATGACATGCATATTTTATGTCCATGTGAACCTTATAATATGTGAGAAAATTTCACAATAGCATACATTACATGCACATACCTTTACGTCACATCAATTCATAAAGTCAATGCCTACTATGATAAACTTGATTCTGACTTTAACCCCAATTTCATCCTTGATTAAGTCCTTATATCTTAAAAGTTAAAACATAAAAGTTTTATATATTTCTTTTAGATTTCTAAAGCCTCTTGAATAAGTTAAATCTGACATCAAATGAATAAGTTGTGTCTGATTTATCAAAAGGTGTCAAATTTGCCAATAATAATCCTATTAAGGCCGAAATTCACTAGAGTTGTTTCTTCATTGTTTTCCATAGAAAAATCTCATATTTTCACATAATTATTTTCATATAATATTATAAAATGTATTTATAAATACTCATAAGTTTTGTAGCATTTTTCCATAGCAAAAACTATTCCAAAATTCAATATGTTTCAATTTAACATATAAATAAAGATTAAGCTCAAATAAATATCAAATATAATCCAATCACCAAACTACTTATTTTATGCCAAGATTAAGTTAATATATGCACTTAAAAATTTCTCCTAAACTTGATGGAGTGTTTGGAGTAGGTTTTGTGAAAATCTCATTCAAAACTCTCAACCACTTTCTTTTGGGTTTAAGGTGAAACAAGTATAGTTTATATGGGGTTTTTCTTACTTCTTTCCCTTAGGTTGCCGTGTATGTCCACTAAAAAAGACCTTGAAGTAATTCTTACACTTATATATACATATATATATATATATATATATAAAATGAGTGGCATATGCATGGGTTAGAGGTAAGAGTGCATGAAGCCTTATCTTCACCGAATAGGTGAGCTGCTTTCCCCCTCCCTTTAGGCATCATCCTCCTATGTCCATCCAAGGGTCATATTTGATCCACTTGCAACCTTATCTTAATTAATGCCTCAAATAATTCCAGCACATGGGGGTAGAAACAAAATATCATGATGGTATCTTCTAATGAAGTGCATCCGGCCACTTCCATCCCAAATAAGTTCTAGATAAAATTTGATTATTCAAAAAATCACAATATGAAAGTTTTATATCATTCTCTTAAGGTTCTATAAGATTTTGCATCACCTTATTTCGAGATCAAATGAGAGAAATATGATTAATTCACTGAAACATGTCAAAACCACTCGAGAATACCCAATCCGAGTTCACCATTTGTTTCCTTTTGTTTTCTTGCCAACTAAGGCATCTAGATGAATTCTATCCTTTTTCCACATACTACACTTGTTAATATGTCAAAAAGAATAAAAACCCATCAGAATTTTCGTCACATGGCTAAGATTAATGCACTTTGCTCAAGTCGGTTACCAGTTGACTGCTATTCCTGTCCATCCACTTCATACCAGATTTAGTCTTTGATCCAGTCTTTATATTAAAAAACACAAGACATTAAAGTTCTAGATCTCCATATTAAGGTTCTATAAGAGCTAAAATCACTTCATTCTAAACTCATATGATAAAGTTATGATTATTCTACGGAAAGTCAATAGATCAACTTAAGAATACCAATCTGGGCATACAAAGTGTTAGATAGATATTCTTTCTTGTTTCATACGAAATTTTCTAGATAAAATCTCTTTATTTGTCTCATATATATATATACACTTATCATGATCTTATGATCTTATGATAATTAAGAAAATAATCCAAAAACTTAATTTTATTCAAAATCCTTAGTCAACTTCAAAGTCAATGCCTATATATCCAAATTCGATTATGCTACTTCAATCTTAATTTCGTATTTAATTGAGTCCATATTTCCAAATACTAAAAATATAAAAGTTATAGATATATCTCTTAGGGTTATATGAGAACTGGAATCACCTTATTTAGAGATCGGAAGAAAGAGTTATAATTAATTTACCAAAAGATGTTGAAATTGCTCGGAACAGATCAATCCGATTTCACCATGTGTTTCCACTTGATTTCTCCTTCAATTCCCTATTTCGAATTTTACTCTTGACTTTTCAAAGGCTATATCACCTGAATTGTTTTTTTTTATTAAGCTATATAAAAAAATAGAATAAGATAAAATAATAACAATAACACCATAAAGGAATTTCTATAGTTTTTGTTCCCCTTTCCAATACTAAAGAAATCTAGATATGTATAACAAATATATTACTAATTGAACTAAAACAAGCAAGCTACAACAATTTTCACAATAAATATGATCATTCAATTATAAAATTAATAAAAGAAATTGGGTTGTTACACTGCTGCACCACGAGGTCGAGGCTCTAGGCTAGGGCCTCAACTGAGCATACTCGTAAACCCTCTCTCATCGATGGTACGAGCTCAGTGCTCTTGTCATGCGTAGAAAGGCAGCGAATCACGAGGTCGAGTCATGCCCACTCGTAAACCCTCGCATGCCGCTGCACCACGAGGTCGAGGCTCTAGGCTAGGATCCTAGCCGAGCATATTCGTAAACCCTCTCTTATCGACGGTATGAGCTCTGTGCTCTTGTCTCACGCGGTCGAGTCCATCTCCCACGTTCACGGTCAAGCCAATCTCCCGCCATCCTTGAGATTTACGCTCCCACGTTTGTGGTCGAGCCAATCTCCTGCCACCCTTGAGGTTCGCGCTCCCACGTTCGTGATCGAGTCCATCTCTCGCCACCCTTAAACTCTGCACTCCCACGTTTGTGGTCGAGCCAATCTCTTGCCACCCTTGAGCTTCGCGCTCCCACGTTTGCGGTCGAGTGCATCTCCCGCCACTCTTGAGCTCTGTACTCCCATATTCGTGGTCGAGTCCATCTCCCATCACCCTTGAACTCTGCGCTCCCACATTCGCGGCCGAGTCCATCTCCCTCTACTCTTGAGCTCTGCGCTCCCACGTTCACGGTCGAGCCAATCTCCTGCTACTCTTGAGCTCTGCGCTCCCACGTTCACGATCAAGCTTATCTCCGACTCAACCAAGCCTCGTGCTTGTACTCAACGCCATTAATTGTTTTGGAAATTCAGTACATTACAACATTCTCTTAATTATTTATTTGTCGCATGTTTTTATTTCTTTCATCCCTTGGGCTCAGAAGTTGAGATGCCATTGTCTTTTTGGATCCCGAAAATGGGGTATCGACATTCCCACCATCTTCTCCGTGATAGGAATTTGTGGGTTAAACAAAAGCAAGAAAACAAAGAAATGTCAAAAGGAAGCACTTCATGAAAATTCTCACCAAATACCTTTGCTAAGAATTTGCGGAGTTTTGTGAAAAAAAAAAATCCATTAGTGGGCCCCAGGCCAACCACTTGTTATCCTAAAGGACAAGGGTAGGCAAGCCATGGGCATTGATGGACGTAGGTGACTTATGGATACAAGGACACTGTTGGGCAGAACCAAGGATCAACACAAAGAAAGGAAAGAACGGGAAGAAGCAACTGACACATGCGAACTCATCACATCACAAGCCGACCGAAGCACACGCCAATGGATTATAAAAATGCAGCAATAAGATGAAAAAAGTGAACAATTCTCTCTCTCTCAGACCAACTCATTCTCGACAATCCAACTTCTCCAACATCGTCTCCTTCAGCTTTCTTAGAAGGACTTAAGAGCTTCAACACAATAGATTCATGTATATTTTTCCTGTATAATGTGAGACATGAGAGGCTATAAAAATATTTATTATAGGAGATCCCCTTCCCTAAACCCCTGTGGACGACGCAGACCTTACGTTGAATCGTGTAAATACTGTGTCTCTCATTATTTATTTATCTGCTATCCACGTACGTATAGCCACATCGGAGTCTTGTCAGAGGCCTTAGATGACACTCGGCTCTGTTTGTATTCATGAGTGAGTTCAACTCATCTCAACTTATCTCAAACTAATCATTACATTTTTTCATATTTTTATATAAAATACAAATCCTAATACACATTTTTTAAATTCTAATACATATTTTTAAAATCCTAATACACTTTTTTCAAATTTCAAAATAATAATAATATTAAAAAATAAATTGAACTCCTCTCGACTCATCTCATCTCGAATTTAAACAGAGTCGCATAAAGCTTAACTTGTATCAGTGAGTTGGGAATAACTCTTTTTCTTAAATTGATTTATTGGCCGATTTTTATGATTTTAACGTGAGTAATACTTCTTTCTTAGATGAAAACGTAGGATGAGGATAAGAAGAGCAAAGTTGTTTGTTTGTAGCAGATGTTTGTGGTGGATCCTAGACAAGACACCCACCGTTGGTTTAATTTATAGGCGGGGATCGATGTATTAAAAATTTGAAATGCCCTTCATGTGCTGACCTATATTATAATGTTAATAATCTAAAGGCCTGCAGCCTGTTTTGGCTGTGTTTAAAAATTGATGTTTATTGATCATGTTCATGTTCATGTGCTTAATTATTGAACGCCATATTATCATATTGCAATCAGGCATGTTTGTCAATCTGTCGAAGCAATCTAAAGAATCCCGAGATTTGACCTCTCCTAATCACCAATACTTTTTTCTTTTTCTTTCTAAACTAACATTTTATTAATATATTTATTTTTTTTAATAATAAAATAAATTGAGATAATTTTAAATAAAAATTAAAAATTAAAAAAAAAATTAAAATTATTATTATTTTAAAACTTAAATAAGTTGAATTATAATTTTAAAGAATTGAATTATTTGTTATATTATATATATATTTAAAAAAATTATAATAACAAAATAAAATAATAAAAGATAACTTCAGATGATTTTTTTAATTCAAACGGGTCTAACTCAATATATATGATAAGTTAAGCTGTATTTCCCGAGAAACACCGCCTTATGATTTGAAGGAGAGATCTACTTCATTCTTCAGAAGATTTTTAATTAGAAAAAGCTTGAGTTTAATTTACTATAAGTTATTCATGAATATAAGATGTAATTGGATGACCAGGTTCGCATAAGACCCCCTCAAACTCGACGACCACCTGCTTCAAACACGAAGACCACCTGTTTCAATATTTCTAAACTTAAGAGTCGGCTCTGAATCTGGCGATATTTCTAACTTAACATTATACACGAAGACCAACTACATGTATGTATAATGTCAAGTGAGATTTAAACTGAAAAAAACAATGCCCCGGTGCCAATGGTCTGCTTCTCCAAGACATTTTTACAAACAGTTAGTCCTCAATTTAGGGACCACCTTTTTACAAATATATGTTCAAGTTTCTGAAGGGACCACCTCTTTTTGCTTCAAGAAAATAATTGACTTTTTTTCAATCGTATTTGTTCTATGGTGAAATAAGAAATTGATTCGGCTAAAGAAATTGTGAAATAAGATCCCAGTAGAAATTGATTAAAATTAAATAAGACCCCAGTAGAAATGGATTCGTATTTCTTCATTCGCAGACCATATGTTCGGCTAAATAAATTGATTGAAACATACAGAAACATTGAAAAGAGTAAAAAAGATGCACAGAAGTTGCTTGAAATAATGCCTTAAAGACGACGCATCACATTCAGATCACTATATTTTTCCACACTCTTCCTTACAGTTACAGTCCATATTTATACACATAAAATGTAATAGATGATCTGATCATAAATTGATCAAATGGTGTACAATCATTTAGTTGGTTACAGAATATTCTTCTAGATTAAGACAGATGGTAGCTTTCCTCTTCTGCTTGGAATTTGTGTTGATGGCTGTGCTAGAGGTTGTTACACTGGTGGATGAGTCCCTGGGTGCGTGAGTGCCTTCAGATGAGGTGCAGGCTGCATGCTGATGTGGTGCCTCAATAGCTCCCCGCGATTCAAGCGGCACAAGAGTAATTGTGAGGCTTGATCGTAATGAGTTGAAGCGAGCAGTAGACAACAGCTTTGTAAAAATGTCAGCAAGTTGATCTTTGCTTAGAACAAATGAGACTTTGGGTGTTTTTGCCGCAACTCTTTCTCGGACAAAATGGTAGTCAAGTTCGACATGCTTGGTCTGAGAGTGAAGTCTTGGATTCATAGAGAGGTAGGTGTCACCAAGATTGTCACACCATAGAGTTGGGGGATCAGATAAAAAGATGCTAGCTCACCAAGCAGGGATTGCAACCACAGTAATTCGCATGTAGTGTTGGTGACAGATTTGTATTCCACTTTAGTTGATGATCGGGCAATCGTAGGTTGTTTCTTGGATCCCCAAGACACTAAGTGAGAACCAAAATACACACAGAAGCCCCCTGTGGACTTGCGATCATCAGGGCACCCGGCCCAATCAGCATCAGAGAAAGCAGTAAGAGAACAAGCAGAAGAAACAGAGAAATATAATCCAAAATAAGTGGTAAGCTGTAAGTAACGAAGAATTTGTTTTACAGCTTGCCAATTTGGGATCCTAGGACAATGCATATACTGATAGATTTTATTAACAGCAAACAATATATCCAGACGAGTAAAGGAAAGATACTGCAAGCTACCTACAATGCTACGGTAAAGTTGAGGATCCTCAAATGAGGAACCATCTAAAGCCACAAGCTTTGCAGTGGTGCACATGGGAGTAGAAACTGACTTGGAGTGATACATATTTGTGTGTGTAAGTCAGTCAGTAATATACATTGTTTGAGACAAAAACAAACCATGAGATTGTCGAGAAACTTCAATTCCTAAAAAATAGTGTAGAGGACCTAGTGCTTTGACCGGAAAGGCAATACGCTGAGAAGCAGCTAATTGAGAAATAAGAGCTAGACTAGAACTAGTTACAATTATGTTATCAACGTAAATTAACATGTAAATGGAATAAGTAGAGTTACGAAAGATGAACAAAGAAGGATCAGATTTAGAGGCAATAAAACCAAGAGACAGTAACTTAGAACTTAATTTAGAAAACCAAGCCCTAAGGGCTTGTTTGAGACCATAGATAAACTTACGTAGCTTGCAGATATGAGTGGGATGATTTGGATTTGTGAAACCCGGTGGCTGATACATGTAGACGTTCTCCTCCAAATCTCCATGTAGAAATGCATTCTGAACGTCCAATTGGTGTAAAGGCCAAGAAGACGAAACTGCAATGGACAAGAGAAGCCGAACAATAACCGGTTTGATCACAGGATTGTAGGTCTCCGAAAAATCTATCCCAGCTTGCTAATGAAACCCCTTTGCAACCAGATGTACCTTGCAGAGTTCAAGGGTTCCATTAGCACGCCGTTTAGTTTTCAGCACCCATTTACATCCAAGAACATTAAGAGAAGGGGAATGGGGAACCAAGTCCCAGGTATGAGTTGAGATGAGAGCATCGAATTCAGAAGCCATGGTAGCACGCCACTTTAAATATTTCGATCCTCAATGAAACACAACGGTTCTTTGGGGATGACCGACTGAGACAAGACAATGAGATGAAGAGAGGGATTGACAGACGATTGGGGTGGAGGCCAAGGTATGGTACCATCGGTATGAAGAAGAGGATAGTGGATTTGATTTCTAGACTGGTAACCATGGGATGCCGAGATGAAGTAGAAGATTGTCTGTGGGGAGAAGTGAGAGGAGCCGACACAAAGGGCAGATTGAGAGAGAAAGACCTAAGTGGAGACGATGACCTAATAGAAGAAGAAGGAGATGGGCTTGGGGAAGAAGTCTGGGCCGAGTGGATATGAGAGTGGTTGTTGGAGGAAGTTTCAGGTGGGATGGATTGAGTACGAGTGGGCCGAGTACTAGGTGGGATGATTCTACCCAAAACCAAAGGAAGTGGATGATGTGAAACAAGAGGGAATTGAGTTGAAGAGTGGGCCGTAAGTGAATCAGTCACAAACGAAAATATACTTTTATGGAACTGAACAACACGTGAGGTGTAGCCCAGCCCGGGAGAGGATGAAGACACTAGTATCCTTTGTGATCTGGGCTATAGCCCATAAAGACACAGTTTTGACCTGAAATCCATTTTGTGGCGATTGAATGGACGTAAGTTGGGCCAGAATTGACACCCAAAAACACGTAAAAAATTATAATCAGAATCCCGAAGAAAGAGCATTTGATAAGGTGATTTATGTTGGAGAATGGGAGAGGACATCCGATTAATTAAAAAAACAACAATGGAAAAGGCCTTAGCCCAATATTTTTGTGGGATGGAGGCATGGAGATGTCATATGATGTAAAATCCCATTGTCTTGAAAAAATTTATTTAAGGGTCTAAACTCACCACCCCAGTCTGTTTGCACAGAGACAATATTTGATGAAAAGAAATTACGAACAAAATTAAGAAAGGCAACAAATATTTGAGACACCATTGATTTGGTAGATAGAGGAAACAACCATATATATTTTGAAGAATCATCCACTTCAGAGAGATAAAACCGAGAGCCATTAGTAGATAATTCAGGGGCTGGTCCTCAGACATCCAAAAATAAAAGATAAAAAGGCCTAGGGGAGCGGGAGGATGTGGGGGGATGAGGAAGAGAGTATGGTTTAGCTAAGGGACAGGCTGAACATATATATGGTGAACTAGAACTACTAAGAGGAAGATTCAACTGTCTGACTGTAAAAGCGGTGGTCCGTGGGCTTGGATGGCCCAAACGAGCATGCCAATTGGGTGAAGAAGTACTCTCCCCAAGCATGGCCTGTGGTGAATTGGAAGATGAAGTAGAGATGGGGGAAGTCAATGAAGTGGAGACACTAGTGGGTAGCTCATACAAACCATTCCTAACACGACCCTGGAGAAGCGGCGCCCGGGTGCGCAAATCCTTCACAAAAAAAGAATTGGAGTGAAATTCAAAAAATAGAGAATTATCAAGACACAACTAACGCACCGAAAGCAAATTCTTAGTGATTAAAGGTATATGAAGAAGTTTATGAAGTAAGAAATTGCCAGAAGGAGAGGAGAGATGAGCGGAACCGATATTTTGGATAGGAAGGGAACTATTGTCATCGAGGCTGACTTGGTCGGGACCATTGTATGATGCAGCATCCAGGTTCAAGTTGGCAAAGTCTGATGTAAAGTGATTTGTTGATGCAGTATCTGGGAACCAGATGTTAGAGGAAGATGACACCATGGAAGGAGCAGAGCTGAAGTTAGCAGCGATAGATTGAGGAGGAGCTGCCTGAGAAGAATGATTGAACCGGTAATAACAAGTAAGTGCGGTGTGTCCTGGCTGCTGGCACACTTGACAGATAGCTCTATTTGAGGTCCGCTTCATAGTCAAAAGGGGATGACCTCCACGATGACCTCCACATCCACGTCCCCTGCCTCGAGAAAAATTGCCCTTGCCACGACCTCCAGGTGAGCCTGAGTTTGGGTTCTGAACGGTTGAATTGGCTGCAATGAAAGAAGAGAGTTAGTCTGATGGGTAATACACGACTCATGGTTCAACAGGTAGCTGAAAACTTGGTGAGAAGATAAGGAATCAGGACGCGTGGTGAGAGAAGTGACTATGGATTCATAGTCACTTCCAAGACTGGCCAGCAGGTAAATGATAAATTCGGAGGTAGAGAGGGGATGGCCCGCAGTCCCCAAAGTTGCTGAAAGTGCTGTGGCTTTGTTAAAATAGGTGGTGATTGAATCGGAACCCTTTTTAAGCGTGGCTAATTGAAATTGGGTCTGCATTATATGAGCAGACGATTGAGCAAAAAATATGGTTTCAAGTGTATGCCAAATCTCGCGTGAGGTACAACAGGTGAGAACCTGGGCAAGAATATTATCAGCGAGGGAAGCATTGATGGTGGAGAGAATCAGTTGGTCTTGTAAAATCCAGGTATGATAGTCGGGATTGGGTAAATCATTGATGGCAGAGGGAGGGATGGGATGGGAACCATCTACAAACCTAAAGAGGTGATGACCTTTGAGGAATGGTACTATTTGAGCCTTCCATAAGAGATAGTTTTCATGAGTAAGCTTGATGGTGACAAGATGGGTTGAGGATGTGACAATGGTAGGGCTGATGGTGGGGAATGGGGAGAAGGGATTAAGTAGAGAATCTTCAGAATCAGTCATTGTTAGAAAGAAGAAAAGGACGAGAGTCCTTGGTTGGCTCTAGATACCATACAAAAACATTGAAAAGAGTAAAAAGGATGCACAGAAGTTTATGGAGATAATGCCTTAAAGGCGACGCATCACATTTAGATCACTATATTTTTCCACACTCTTCCTTACAGTCACAGTCCATATTTATACACATGAAATGTAATAGATGATCTGATCATAAATTGATCAGATGGTGTACAATCATTTAGTTGGTTGCAAAAGATTCTTCTAGAGTAGGATAGATGGTAACTTTCCTCTTCTGCTTGGAATTTCTGTTGATGGCTGTGCTGGAGGTTGTTACACTGGTGGATGAGTCCTTGGGTGCATGAGTGCCTTTAGATGAGGTGCAGGCTGCATGCTGATGTGGTGCCTCAATAAAACAAAATTAATGATAAAATAAGATCCCATTAGAAGAGATAAACACCCCAGTAAAAGAGATAAATACAGTACAAAAGAGATAAAGTGCAAAAATAAACCATTAGTGCTGACGACAGCAAGATATCAATGGTGGTAGGGGTGGGCAAAATTTTCGAGTTCTGACTTCTGTCCGAACTCCCCTCCGATTTCGACTCCGATCGGTGTCGGAACTCGGAGTTCGGAATTCGGAGTCGGAAATTTCTGACTCCGAAGTCGGAGTCAGATTTCGGAATCGGAGTCAGGTTTTATACCGAATTCCGACTCCGAACTCCGAAGTTTTTTTAAAAAAAAACATATGCAAAACAATGTCGTTTTGCATCTTTATTTTTTGTTTATTTAATTTAGCTAAACAACGCCGTTCCAATTAAATAGGAACGGCGTCGTTTAGTCTAGGGTTTATTATACCCAGAGGCCTCTTTCGTCTTCTTTCTTCTTCAGTTCTTCTTTGTTCTTCTTCCTTCTTCTTCCTCCCGTGACCCCGTCCGCGGCTGAGGCTCTGAAGTCCATCCCCCGCAGCGCTGCTCGTCTTCTCCAACGGCGATTCCGAACCTCCGGTGGGCGCCACTTCTCTCACACCGCCGTTACTCCGTGACGTCGCCCGATGCCCACTGGCCGTTAGCCCTCCGAATCGGCGAATTCGAATTGGGGTAATTAAAACTAATTAAATGTATTATTTTAATGTGATTATTTGAGTTGGTTGGCTTGTGAGTTGTGTATGTTATTATATTGTGAAAAATTCGAATTTATATTGTGTGTTTTGACAGTGTGTGTAAACTGTTTGATAAAATGTCATTGAGAAAAAAAATTGAAATTATCCTAATTAAATGTCATTGTGTATTCTATTTAAATATAAAACTTAGCAAGAAGGCTTACTTAAACTTGGACCATTTTTATTAAAAACAATAATATATATATATATATATATATTGTAGGTTAAAAAAAAAATAGACTACCTGTTCTGTTATATACTTACAAAATAAAGTGTAGGTTGTGTTTTAACTTTGAATATTGACGCGCCGTCGCGATCTCAAATGATTTGAACTTATATGTAAAATTGTAAATACTAATGTTTGTACTTTGTAGGTTATATTTATTATTGAAATCATTTGTTTGAATATAAATATATTGAAATATTTGTTGGAATTTATGTAATAGATTGAGATGAATTTAATTTTTTTATTAAATATTTATTATATAAAATGAAATAAAATAATTTCGAGTTTATATTGTATGTTTTGACAATGTGTGTAAACTGTTCAATGAAATGTCATTGAGAAAAAAAAAAACCAATTTGGCCTAATTAAATGTCGTTGTGTATTCTATTTAAATGTAAAACTCAGCAAGAAGGCTTACTCAAACTTGGACCATTTTTATTAAAAAAAATAATATATATATTGTAGGTAAAAAAAAAATAGACTACCTGTTTTGTTAAGTGTTATATACTTACAAAATAAAGTGTAGGTTGTGTTTGAAGTTTTGAATTTTGAATATTGACGCGCCGTTGCGATCTCAAATGATTTGAACTTATATGTAAAATTGTAAATATTAATGTTTGTACTTTGTAGATTATATTTATTATTGAGATCATTTGTTTGAATATAAATATATTGAAATATTTGTTGGAATGTATGAAATAGATTGAGATGAATTTAATTTTTTTATTAAATATTTGTTATATAAAATGAAATAAAATAATTTCGAATTTATATTGTGTGTTTTGACAATATGTGTAAAGTGTAAACTGTTCGATGAAATGTCATTGAGAAAAAAAAATTCGAATTTGACCTAATTAAATGTCGTTGTATATTCTATTTAAATGTAAAACTCAGCAAGAAGGCTTAATCAAATTTGGACCATTTTTATTAAAAAAATAATATATATATTGTAGTTAAATAATAATGTTTGTACTTTGTAGGTTATATTTATTATTGAGATCATTTGTTTGAATATAAATATATTGAAATATTTATTGGAATGTATGAAATAGGTTGAGATGAATTTAATTTTTTTATTAAATATTTATTATATAAAATGAAATAAAATAATTTGATTTTATGTAATCAAAATTCAAACCCGCTCTAATTAATAATTTTTTCCAAGAATAGATCAAATCATCAATTAGAACAGCCAAAAAGGGAGAGATCAACTCATCCTACAAGTATGAGTACGGATCACATCATGAAGTATTAATAATGGAAGCTCGTGGTGTTAAGGAACCAAAGCATAATTAGGTGACAATATTAATACCGTCCAACAGCTTTAGTTACAAAGTTATTGAAATACAACGGGAATCGGGATGCTACACTTTAGTTACAAAGTTAGGCAAATGAGAAGTGAAACTATCTACTACTTATATTATTCCAAAAATGATCACATATGACATACACACATACATATATTATATATATATATATATATAGAGAGAGAGAGAGAGAGAGAGAGAGAGAGAGATTAATTATGAATTAGAAAAGCCAAAACAACTTATAATGATTAGCATAAAACTAATATGAATCATTACAGGTAAGCATCCTAATCATGAGCCCTCTGGCCTCTTCTATAATTGAGATAATTATATTGATCTATGCCCTACATGCTTGGCAGCTTGCTAGTTGGCAAGTTGTTATGTTCCAATTTTCAAACATTTTTTTTCCAAGTAATTTTCAAACACTTTTCAGAGTATAAAAGCTTATAAATTTATAATTACATCATTGAAAGCTCTAATGTGCCTTGTTTTGTTTCTAGAGTATTTATTTTCTCTCTTTTCCATTTCAGTTGTTTGCCATTAAAAACCATCACCATTCACCAAACAAGATGCATATATTCAATTCCACAAGTTTTTTTTTTCAGAGAAAATTAGATTATTGGGTCAGGACTTCAAACTTTGATTGTAATGGTTGGATGATTTCTTGATAATTAAATAAATTTGTGTGTAAACACTTAGATAGAAATATTTTACTTATAAAAAAATACTCTAGAAACAAGTCATGATTTTTGTATTCAGTACAAGTCATGAACTTTCACCTAATAACAGTTTCCTAATATTGTATTTTGCTACATTATAACATTATAATTTTCAGGAATTTACTAACATTTTTTATATTATTATACTTGAATTCTAGGTCTATAATTACAAACAGATGGATCCCTTACACAGTGCTAGTGGGACTCCGACTCCCCATGAGGCTCCGAATCCGGATGGTATGACTCCTTCGGCGCTCCATGCTGCAGCTTCGAGCTGTAGTCGGCTACCCTCCACTCGAGCACAAACCTCGTGTGCTAGTAGTGGATTTCCACTTCCAATCAATATAGAATTGGAAGTGGAAGATCCCGACCAGTTTATGGAGGAAGAGGAGATGGGCCTTATGGATGATTCGATTCAGGATCCGGATGTACCAGTACACCCTGCAGCTGCGAGGCCACCCCGTCCACGGTCAAATAAAAAAAGATCGTGGACATGGGAACATTTTGAGAAGGTTGAGGGTGGGGATCCCCAGAACTCACGAGCTGAGTGCAATTATTGTGGCGCTCGAGTTGGGTGTCATTCAAAAAGGCAAGGCACTTCTTGCCTTTCAGAACATCTAAACGGATGCAAGCGCTACCAATTAGCAAAGGGGATGGCATCAAGAGGTTAGTGTCTTGCTTTATATGCTACTTAGTTTTGTGATTATGATCCTATTTAATTTTCATTTAAGACTAATATTAGTAATAAATTATCAAATGCAGACGCAGGTGGGTCTTAGACTAATCTTAGCTACGAGACTTCTACAGCCACTGATGGGACAGGGACACAGATAAGGAATCTAGTTGTCCCTCAATACAGTGAGAAGATGTTTCGTGAGACGCTTGCGAGGATGATTATAAAAGAAGAGATGCCCTTTACCACTGTTGACAAGGATGGGTTCTGGTATTTTGTGAAGCTGCTTGAACCAAGATTTCCAATCCCATCCCGTTATACAGTGATGCGAGATTGTATGAAGATGCATCTGAGGGAAAAGGCAGAAATGAAGAAGATGTTCTCCACCACTGGCTAGAGAGTGTCATTTACGACCGACACATGGACGTCGGTACAGAATATCTCATACATGTGTATCACAGCACATTACATTGATAGTGAGTGGAATCTTCAAAAAAGGATTATTGGATTTAAAGAAATAGTTGACCATAAGGGTGCATCGATAGGAGCAGAGATGGATGATTGTTTGGTTGATTGGGGCATCCAAAAAATATTATACGTTACAATTGACAATGCTGGTGCAAATGAGACCCCCATCGAATGGTTTATCCGAAATACGAGGGCGAGAGATGTGATTAAAAATCACCAGTATATCCACATTCGATGCACTGGTCATATAATCAACCTTATTGTTGGTGAGTCCTTCTGGTTTTAATTTTGTATTTTGTATTTTAATATTTTTATGATTAAAGTCTTTGAAAATAGTAGCATTTTTTTAATTATTATGATAATTAGATATTTTTCAATGATGAAACAGCTAAGGGGTTGGAAAATGTAGACGACTCTATCAAGAAAGTCTGCAACATTGTACGGTACGTGTGGCTTCTCTCTAAAGGCTACAAAAGTTCAAGGCAATAGTAGAACATGTTGGGATTGAGTCTTCAAAGATGTTGTGCCTGGATGTTCCCACTCGATGGAACTCCACATATCTGATGTTGGATATGGCACTAAAGTACCAGAAGGCATTTGAGCGGCTAGAGATTGAGGATGGAGGTTTGAGGTATGCCTTACTGGAGCCTGATGGAAGGGGGCTCGGTCCGCTAGACAACATCGATTGGCAACATGTATCCCAGTTTGTTACATTTTTACAAATCTTTTATGACATCACGATGCGGGTTTTTGGATTTGCATATGCGACGGAAAACATGTGGTTTAACGAGATTTCCATGCTACACCACCAATTGAAAGAAGGTTGTACTGACCCGAGTGGATTGTTATCTGGTATGGCATCACAGATGCAGTCCAAATATGATAAATATTGGGGGCAAGTTGAGAAGATAAATAGATTATTGTTCATAGCGTCGATCCTTGACCCCCGATTGAAGTTGGTAGTGGTGGAATGGTGGGCAACAGAGGTTCTCAGGGCAGTGAAGGCTAAGTCGTTTATCACAGCACTCAAGGCAGATTTGAATGAGTTGTACACCCATTACAGTGCCAGTAGTCCTGCTTCATCCTCACGAGCCATGGGTACCTCACATTCGAGTTCGAGCTCAGGACCAGCCACAGATGCTCGTTCGAGTCAGGCCAGTGTAGCCAGTCGATCCCGAGGCTTCAACGTCATGACGTCGTTTCATGCATGGTCAACGAGAAATCTATTGCAGTGTACAAATGAGGTTGAGCGATATTTACTGGCAGAGGTTGAGGAGCCTAGTGAGGAGTTTCAGATCTTGATTTGGTGGAGAGCTAATTCATCCAAGTACCCGATTCTCTCTCGCATTGCTCGAGATGTACTAGCCGTTCCTATCACTACGGTTGCATCGGAGTCGGCATTTAGCACTGGAGGTTGGGTGTTGGATGCCTACCGGAGTTCATTGTCACCGTCAACCGTGGAGGCCCTCGTTTGCACACAAATCTGGCTCAGTGATGTACCTACTGGACTAGAGAGTATTGGCATTGATGCCATGAGTTACAGACTTGAGTCAGGTAAACTTAAATTATTTTATTTAATTCTTTTTAAATGATTAAAGTAACAAAGTTTATATAATTATTAAATTATTTCAATAATCTTTTTTATAATTTCATTTTCATAAATCTATTTAAATTTAAATTTATACTGTTTATAATTTTACAGATTTAGTTATCAACCCTACCATACTTGCCGATGACTGATGGTCCGATGGAGCAACTATTGATTACGTATATTTTTTCTCTAATTTATAGTTACTTGTTTCATGTTTGGTTAATTTTTATTTTTTTATATATAATAATACATTTTATTTTTATCTTAATCTCAAGTACGATTCCGTATAAGTTCCAACAAGGCAACAACAAACTACTTTGCTGCAGCAATTATTATTATTATTATTTTGTAACATCGATACGGGTCCCAACCGTCCCATTGAACCAGAGTCATCAGACTATCAGTGATAATTTAATTTATATTTTGTATTATTTTTTGTATTAATAGTTTAGAATCCTGGACTATTTTTTGTATTACTATTTTTTATATTATACTATAACGCTATTAGCTGGCATTAGCATTGTAATTACTACTTAGTACTTAGTATTTTTTGTTTAATTGTTTAAGACTAATTAGTACTTAGTAGTGAAAACTGAAACTTGAATAGATCAATAGTTGTGGCCTGTGGACCTTGTGGCAACTCAATTGAATCTAGTATCTAAATACTCAATTCTCATATCAGTAAATTCATCTCAAGTCAAAACTTATTTACATATGAGATTTTAATTCAACATTTCTTTATATACGAAATTCATAAATTTTTAAAATTTTATAACTATATCTAAATTTATCATAATATTAAAATATATTAAAATTCATTTGAGATAAATTTCATAAAAATTATTTTATTATCTTAATTTATTTTTATTTATTAAAAAAAATTTATTCTATCTCAAATCAGTTTCAACTATTAAACGCAGTTACGCAAGTTAAAATATAAAAAGTTACTTCCTAATATCCTATCCATGCGCGCCGCGCGGTAAACCCAAAGAGATTATGCGGGAAACTCAAATATTTGGCTCCATTATCAAAGATCGTGCACGTCAGACAGCTGTATGACTGATGGATTGATTACTTGCCAGTTGCCAAGGCCCAAGTCTACCATACATGTTAATTGTTAAGTAAGTACGATTAACTTATTTCTTCACAAAAAATACATCTCAATTGAACAAATGAGCTCATATGAAATTAGTATGGCCCAATTGGGATCATTTAGTTTCGGAATGAGTGTAATTTGGCCCATACCGAACTCGTCGAAGGAATCAAAAATCGGAGTTCCGATCGAAACTCCGATCGGAGTTCGGAATTCCGAACTTCCGATCGAAACTTCGATCGGAGTTCGAAATTCTGAACTTCCGATTGGAACTCCGATCGGAATTCGGAATTCAGAACTCCGATCGGTGTCGGCTACCGACAGTGTTTCAGATTTGGAGTCTGAATACTTTTTTGACTCTGATGATTGTCGGAGTCGGACTCGGGAAAATCAGAGTCGACGTTTGTTCCTTTGGCTTGTAGTCCACTTGCTAAGAGAGAAATAATCCCCTGCTATCTTACTTTTTCTTACATATTGTGTTAGGTCCCTCATCTTAGGTGTCACCAACCCGTTGGTGGGCTTGTTTTTGCCTAATTACAACAGGGCTGGTTCAAAGCATCTCTCAGATGGAAACTTAGGAGATCGAAATACTAGGTTTTTTTCATTACTGTTGTGGTGGCCACAAATTCCCCTCTGGGACTTAAAGGGACTCGTGTCACCAGAACGATCATCACACGGATTAATCATCCTTTTGATTAGAGCTCCTAGAATGTGTGAAACATGCATAGAGTGTATAATAAATGTTTGCAGCGCGAAAATAGAAAAATGTCAATCAATCTAATACCAGAGATTTTTAGAATTTACAAATCAAATAAATCTAATTTCTCCAACCGGAGAAACTTACAGTCTTTCAGAAGAAATAACTAAATAAATAAATAATACAGCCTCCGAGTTCATTGTCCCGGTCTTCATCTTTTCAACAAATCTCTTTTCCTGTGGAGTCTGTATCTCAGGCCAAATTTCATTTTCTGCAATTACAAACTACGATCCCGTAAAATAGAGACCGTATGGTGGTCGCGATCCACCGAAGTGAGATGTGAATCCCAGTAAGCAATAGATAGCACACAACCAACTTACATAACAAAATATTAATAGCATATACATATAAACATAATGAATGCACGTATCATGAACATGAGACTTGCAACATGACTTATGCACATGCACTTTCATATAAAAACTTCCATAATCCTTAACAGTTTTCGAAACTTTGCTTCTTGTATGGCTTTTCATAAAAGTGCTTTCATATAACTTTGACTTCTTCCATATGTACTGTTTGAACTTATTTTCACAAGTCATCTTTTCAAAATACTTTTCGTCTTTTCCTATCTTAGGCGCTACTTATCATATTATATCATATTATATACGGCTCGAAAGTCCTTTTCTTTTCGTCATGACTTCTTATTTTGGATACCTCACGGTTCTCCTATGCACCATGTGTTCCTACTAGTTACCGTAGCACCTAGCGACCGTATCAAACCTAAGTAGCTACGTTTCACATCTTTTCGTGCTTTTCATCACTCGACGATTGATCACTCATCGAGCGACTACAAGCTTTTCTATATCAGTAAGGCCTAAACCAATACCGTCCTGTATGCACCCACCAGTTTTATGTGCGACCACGCTCCGGACATTTTTTGGAGCCATACATGGTCTGTCGACGGTTCTTTGTCGACCTAGGGGTTTTCACTCAATTTTAGCCACCCTTGAGTGAACAGGGAGTTCCACTGGGACACTATCCCGTCCCAGCCTTTGGGGTTCTTTTAAAACTTTAGTTCTTTTCTTTTCTTCTTTGAAAACACATTTGACTCAAAAATATGCCTTTTATGCTTCATGCATGTGACATGCTACATGTGACATGCAATACTTCATACTCAATATGTGAATCATGAAATTGATCAAATATACACATTGTCCTGCTTACTCACAATCAAACCATCACATGATTCTATCAATAATTTATACAAAGCACACAAACAGATTTGACAAATACAAGGCATTTCATTAGATAAACTAGCCTAACATCTCCAAGAAATCAACAATCTTTATCTATTGTCTTTCCAACACATCGTGCCCATTTCCAATAAAGAGATAATTAAATCTAATCACCTTAAATCGAATCAAATCAATCTTTGCCTATAGAGATTAAGGTCACAACTTATGGTGGAGTTTAACCCAAACTTTTCTTCTCATTTCTCTTTACCAAAACACGCATTTTCGTAAGATTCTCTTAAAAGTTAGCAACCAAGTCATAACAAATCACTAGCAATCAAGTCATAATGAATTATTAGCCAATCATTTATGTTGCTTATAAAGTTACTTCCTTCAACAATTTTCCATCATATGATCTTCTTCCCAAACTTAAACATTTCTCAAACCGTACATCAAGGAAATCAAAGAGTGTACTTCAATACATCAGAAAAATCAAAGAGTATACTTCTTAAATTTTCTATCATATGATCTTATCTCTAAACTAAAGTCATAGCCATACGTCATCTATAAATTAACGCCTAATGTCTCTCTAGAAAAATACACCATGATTGATACTTATAAGATCCTGAAAATAAACTTCCATCGCCCAACATGTCATGCCATTGTTTCAATCCTAAACCAATATTTGCTTAATTTTACTCTTTAAGTTTCCTCATCAATTTTTACCTCATTCTTCTCTATGTCTCTTAGATTAAAATCCTAGTGTATTATCTTAATACCACATAGAGAAAAAGTATCAGAATCAACCAACCAAACCATTGTACCATCAACAAGTAATGTCCACACAATAATCAATCACAATCATATTAATTCGGGTGTTCCTATTTTTCATTAAAAGACCTCAAACTTAGTCAACATCCAAAATGTTTATCACAACTAGCTAACATATCAACGGTCAAAACAGAGGTTAGTACACAATCAAACAGTCAACCAAACATCAAGCAAATATCTGTTACTTACAGTGCATAAATGAACACCTTGCACCTTGCACATCGAATATCGCTCCGATCGCCAATACAACCCAAAGAAACAGAGCAACAAAAACAGAGCAAAGGAAATAATCTGAACAATACAACCCAAAGACAAACGAAACCAAAAGAAATCACAGGAAAAACAAAATGCAAACAATACGATCAACAAGACAAACAAAACCAAAATAAAACAGAGAACAACAATGTTCCCTTGTTTCTTTGACGCTTTTCCCTTGCAAAAATCACAGTGAAATGCGAAAAACAGTAGAGAGAAATCCGAACACAGCAAAAGGAATTTACCGATATTCCTCTTCGGCACTTTTCTTGCAACTCTCAATGTTCCCTTGCAGAAATGCTAAACACAGCATTCAACCATATATTTACTTTTTCTAACACCTAAACATCACACCAAGACGCTGTACAAGAAGAAAAACAGAGCATAAGATTGAAATGGAACCAAATTGGTTTGGATACAATCAACAAAAGCACAACAACAAGCAAAATACAGCACTAATTAACTAATGTAAATAAACAATTAATGAAGGGGCAGAAACGAAAAAAAAGGGCTGAAATGGCACTATTCATCCGTGATAGATTCTTACATAATTATATATATATTATAGCAGTTAATATATATATGTATATATATATATATGTGTGTGGGTATATATATATATATATTGTTTTCCGGGTGTTTCACTCATGCCAGCACGCGATATTCATTCCATTAGGTTTTGGTGCCGCAAGCCAACTTGTATGCACTACTAAATAGCTTAGATCATCCGTTAACTAACTTGCTTAATAATTAAGTTTTATTGGATTAACTTAAATTTTAAGTTTAGACGGCATCATATATGTGAGTGTGCTGTGACGGCGAGCACGAGGCAAGTTGTGAGAGGTGATCCAGCGAGTTAGGTTGGTGAGCATGTACGGCGAGCTGGTTGGCAAGCATGCACGGTGAGCTGGTTGGTGAGCATGCATGGCGAGCTGGTGGGCCACGGGCGTAGCCTCCGTGACCGCCGGCAGGCGTATGGAGCTCACAGCGTGATGCCGTGAGCTCCCTGAGGAAGCAGGCCCGGTATGCTCTCGGGGCGGGCTTGGAGCGTGCCCATGCCACTAGACCTGGTCCCACCACGGTGGCGGGACCAGAAAGCTCCGACGGTCCCAAAAGAACTGCTGACGGAATAGTATAGCATGCAGCGGGCCCCCACGGTGGGCTCCTGCCTGCGTTCTACTGGGCACGGCACGTGTGTTGCATGCATGGCATGCTCATGGTCACCGGAAGGATGGGTAGTAGTATCACCGGGGGCAGAGGATGCCGGCAGTCTCAACGGTGGCCGTCGAAATTCCATCTATGCACCGGTTGGACTAGGCACAGTGTTTTATGGCGTTCGGGAGGCACAACGGTCAAGGATTCACCGTTACCGGCAAGGCTACCGGCCGGCGGCGCTCTTGTCCTAGACAGAAATCGCCGGCGACCCCAGGGGTGGGCGCTGGCGTTTTTGCTTCCCCTCCGGGCAAGGTGGCGCCTCACTTTGGGAGTATCCTACAGACGGCGCCACTGTTGAGAGAAAGAATTATTTCCAACCCACTGGTGTGAGTTGGGCTTCCTTTGAGGTCGTTTGGGGCTCCCGGTGAGATCCCAGCGTGACTGTACATACGTAATAACAGATGAAATAAGAGAGATAGACGTATAATTTTACGTGGTTCGGTGAATGCCTACGTCCACAAATATTTGGGGATGTGAATCCACTATAATGGAGATTTTTACAGTCTCTCATAGCTCACTGTACAAGAAAAAATATAAATGAATATTTAGATAAATTCACCGTGCTGCTTTTAGAGAAATCTGGGGAAGCTTGAGGTTGAAGAAGAAGAGATCACCTAAATCGTTCCAGACGGCCAGCGTCCCCCTTCTTTCATCTGTTCGAGTCCTTTAATAGCCAAGTAAAATATCTGGGTACTCAGATATTTTATTTTAGCCGTATGTGCATATCACTTCCTTGCTTTGTTCCTATCTCTTTCTTTATTTTCCTGACAGCCCCCATCACCCCTGGTCAAATCTTGTCTACGTTTGTAATGTTGAGGTGCTGTAGATATTTCTGATCCCTTTCAGTACCCTACGAATTCTTATCAAAGATACTTTGATGGGAATTTTGTCTTTGTAGTTTTGTATCCTAAATCCCGATAAAATACTGATTGTGTAAAATGTTGTTGTGGAGCTAGGTTAAGGGGAGACCTTAGTAATCTTTGTGTAAAATGTTGTTGTGGATGGTCATACAGCTTGAGAGCCTTCGAAAGGGTTGTGGTTGATCTGACAATCCTGCGAGTCTTTTGAGAGGGATGTTGCTGTGAGGAGGGCGCAAAGCCTATTCCGTCAAAGTATGAGACCTGTCTGGTGGTGTCATCGCGTGAAACCCAGCGGAAGTGCATTGCCTAGGACTCCGCGGGAGGTGTCATTACATGAGACCTGACGGGAGTACATCACCTAGGACTCTGCGGGAAATGTCATCACGTGAGACCGGCGGTAATGCATCGCCTAAAACTCCGCGGGAAATGTTATCGCGTGAGAACAGCGGGAATGCATCGCCTAGGAATCTGGGGTAAATGTCATCGTGTGAGACCCGACGGGAGTGCATCGCCTAGGACTACGTGGGAAATGTCATCGCGTGAGACCTGGCGGGAGTGCATCGCCTAGGACTCCGCGGGAAATGTCATCGCGTGAGACCGGTGGGAGTGCATCGCCTAGGACTCCGCGGAAAATGTCATCGCGTGAGGCTTGGCGGGAGTGCATCGCCTAGGACTCCGCGGGAAATGTCATTGTGTGAGACCCGGCAGGAGTACATCGCCTAGGACTCTGCCATGTCATCGCGTGAGACTAGCGAGAGTGCATTGCCTAGGACTCCGGGGAAAATGTCATCGCGTGAGACCCGGCGGGAGTGCATCGCCTAGGACTCTGCAGGAAATGTCATCGCGTGAGGCCCGGCGGGAGTGCATCGCCTAGGACTCCGGGACTCCGCGGGAAATGTCATCGCGTGAGCCCCACATGACTGTATCGCCTAGGACTTCGCGGGAAATGTCATCACGTGAGACCCGACGAGAGTGCATCGCCTAGGACTCCGTGGGATTTTGTCACTTCGCGTGAGTGGATAGACCAACCCAGCGAGAGGTGATAACGCGTGGGATTTTGTTACTTCGCGTAGGTGGGCAGACCGACCCCGCGAGAGGTGATAACGCGTCGACGTCCTATACTGCAGGCAATAAGTTTATTAGTACAAAGATAAATTCATATATTGTAAGAGAGACAAACTGATGTATTTTTGTCCGTGAAAAAAAGTTTTCGAGTGTCGAATGTCGAGTGATGAATTTCTGAACATCGACTCCCGAGCGAGGAGCTGTGAGATCCTAAGCATTAACTCTCGAGTGTCATGTTCCAAGTCTCGAGGCGTGGGTGGTGGTTGCCTGATTCCTACAAAAAGGTGAGGAAGATAGTTTTTATAGAACATGAATATTTCGAGCTTGTGAGTTTTCCATGAGTGAGGTGAGAGGCATGTGAGCCTGTGTGACGACTTGGTGAGCTGTGCACGTGAGAAGTCGTGATCGAATGAGTGTCCTAGGTATGGGATGTGTTATCATGAGAGTACAATGGTCTTGTTACTATGCACCCGTATAGTCCCTATGTTTACATGCACTTCATGAAGTGAAGCCTCAAGACAAAAATAAAAGTGTGATGTGGCGAGGGTCTTGTGAGCAGAATGCTATAAAGGAGAGTGTTCCTCTAGAGGTGTCCTGTGTAAATGTTTCGAGAGGTGTGAAGGTTTGTGTCTGGAGTTGAGTATGAGTGAATTCAGAGATGTTCCTAAGTGGTGATTACTGAGCTCCTGTAGGGAAGTCCAAGCTCACGGAAGTGTGCTCAAAGTCCAAACAAAGTTGCGAGCTCGAGGAGCGGGCGGTACCCTGCAAGTTTGAGCGGCTCAAATCTATAAATTTTGAACGGAGGTGGGGGTTTCCAAGTGGCATGGTAATGGCATTTTATTTCTGAGTGGTGGTCTAAGATTAGGCTAATCACGATCGGGCTAGTGTGAATTTGAACATGCATGGGTGATGTGAGTTTTGAGTAGTCGAGGGTATGCGAGAAAAATGATACCCGGGCTAGTAAACCCTGATCTGGTCGAGAGAGTAATCTCGAGTTGGTGGAGTGGTGTTTTATTTTTTGAGCGAAACTCCTGAGTAGTATCCAAACTGCTTGATGCTTGTTCCACAGAGATTCCTGAGTGTATGGGGCCTGGGAGAATTGAGCGATATTTCCGTGTGCTGTGAGCGTGTTCCTGTGCGACGGTGTAACCGACCGCGCAAGAAATCCCGAGCGATGTATGTGTCTAGTTGTGTGGTGGCCCATGGAAGATAACTGAGCCAGTGGAATTCCAAGTGAAGTGATGCATGGGCTAGTGACCCTGAGCTGGCTAAGGGTGCAACTTCGAGTAGGTTTCTCGTGCAAGGTGGAGACTTTGTTGTATAGGGAGTATGAATGCAGTAAGTTGGGGTTCGTGTGAAATGTCCTGGAAGAGAGGGAGGGAATCTGACTGCGTTTTAGTAAAGGGAATCTGATCGTGTTGTGGTAAGAGGAGTTCCCGAGTTTGCGCTTTCCGAGCTAAGCTTTCCGAACTGGTGTCTCGAATTGAAGGAGTCTGTGTGACAAATCTAGGAGAGAGGGAAGGAGCTTAATGGATTTTCGAGCTGGTAGAGCTCGGACCGAAGAACCTGGAGTCAGTGGAGCTCGTTTCGAGGGTGTCCCAGTTTGACGAATACCGAACTGGTGGCATCCCCGAGCTGGGGGAGATCCGAGCAGGAGACCAAGTCTAGTTGGCGTGAGGTGTCCGTGTGTGAGAGGTGGCCCGACCGAGTTGAAGTTGTCCGAGAGGTGAAGGGTCTAGAGTGGGCTGAAGGCATCTGAGGTGTGAAGGGTCCCGAGCGGGTGGTGCTAGTGAACCCGAGCTGGCTGAGGGTGTTGACCAGAGGCTCGGACTGGAGGTCATGTCCGAGTTGGGATGGTGTTCGTTTATTGTTCTCGAGTAAGGGAGGCTCGGACTGGAGGTGTCCGAGTTGGGATGGCGTCAGTTTATGGTTTCCGAGTAAGGGAGGCTCGGACTGGAGGTGTCCGAGCTGGGATGGCGAGCTGAGCCCGAGTCGCGACCATCCTGTACGGACGGATTTTGGGCATAGTGGGTGACAACCCTAGAGATTTTTGGCGGGCCGGCCACCCTCTGGCGAATCCAGACAGAGTCGACGACTCCAGTGGGCCAGCCATGTCCCAACGGGGCTGGGCCCGAAGGTGGCCGTGTGAAAGGGTGCCAAGCCACCCAGTTTATTTCCGGCGAGATGGCCGGTTGGCTCCAAGCTCTCCGGAAACAGAAATTGCCGGCGGTCAAGGTAGTGACCGCCGGCAGGCTACTGGGGCTCACGGCTTGATGCCATGAGCCTCTCGGGGTAGCACGCCCGGCATGTCCCTGAGAGCAGTCAAGAGCCCCGGCGACCGGGACCCTTTCTACGTGTTGCCGGCTAGAAATCGCTGGCGGTCCCGACGGGGACCGCAGGTGATCCAGCTAAGCTCACGACTGCCGCCGTGAGCTTCGGGGCTCATCACGCTGTGTCTCCGAGGACCGAACATGCATGCAATACTGTGCACGCATGCACTGTATATCGCATCACTGTCCACGTTTAAGTGCACAGTGTTTTAGACAATAGATATATGGACCCAACGTATACATGTGTTCGTGTTTCTTGTGGATATCTCGAGTCAGAAAGATAAATGAATAGATGGTTGAGCTTGAGATCGATCGAGCTGGTGTCAGCATCTAACCCACTGAATAAAAGCATCCGACCGACCGACTCAACAAAAATTTTTTCCAGATAAGTATACTCAATCACTTTATTCTTATTTTTATATTTTATCACTAATACGATCGGAAAGACGCTGGCCGGCTGGAACGATTTAGGTGGTCTTTTCTTCTTCAACCTCAAGCTTTCCCAGATTTCTCCAAAAGCAGCACGACGAATTTATCTAAATATTCATCTATATTTTTTCCTGTACAGTGAGTTATGAGAGATTGTAAAAATCTCCATTATAGTGGATTCTCATCTCCAAATATCCGTGGACGTAGACATTCACCGAATCACGTAAAATTGTGCGTCCATCTCTCTTATTTCATTTGTTATTACATACGTACAGTCACGTCGGGATCTCACCGGGAGCCCCAAACGACCTCAAAGGAAGCTCAACTCACACCAGTGGGTTGGAAATAATTCTTTCTCTCACCTCGACCCGTTGGCCGATTTTTATGACCTTAACAGTGGCGTCGTCTATGGGATTCGAGAATCGATAGTGAGAAATTGATGACTTTCTAACCCACTGGATAAAAGCATTCGACTGACCGACTCAACAAATTTTTTTTCCAGATAAGTATATTCAACCACTTTATTCTTATTTTTATATTTTATCACTAATACGATCGAAAAGACGCTGGCCGGCTGGAACGATTTAGGTGGTCTCTTCTTCTTCAACCTCAAGCTTCTCTAGATTTCTCCAAAAGCAGCACGGCGAATTTATCTATATTTTTTCCTGTACAGTGAGCTATGAGAGACTGTAAAAATTTTCATTATAGTGGATTCTCATCCCCAAATACCCGTGGACATAGGCATTCGTCGAACCACGTAAAATTGTGCGTCCATCTCTCTTATTTCATCTGTTATTACGTACGTACAGTCACGCCGGGATCTCACCGGGAAACCCAACTGACCTCAAAGGAAGCCCAACTCGCACCAGTGGATTGGAAATAATTCTTTCTCTCACCTCGACCCATTGGCCGATTTTTAAGACCTTAACAATATATTTTCACCCTAGTTGTTCACCCAATTTTATCAACTCGCAATATACTCTTTTTGTTCATAAAGAAAAGCACAAAGAAATATTGTTATGTTGCGTATAATGCTTAATCACTTTAAGGCTTAATGCATAGAAGTTGTAACTACCATTTTGAGGAAATTTTCTTTCAGCCTGTGGCAAAAATTTAGAGGAAAAGATATGCAAACAGAGCAGGAAAGCTCCTTTTGAGTTGGCGCCGCTATTGTTTTTCCCCCCATTGATAAACAAAAACAGAGAGAAAGGATGTTTACAAAGTCTGATTGAATCAACCAGTAGATAAAAGGAATACGCAAGATTGAGTCATGAACTGAGAAATATCAGATTAAATACAAAATCTCTCTCTGTACAGAGCGCTCAAAATCTCTCTCGTTCAGTCCATTAGAAAAATAAGAAAAGAACAGAATAGAACAGAAAAGTCTATGTCTGCAACTCTCTAAGTAGAGCTTTCCCTAATCCTTTTAGAAAGACTGAATTGCGTTTGGATCTACGGAGAGAAGTGATGAGCACCAGCACATCGCCGACGCCTATTGAGAGAGAAGATGGAAGCAAAAGAGTGAGCCAATCCCACCATTATGCCAATCTTAACTCGACCCCTCTTCGGAATCGGACGTCCATAAAACTTTGGAGATACGTTTCCACCGTTGATCATAGCAACGCTCTTAGCTCCTGCCATCTAATGAGTAATATTTCTTTCTGAGATGAAAGCGTAGGACAAGAATGAGAAGAGCAAAAATTGTTTGTTTGCAGCAGATGTTTTGGTCTGGTTGTGGTGGTGGATACTGGACAAGACACCCACCGTTGGTTTAATTTATAGGCGGGGATCGATGTATTATAAATTTGAAATGCCCTTCATGTCCTGAGCTATATTATAATATTAACAATCTAAAGGCCTGCTGCCGCTGGCTGTTTGTTTGAGAATTGACGTTTATTGACCATGTTCATGTTCATGTACTTAATTATTGAACCCCATTTATCATATTGCAATCGGGCACGTTTGTCAATCTGTTGAACCAATCTCAAGAATCCGGTGACCTCTCCTAGTCACTAAGACTTTTTTCTTTTTCTTTCTAAACTAACATTTTATTAATATATTTAAGTTTTTTTAATAATAAAATAAAATTAGAGAATTTTAAATAAAATATTATTAAAATATTATTTTTTAAAATTATGATTATTTTAAAATATAAACAAGTTGAATTATAATTTAAAATTTTTGAATTATTTATTATATTTTATATAAATATTTAAAAAATTATAATAATAAAATAAAATAAAACTTAAGATGATTTTTTTAATTCAATCGGGGTCTAACTCAATATATAATAAGTTAAGCTGTATTTCTCGAGAAACCCCGGCTTATATTTTGAAGGAGAGATCTACTTCATTCTTCAGAAAACTTTAGTTAGAAAAAGCTTGAGTTTAATTTATTATAAGTTATTCATAAATATAAGAAATAATTCGATGATAAACTGTTCAATTTATATTTGTCATGTATAAAATAATTATATGAACAAATCTTGACCATCCATTGTTTTATTCGAACTCAAACATTTTTTATGCTTCTGTCTAGCAATTACTGAAGTGAAATCAAGTGGCTGAAGTTGAGCGCAGAGTACATGCTAACAATAATTTAATTCAAAGCTAACACCACTCCATAAAATAAATTACGGTACGTGGGACTCGGCTTTCCTTGTCAATTGGCCCCCATTGTTTAGAGGTTTTTCTTAGTTTTTTAATTGTAGTGTGAAAGTCGGTTTTCAGAATTCAATCAATGGACATTATGCATGGGGACATAAATTAGTAGGACTTAAAGTTCTAATTATGTCATATATTATTATACTAAAAAGAGTATATAAGAAACATCGTTTCTAAAACTCTAGGTACAATGTACTCCATGCCATCCTGATCCTTCGACTTTAGGCACTTAAAAAATTTGTGTCAGATTGTGTTTAAAGAGAAATATATATGAATCGAATTATGATAAACATATTAGGACGGCTGCTTAATTGAACATATAGTTATGAAGAGAAATGATAGATGCAGGCATGGAGTTGCAAGTAGCGTGTAGTCGTTTTAAAAAAAAAATGAATATATATAAGACCCACGTGAAAAAGGTTAAATTTTTGTGATGATTTACTGTTCAATTATCAAAAAAATATTTTTATTGATGATTGGAGGTCTTTCATTTGATATAATGTTTGAACGTTTAAAATTTTTGTGAGGGTCAAAATGTGTCACAGTAAGTAATATTCGAATGTCAACATTGATGGTCAAACGTTTACTAACCTGATTCACATTCGAACAACATAATATTACATTCGTTGAGTCACCGTTCAAAAGTGAGTATTTTTCATTCGAATGTTTATACATCCGAACGTAGTTGTGATGTTCGGACATTACGTTCGTGTTGGGTTGCATGTGGAAATTGGTCTGGAAGCTGAAAATCATGTATTAGGAATCTTGCTCGGGTTTTTGGCTTGACAGTTGGCTTGAGCAAGATCTCGCTCAACACTAGCTTGACCTTAGCTCGAGCGAGTTTCAGACAGAGACTTAACTCGACATTCTCTCAACATCTTGCTTAAGCAAGATTGTAGGAATTTTAGAATTAGGATTTTTAGCTTCGTTTTTGCTATAAATATATTATATTTGACTGCTTAAACACACTTTTCAGCATATTTTGAGAGAGAACAATTGTCTAGTGAGTAAATATTGTGTGAGAGAACAAAAATCCCTAGAGAGAAGTAGTTGAGATTGAGTGATTGCAATCTCCTATGGTTAATAAGATTTCTATAGTTCTGTGGACGTAGGTAGTTTACCAAACCATGTAAATCTTGTATCGTATGATTGATTGTGTTTGCTTTCACTTTTATTTTTCATTGTTGGTATGTGTGTTTTGCTCACAACAATTCGGATGTTACGGTGAAACATTTGAATGTTAATTTGCTAAACCTTTGACGCTTTGTTCGTGAGTGGGAGAGTTCATTTGAAAGTTGTGCGGTACATTTGAACACAATTAGAACAAATGTTTGAACGCTTGATATATAATTTATTAACCTAAATTTTTAGCTTCCTTGGGATAAAATAATATTTTAGAATTTATTTTAATATTCTCCCATAGAAATAGAACTTGAAATCTAGATAATAACATATGAGATATGAAATGGTGAAATTTCACATTTTAGAATAATTTATGAATGGATTTTTTTGGGAATTATGGCAAGATATTAACTAGAGAATTTTAGTTTGGACTTGGGAAGAGATAGTTTTCAAAATTTAAGAGAGAAATTCTAAAGAAAGTGATATTACAAAAATGAAATACTTTGTGTGCCCGAATTGGTACTCTCGGACTGATCCATCGACTTTTAGTAAGATAATCATGACTTTGTCACATGAGTTCCGCATTAAGTGATTATAGTTCCTATAAAACTTGAAGAGCTATATATAAAACTTTCATGTTTTGAATTTTCGAAAATTCGGGCTGGATCGAGGACTTAATTGTACAAGAAGTGGACGGCCTTGGATTAAGGCCCAATTGGTAACCGATTTAGATGAGGTGTTTCAAATTCGGCCATGTGACAAAAAATATGATTGGATCTCAAATTTCTGATGTCTTGACATGTGTAGGGATATGTGGCAAGTGGAGATGAGTTAATATAGAAGCTTTGTTTAGCCCAAAAATGTGGGAAACATAGGGGCAAAATCTGTTGAAAGCTAACTAAGTGAGCCAAATTCAGATTTTTATTTTAAACAAATTTGAAAGCGACCTTCTAGAATCTTACAAATGGTATCTTGGAGAGGTTGACGAGTGGCCAATTGAGGTGAAAGAGGCCTGGAAGTATCGAGAGACACTAAGGACTTGAGGGAACTTTGGTTCATGCATGGGAGGAAGATAGCCAGCCATAGCCAGCTCATACCCCTCCACATGATCTAATTTCCTAACCATTAATCATGTCAAGCTGCCAACTGACTCAAGACTAACCCTTAGATGAAGATATATGCAGCCAAGCCTAAGCATTACCCCACAACAAGGAGAAACGGGTCACCCTTAGCCCAATTTTCATCTTCCATTTCCTAAGTGTGTCGCCCCCTCTCCTATAAATAGTTACATGAGATTCTCCTAACTCTCTTGGCTGAAAATACCACACAACTTGCTTAAGAAAATAAAAAGAAAAGCCCTCCTCAAACCCTTAACCTCTAAACATCAACTAAGTGAGCAATAGAGTAACCTTGAGAAATAATTCTTACGAGGACTTGGATTAAGCCCTATATCAAGCTTTGAAAAATTATAAGTGCACAACTTAACTTAATCTTGGCATAAAACGGGTGATTTGATTATTAGATCATATTTGATATTTGTTTGATATTAAATTTTGCTTATAAGTTGAAATGAAACCTATTAAGTTTTGAATTAGTTCTTGTTATGGAAAAATATTAAGAAAAATTGCAAGAACTTAGAAATATATTTTGTTTTGATATATGAAGAGCTTATATAAAAATAAGAGGTTTTAGTTTGACAAAAAAAATGAGAAAACAACCCTAGTGTATTTCGACCTTAATAGGATTTTTGATGATATTTTGATTCTAAATTTTATCCAATTAGTTTTTAATTATTTAGATGATATTTTAAGAATTATGATGAGCTTAGAAACTCTAGTTTACTTAAAAACATTTCAATAATATCATGCTAAAAATTATTGAAGAAATAATCAAGAAAACTATATAATTATGCTTGAAATTATTTTTGGAAAGTTAAGGAAAATTTGGTATTTTATAAATGCGGAATTTAACTTGGTTTAAATAAAAGAAAAATAAGGTTAAAATTCCCACAGGGTTCGGCCAGCCATGGTTTGGGAATACTTTATTATTTTATTTAATTATTTAAGCATTGTTTGTTATGTCTTGACGTTATGAGATGGTGCGACATAAATGCATGTGCTCATGACGTATATTTTTGTGACAAGTTTCTATTTGTTATAAGATTCATAAGGATATGAAATGTACATGATAAAAATCTAAGGTTATGATCATGTTACATTTTGTCACATACGTGTCGTCATAAGTCATGACGCTTATTTTAAGAAAAGTCTATGTTACATGTCGTCATATAAATGTTGTTATAGGTCATGACGAACATTTAAGAAATAAGATAAGAAAAATTTATAAATGAAAAGATTAAAACGTTAGTCACGTCATGACGGGGATGACGATACGTAACGCCCAGATGACTGTTGAGATTAAGAATCCGGAAGGGACGGCGATACGTAACAGCTATCGAGGTTCATAGATAGATATGACTCAACCACGGATAATAATAATGTATATGGTTCAACCACGGGTAATAATAGTGGATATGGCCCAACCACGGGTAATTATAATGGGTATAGCTCGACTACGGGTAATAACAATGAAAACCTAACGGGGACGGTGATATGTTAGGCTCGTCGCTGTTAAGTTATAAGAAGGATCCATATAGGTAAGACTTATAAGAATAAGAACTTTAAGACAAGAATGCAAGTCCATGCATTGTATAAGTCTGTTCAGAAAAGAGGGATATTGATGCAAGTCTGCATAAGACATAGGTCTGTCCAGTAAGTGAGATATAAGTCATGCATGGGTCACATGAAACATATTATAATATGTATGTTCTTACTGTTTATCTTGTATTTTGATATTTTGTTGCACTATGTCTTTATTAAGTTGAGTGTGTGCTTACTAAGATTTCTAGGGAAACCTCATTCTTGTATATTTCTTTTCTTTTTTTGGAAATTCAAATTTCATTGCAGGATTTAATAATGGACATGGGCAAGGCTGTAGCCGCTCGAGAGACCCTAAGGAAACCTTAGGGGTCCTCTGAGTACTCTCTTCAGAAGTTTTGAGCAATTAGTAGTAGTAGAGATCGGTATTGGTACGGGAGGAAATTTCAGGAAATGAAGGAGGAGCCAATGTGGCCTTAAGAAGATATTTGAGAAGTCTTGTAAATATTGTATATAAGAAAACTAACTGGGTTATGATATGTAATGGTATAATGAATGGGATGATATGGATATTGTGGTTGTATGTTATCATGTGATTATTTGACTTCTGTGATTAAATTATTATTTTTATCTAGACCCTCTCCGTTGTGATTTGTATTACATGTGCTAGTAAGTCCAGGTGAATGCATTAATTTTTTATACGTACATGGGTGAGTAGCCTAGTGTTACTTATCTTGACACTTCAGTTTACGCTAACTTCTGAACATAAATTGAGATTGTCACATATACATTCGAATGTACAGGTCATGAATGATAAATTTTAATAAAATTAACAAGTATACAAATTGTATCTTGTCTTATAATCAATTTAGCAACTTATAATATCTTATAGCATATCAAAGTTAGATACTAAAAGTTACAAATAATAATAAAAATGAGAAAATTTATCTCTTTTTTTTTTCGTCCACCGCGATTTTGCTGCAATGACATAACACGCTTCATCTGGGCCGCACTTGTTCTTGGACTGCAATGCACATTCTTTCCTCCTGATCTCTCTGCTGCTCTTGCATACATGTTTGAAAATCAGATTGTCGCTCCAAGAGAGACTCTAACTCCTGCTGTCTTGATCTCATATACTCGTTTTCTCGTTGTGCTGCTTCTAAATTTTTGGTAAGATTATTAGTCTGTGAAATAGAGGAGCTCGTGAAGGATGAACTGGCAAAATGCTTGAGTGAATGTCTCAATTCTTTGACCATGCCCGACTTGGTCTTGAGCACTTGTTTATGTCATTAGGAGAGGATTCTCCAGAAGTTGAATGCATTTCCCATATTCTATCATGTAATTAAAAAGAAAACACAGAGTAAGCAACATATTAAAAGAAACACAAATAAAAAAAAATTCAGATATTGCATAATTTATTTAACAAAAATTAACATCGCTTATATAAATTTTTTCATTGACAGGATCCATTCATTCACTTTGTTTATTAGTGTAGTAATAACATAGACATGATGAGAAATTTTTTTTTTAAGATCAACATGTTTCTAACAAAGACACATTAGCAATTAAGAAATTTAATGCTAGTAATTAAATAAATGTATATAAGAAAAATAAATGAATTTCTATAAGTTATTAATTATCATCTTATCAACAAGACGGTGGAATGATCTTGAACCAACAAGTTATTCAAACCAACTGAGAAATTCATTTTCATGTCTTACCTCCACATTATCTACATTATGTGCTAAGTTTGTCCAGGTGTTCACTATATATTATTGAAAAAAATATTATGCTATGAACAAAAATCTTTAGTATGTCCAGTGTATGAAGATCTAGCAATTTACATCAATTAGGTGGGTATCCTATTTGAGATAGTCTTCAATCTCCTGACAATTATTCAACATGTACCACCAAAATTTTTCCAATTCTCCATCAATGAAATTGTAACCCGTTTGTGCACCCAAGGGTTGTACATTCTAAGAGGATACTGATAGCTCACAAGGAAGCAGAGCAATAAGATCAGCATTTCGCTCTTCATGATTAAATTTTGTCTCAACATCACGAAGGTATAGTGAGTAAAATGTTAACCATTCATCTTGTATATAGGCATCTACTATTCCACCCTTGGCTCTAGCTTTATTCCCAATTGTGCGCTTTAGTCGACCTAAATATCTTTCAACTAGATACATCCAACGGAACTATACTGTTTGACCTAACAATGCATCTTAGGATAAATGTATTGCTAAATGGACCATGACATCAAAAAATGACAGTGGAAATATCTGCTCGAATTTACATAAGATACTGGCAATGCCGTCGTCCATTTTCTGCAGCATATCACGATTTATAACCCGTGTGCATAAATCCCTAAAAATATACCTAGCTTGGTAATGGAAACACGTACATTAGATGTCAATTTTCTACAGATTTCAACTGGCAATTACTTCTACATAAATAAGTGACAGTCACGACTTTTCAATCCATTGATTTTTCAGTCATAAGGGTTTACACACCTGCCAATATTTAAAGTATAACCATTTGGCAGTTTCACGCCTTGCATCCATTTGCAAAAATCAATTCTCTCTTCCTTCATCATCGTAAAACATGCATATGGGATGGTTACCCGGTTGCCATCCACCCACAGATATAGATTATGTTTAATGCACATTCTCTCAAGATCTTTCCTCATCTTGATTGTATCCTTCGTCTTCTTGTTAATGCTCATCATTGTTCCAAGTATATTATCACAGATTTTCTTTTATATATGCATAACATCCAAATTATGTCACAAAATGCAGGATAACCAATACAACATGTAGAAAAAAAATACCGTGCTTCGTCCAATTTAATTCTGCTGCACCTCATTTTCTCTTGTTCTTTTCTCGACTTTTGCCAAAGTTGTTCGCTCTTACATGTTACAACTATTCCAATATATCATCCCTAGACAACTCTTTTGGTGCAGATCTTTCTTCTACTCTTCAATCAAACTTAGCTCATTCTCTTCTCTATGCATAATTTGTTGCGAGATAACGGCGATGGCCCATGAAATGCATCTTTTAAGAAACTTTTAACCACTGATTAGAAGTTTCTTGATTACACGCCGGACACGCCAACTTCCCTTTAGTGCTTCAACTAGACAGATTTCCATATATAGGAAAGTCAATTATTGTCCACATCACCGCAGCATGCATCTAAAAAGATGTCGCCATTGATGCACCGTACATTCTAGCACCCATTTCCCATAGCTCTTTTAGCTCTTCAATCATCGGCTGCATAAATACGTCAATGTTAGCCCCTGGTGATCTCGGGCCAAGTGTTATAATTTGTACTCATGTTGTCAAATGAGTTGAATCCATCAGTTGTGAGTCCCAAGTACACGTTGCGAGTTTCGTTCTCTAACTCGGGGTACTATTCATCAAAAGACTGACAAGCCTGTTGTTAGTTGGGTGCCTCATATATGCATCATCCTTAATTCTTTTCTCCTCCTGCAACCTCATATCTTCAGCTATTTTCTTAGACATATATAGTCTTTACAGCTGAGGTATAAAGGGAAAATAGCGCAACACCTTCACTAGCATATTCTTCTTAGATTTCCACATTGACTCTTCGCATACAGGATACACTTGTATTTCCTCGTTTTCCTTCTATAACAAGACACAATTATTTTTAAGTGTAGGTATGGACTTGTACTCAAATTATAATTCCTTTCTCAAATTTTTTGCTTCATAAAGTTTCTTCAACAATACAGACCCTTTGGGAAGCACCTCGTTAAATAAATCCAATACTATGTTTATTGCTTTCGTCAATATTCCACACAATGACTTTATGTGAAGCAACTGCATAATAAATAACATTTTGTTGTGCTTTATGTAGCCACGATAAAGCTCGCGCTTTGCATCTTCCCACATTGTAGTAGAATTATCTGAATCATGTCCATGATGTCGTTCGACGCACAAATCTACACCATCACCATCCGCAGTGTGTAGCTCATAGTCTCAGTGGATGTCATCGCCGAGTTACTCTAAATCTAATGTCAGTAGCCTTAGCCGATAGCTGCTGGCCTTTTGGAGGACCTGGCTGTTGCACCAACTTCACCTACAGATGTGGGTGATGTAGGCATGGAGACTTTGTCTACTAGTCCAATTGACTCTACAGGCAATTATGATGTCCACGTCCCAAAGGCCAATGATGCTGGTGCCAAGGACGATGATCCTTAGCAGGATAAAGATTTCTACATCCTCATTGGCAGAGACCGCACGACGTACTAGACGTCGAACACCTTCCAGCAGAGTATGCTGCTGGGTTTCTTTCAGATGTTGAATTTTGCTGTTGCAACAAACACCGATCCGCTGGCACACATGACGACATTTAGTTGGACACATGTGCAATTTTTTATTAGCTTGTCGTGTGGAGACTTAACGACTTGGCGATGGTGATATTCGAGAGGATCTTACGAGACGTGCATTGTCTCGACGCACAACCTCTCTTACAGAATCATCATCACCCAACTACTACTGGCCTGGAGAGTGGCACCTCGAGTTGGGGAGTTAGTATAGCACTAGATCAGCTACATCGACATGACCACCTATAACCACAACCAGGGGCAGAGAGGGCATCAGCCTCCTCCTATAGTAGATCTTTTCCCCCTACCCAACCTTAGGCTAGTGTTGACCCGCTCATATTGCCAGTAGCTGTCACTAGCAGACGAGACATATTGTGGATGGGGATATGCGATTTGCTTGGGTGGCCTCGATGATGAGAGATCTACAGGCGCCTATCGATCGACAAATCCCTGCAATCTCAGAGCATGTGGATCAGGCTATGAATCAACTTTTCGATAATATAGCGATCTTGTGTCTTAAGGTCGAGACATTAGCTGATGAGTTTAAGGCATTAAAAGACAGCCTTTAGTGATGGATTTTGTGTACTAGACCATATTATCATGTAATGTATATATTGTTTTTGAATTTCTATTCTCAATTTTCTTTAGTATTAGCTTGTCTAAATTTAATTTTAAATCACTGCATTTCATATCTTTTAAAAATTAAAATATATTATAATTCAATATTTTCTAATTTTTTATAATATTAATAGACCCTCTTGCTAGAGTAAAATCTTATATTAATTTTTTAAAATATTTTTTATTCATAAATTTAAAATGTATTAAAAAATAAAAATGTATCAAAATAAAGTATCAAAGTAGCATTATAATATATATTTTTTCTTCTTAAATTTAGTCTAAATGTTTGAACCTTTCTTACTATTGTTCGAATGATGACGTCAAAAATATAATTGTTTGAATGTCACATTAACATTCACATGTGAAATTGTCTATGTCCAAATGTAGAAAAAATCAGCATATGTCTTTAGTGACGATTCTAATAAATTGTCATAGAAAATGAATTTTAATGATGGTTTAAAAACCACTACAAATTTCAAACCATCGGTGAAGTCAAAATATGTTGTAGTAGATATATGCTTGTGACAAAATTAATTTGTCGTGAATTGGCAAAGAGAGTACTGACTGCGAGTAGAATGAATCTTGAAAAATAATGTGGTTTATAACGTTTATTTATACACTCCAATAAATATATACCCAGACTTCAATATTTTGAACATGAATTAAATGCACTCATCCACGCATGATGATAACATAACTCGATAAAAATGTGTTTTCTTAATAAAGAAAGGTAGAATGTAGCCACTTGGGTGGTTCTAGCAAGAAATTTTATAGATACAATAATAAAATGTGCAAACTTTTATATCAAGTTACTTCATGCTTTAATTAAAAGTATTATATTTATCTTTCTAGATTTTATTAGCGCCTAGATATAGAATAATGCTATAAATTATAGTCTTTTTTGTCATATTATTTTTCAAAAATAAAAAAATAGTTATAATCGTGAGTGTATCAGCGTTGTACGATCATTTTGAAAAATATGAACAAATATGAGATTAACATAAATAATAATAATAATAATAATAATAATAATAATAATGATAATAAATTTTTGAAAGTGAACTCCATTATTTTTTAAAACGGTTGTATAATACTTATAGATTTCATAATTGTACGTATCATTACTCTATTTTTCATTTAGTTGGTGCAATAATATCAAATAATTAGAAAAACCTTTTTTTTTTAATTTTTAATTTTTATCAATTTTGATAACATAATTGAGAGATTATTACATACCCATTGTTATATATTGTTTTGACGAGCATATTAGATGACAATAATTATATTAATAAAATGTTAAGCGTACAGATATCCGTGCGCAAGTACACTCCCAATTGCACGTGTCAAGTAAATATAGCTATATTATATATTACAATGAATATAATAACTTTATTGAAATTTTGAGTATCCAATATGCGCAGGGAGAGTGTTGGTCTCGATCTAGTACACTGGTGAGAAAAGTAAATATTTGTTTATGGCATGCATGTCAATGCATATATTTATCAAGTGGGAACACCTCATTTGATTTGGTCAGGAAAAAGAGTCATACATAGTTATAGCAATTCTTAAATAGAATCTTATGTACTCATTCTTAATTAATTATTTTTTAAACACACATGACTAGCGAATCTCCAAAAAAGACAGGTTTCTTAGCATATTTTGTCACTTTGAATATGTATGTATTATTTAACAATTTTATGTTACTTCAGAGTCTCGGCTCGTGGTTTTCATAAATTCATCATGTTATGCACTTCATTAATATATATATATATATATATATTATATGCTTCTAGGGGGTTTCAACTCTAGTACTTTAGGAAGCCAAACTCGGATCTATATACCAATTGTATATGGTACAATTGTCGACGCCCCAATCCACGCTTGGGATCGCACGTGAATAGAAGCGTCGGGGACGAACAACACAATGAAGTTCACCCCTCGTCATATCATACGTTTACGTTTTTTTTTTTGAAAACGTTAAGTAAAAATTATCGCAGCGGAACAAAAAGGTCAAGCCTCCTATAACATGCATCACATGGTTATGCTATAGATCCCAAACATAATATTAAACATAGCCAGGATTTAATCATTACATAACTTGTCCAAAAAACCAAAATAGTGCTTCCCACATGTGGGAAGACTTGACCATAACATTGCCCATATGTTCATCCAACGAGTTCCTTCTTCACTTTCTTAAGGTTCGGGCCCCAGCAAAGCCGATCCAAATCCAGGCTAGGCCCTACCTCATATATCGCCCTAAAAGGCGTTCCAAAAATATGCCCTAAGTGAAGGGACTCGTCAACCCCTAGTACTAAACAAGACCCCGAATGGTATAGACCGATAGAACTGTACATGCTTCTAGGTTTCATTTTAAAGTAACTAAGTTACTTACCTCTTTTAGGTTTCTCCTTCTTCCATAAACACTATCTCCTTCTCCTTCTTAGCTTAAAGTTTTTAGATGTCTAAGTGGTGAAAAGAAGTGAAATAAAGTGGAGAGAAATGAGGAGTGTGCCGTGATGTGCAAAGTGAGAGATGTGTGTGTGTATCCGAAATATACAAGCCAAAAGGGTGAGGAAACTAGGCCATTCGGCCAAGGCACTTTGCTAGCTCCTAGGCCACTCATTCCCCTATGTTTGACTGACTTGTGATGGGCTTGAAAGATCCTTGAGTGACTCCCATCACTTGATCACATCAACCCTAATCTATCTCATCCTAAGTTTGGAGATTTGCTCCCCTTTTCTTTCCTCATGGCTGGCCACACATCCTAGAGTTCCAACCCATTCCCATCACCTCACATCCTCTCTTGACTCCCGAACAATCCCCTCACATGTCATTCAAATGGATTTGAGAATCTATTTTTGGGAAAACACCCAAAGGGGATTTTGGATTCCCCATCCTTCATCCAAATCCTCTCTTCATCTTACTCTCCTTTCTATTTTGTCACATGCTTCTTCCATCAATCAATCACCTCATATCTCACACAAGTTTGTCATGTCACTCTTACACAAATCGTCATCTAGATTTGGTAGCAAAAGAAAGTCAAACAAGGGGGGAGGGGGAGTCGGCTAGGGCATGTCCGAAACCCTCATCCCTTTCCTTCCACTTTTTGTTCCATCATCTCCCATCTTATGTCACTTCTTCTTACACCCCATGTCTCATCCAATCTTATACCAATTCTACACAAATCCTTCATGTCCTTTCCTCTAGATTTGGAAAAGTTTAGGTGAAAAAGCCCTAAGGCTATTCGGCCAAGCCTCCCCACCGAAACCCTCTATTCCTTTATCATCTCTAAATCTTCTCAAGTCCTTTTCACATCATTTTACTAGATATGGTAGGATCCTATATTGACTTATTTAGCAAAATCCTACATCGCAAACACTTATCTAGGTAGGAAAAGATAGAAGATTCCACTCATATCTTTTATTTCATTTCTCAAATCAAAACAACTAGTTAACTAGCTCACCTACTAGCATTTTCTTCTCTCAATTACTAGTCTTGACTCAAATTATTAAACTTTTCCTAACTTGACATGTGTCATCAAGTATGGGCTTGGGTTGACTAGTAGGCTTCCTTTCATGGACTTATGAGTTTGTCTCTCCCCCACTTAGGCCCAAAACTCTTGCCATGGCCTTAAGGCCCTTAAATTCCTAAGTCCATCTTCTTAAGGCTTTAACCACTAATTTGCCTAAGTCACTAAGCCATATGTGTATAATTAAATAAAATAAAATACGATAAATTTTGGGGTCGTCACAACAATCCTATATGTATTTGAGAAGAAAAAATTTATTTGCAATATTATGCCCTTGACAAAGTTGATACTTTAGAACTAATTCATTTATTAAAAAAATTAGAAACAAAATATCTTACAAATTAAATTTTACGATGTCAATATTAATATAAAGATTCTGAATAGAGTATTTGGATACAATAAGTGTTTCATTTTATTCCATCTTATCATTATAATTATTTTAAATTCTCACACAAATATAACAAACCATTCAACTTTTTTCAAGGCCTAAGATAATAATAACATTAAATAATAATATTTTATTTAATTTTCATCTCAATTCATTTTATTTCATCGACGAGACTTAAAAATACTTTATTTAGGAGGTTTAACTTTTGAATCGAGTATATTTCTATTGTATTTTATAATAATGATCATGGTCACCATGATATTCTTCACTAGCTACCTAATGACGATATTGTGGGTTTGCAAAGAATCTTTTGAGACCCCCAAATATTTCAAAATTCAATGCCAAGCCTATGGAGAATGGAAGTTTTCTTATATTAATTTCGGATTGATAAGAGGGATGAAAATCCAAATCTCAACATTGTGAAAGCGATAGACAGCAATATATACCTGCTAAAGCTAATTAGGCTTTTAGTGGAGTTCAATAGTTTTTAACATGTGGAAGCGAAAGAAAGCGACAGTCAACCATTAAAGCTTATAATTAGGTGCAGTCAATAGTTGCAGCAGACAAGTTCTGAAAGAGAGTACTCAAAAGTTTTATCTGAACTTGAATACCAACGCTTACCTACATGTTCTATAACTGATGAATTAGCTACCCTGGTCATAAACACTCATCTCTTCTCTTCATTATTATTTATTTAAATTTTTATATGAAATAAAATAAACAATTCAATTTTTTAAATCTTAAAACAATTTTTTCAAAACTCAAAACAAAATTAATATTAAAAAAATATTTTATAACAATATTTTATTCATTTCTTAACTTTTATTTTACCTAATTATCTCTGAAAACAAACTAAACTTAAATAAATGATTATTGGAAAGCAACTCTGCCCCTTCCACTCCTACCATGGCTTCCGCATAGGTGATTGTTGTGAAAATGGTGATAAACTAGTAAAAGTAAATACAAACAAATAATCACATGATACAAAATTAACGTGATTTGACAACATGCATATGTCTACAGACTTACAAAATATCTTATTATGCTGAGAAATCAGAAAATATACTTTGGAACGAAATCTCACTGTTCAGAACGTTCATTAAGTGAATATTTCCAGTGTCACACAGTATAAATCCTAATTTTTACTTTTGGAATGCTATTTGCTCAAGCAAATGTCAAGTGAGTCTCGAACGACCTTCCTATTCAAGTTTTGCTCGAGCGAACTTTCTGTAACTTGGCTCTTTTTCTAGTGCCTAAAGCCTCTTTGAAAACCTGCCAAAAAGTCATAACGCATGATTGTTAGGTTCGATCATCAAATCGGACCAACACCCTAAAAGATCTAGATTGGGCCACCGCCTAAAAGCTTCTTATTTGATATAAGACACGTTCGTGAATGAAATAATCACACGATCATACAATATTTATTACTGCTCTTGAATAATTTTTAAACATTGTATATTCAACAAATGTTGTAAAAGTCTCTCCATATATCTTTTCTTTAAGCGGAAGCAAATGGAGAAACTAGCTACCAATCCTGATATTAGGGCATTAGCTATCCCAAAATTCAAAACTTGGCTAATATATCACTTTTTGACTTTTTAGCTAATCATTTAAAACTTGAACTCTATATTGTCTTCTCTTTGGGTCTCGTCTCCTAGGCGATTTCAGAAGTGAGGTTTCTAGAGTTGTCGTCAGTACTGCCTCTTGTATATCGCATACAAAATATTTGTATCGTACCAGTTAGTAGGGCCCAAAAATACTTACTAGAAAGATAACTGATATAGTGAATGGAGTCATTTCGTACCGATTGAAATACGGACTGTATCGATGTGTTTCGACTGGTATTTCGAAATACGACCGAAATTTGAATTCCTCGCATTACACCAAGCTGTTGGTTGTGAGTGGCGTCTTCGTAAAATTCGTCAAATAGTAGTGGCAATGCAGGCGCTATGGTTTTCTTTAGCATGTGACTGGTGCTAACAGCACCCTTTAAGTATTCTTTTTCCCAATTTCTTGCTTTTCAAGACCCTTTTTAGGGTACTTTTCTTTAAAAAAAAATCGATTTTTAGTTCAGGGTACGATTTTTAGTTCAGGGTACTATTCAGACTTTTTTTTTCCCATTTTTTAGAGTATACTTTTTTCCATTTTTTAAGCCATTTTTACTTTTTTTTAAAAAGTATTTTTGTATTTTAAATTTTAAACTATAAAAATAATAAGTGACACTATTTAATTCAATCATTAAAATTATGTAGTGTGAAATATTTCTTTAATATGTATATGGTGTAAAATATTAATTTTTTAAATAAAAAATAATAACCTTAATAATTTGAAGATATACAATTTCAAATTTTCAATTTCTTAAATTAATATCATCCTTACCTAATAATAATTTATGTTATTTTGACTTTTTAAGATTTGCATTGATGTTATTTTGAAATATAATTATATATATAATTAATCTATTTATATATATATTATCCTAAAATGGTATTTGAAAAAGTATTGATATTGAAATATTTTGTATCAGTGCCTTGACTAAAACGCCCACTGATACAGTATTAAGAAATTGCAAATCGTTGGAAACACCTTCGTTTTTCTCAAAAAGAGGAGTTGGTGCTAGATTTCCCGCCAGGGGAGAGTGAAGAGGTTAAGAGTAAAGGTCAAAGGAGTCTCATCGCGAAAGTTTGTATGGACAAAATCATGGGTAAAGAAATTGTGGAAAAATCCATGGGCAAAATCTGGAGGATTAGAAAAAGGGCTAACTTCCAAGAAGTGGCCAAAAAGATGATTGTGCTAACGTTTGCCACACATGTCGCTAAAAACCAGATTTTGGATAGTCGCACATGGCTATTTGATAACTCTCTATTTGCGATAAAGAAGCATGATGGCATCATGCGAGCTTCACAGGTAACTTTCGAGACTGAGGTGTTTTGGATTCAAGTTCATAATTTACCGCTAGGGCAGTTGACAAGGGATTACAACATGATTATTGGGGAAACTGTTGGACGAATTCTTGATGTTGAAACAGGGAAGGATGGAATCGAATAGGGTCGTTCATTATAGGTCAAGCTTGAATTACCACTTCAGAAGCCAGTTGCACGTGGGTGCTTTATTATCTCATTTGGCCGTAAATTATGGGTTCACTTCCTACATGAAAAGCTTGCTGGACTCTATTTCCAATGTGGGTGGCTAGTCCATGATCAAAATGGCTGTTGAGAAGAAGGAAAGGGTCTCGAGAAGGAAGAAGAGGTTATGGGGCAATATGGGGCTTGGCTTAGGGTTGACTCTGGGACTCGAAGGAAATATTACCTAGTGCCCAATGAATACAATGAAGGCTGTAAAGATGCTCGTGTTTCCTATCAACATAGGGAGGAGGGATTGGTGGGCACAATTGTTCACAGTGGGGAGCCAGGGATGCCAGAAAGGGAACCATCTTAGGGGGTGGTGGGCTGTGACAATCATCACATTAGCGAGATTGTCAGGATTAACTCAAAATCAAGTGATAAGGTTGGTCATGTAGTTGAGTTGGAGAGGGAAACTGATGTTGAACGTGCAAAGGGAATAATAGATAATAGCAAAACTTGAGATTTTGAGAGTAAGGGAGAGGTATCCTTTGAACATTATCAAACAAGTAGAGTGGTTTCAAAAGTAGTAGTTATTGAGGCTAAGCATGAATTGGATGAGATGTTGGGCCTCGATGGGCCCCAAATTACTATGTCTATCAATGGGTCAAGGATGCTTGTAGAGCCCAATCCGCAGGAAATATTACAAATAGGCTTTACTTTATCAACCTCTAGCAACGACCATTTCAACTCCAACAACTCCAAGGCTTTTAAAGGGGACAACGAGGGGGAAGACAAACTGTCACTTTTTTAAAAAGGGTTTAGGAGTAGAAAAGAAGGGCCCGTGCTCAAGGTAATTAATCTTCTTCTACTGATTATTTATCTGATCAAAAAAGGTTACTGAATGAGGATGACAATATTGAGTCTGAAATGGGTAGTGCAAGAAAAGAGAAGTTGGCAGTCGAGCAATCCAAGAAATTGGCGGTGACTAGGTCTTTGGCCTGCCAATCATCATGAAAATATTAAGTTGAAACTATCAGAAGTTTGGGAACTCCCGAATAATTCAAAGCCTTATCAAATTAAGGCTAAAGGTCCTGATGTGATTATTTTATAGAAAACAAGTTATGTTCGAAAGTGCCCACTTTATTGCTAGAAAATTACAAATATGAAGGTTGTATAGAGGTTGAGGCTGTTGGTAGGAAGGGTGGTTTATTGCTTCTATGGTAGTAGGATATAAATCTTGATCTTTGGAATTACTCACAGCACCATATTAATGCTTTTATCAGTGGTGAGGTAGGTGGAAATAAATGGCTTCTAACTTTCTTCTATGGTTATCCCGAGGTTTCTAAAAGGAGATTAGGATTTGAATTGTTATCCTGAGGTTTCTATGATTAAATCAAATGACTTAGGTTGGTGTATTATTGATGATTATAATGATATATTGGCTAATGTTGAAAAAGTGGGGGGTAGACCAAGATGTGATAGCCAAATGTAACTATTCAGAAATGGGATTGATGATGGTGATTTGTTTGAATTGGATTGTAAAGGAGACGATTTTACTTGGTCAAATAGGCATGAGGATGACACTTCTATTAAAGAAAGGTTGGATAGAGTTTTGGCTAACAGATTATGGATAGAATATTCAATACTTTGCTAAATTTCAGGTGGACATCAACTCTGCACTCTGCTCAGACCATAGGGCTATTATGTCTTATGTGATGTTTCTCGAGGGCTCCTATGACTAGAATAAACAGTTTCAAGTATGGAATTTCTTAGATTCGTGAAGAAGGACGCAAGGAAATTGTGGATTCTAAATGGCAGAAAAATATGGGGGGTATTACTCATATTTGCTCTACGCAAGCAAAGTTGAAATGGCGTGGTAGGAGCTTAAAGAAGTGGAGTAGACATACTAACCATAATAGAAGTAAACAAATTAAGGAAAAAACAAAAACTTTAACTCAGTTACAAAGGGAAGAGCGTCCAAGTAATATGCAAGCAGTCAAAGAGATTCAAAAGAAGATTGAACTTCTAATGGATCAGGAAGATATCAAATGGAAACAAACTGTAGGCTAAACGACATTGACTTGAGAAAGGGGACCAAAATATAAATTTTTCCCATGCATGTGTTGCTCAAAGAAGAAAGAAGAACACAACAATAAAGCAAATTTGAGATGGAGATAATTACTTATTGACTAAACACTCAGATATATTTCACAGGTTTATACAGTTTTTTTCAAAGGTTTTTCTTTCTACTCACCCAACTAAGGAAAGCATTGATATGTGTTTAAGGGGGATTGAGCCAAGGATTATTGAAGACATGAAGATGATTTTAGATAGAGAATTTCAGAGGGAACAAGTGGAGATTGCCCTAAAACAAATATCCCCCTACAAAGCCTTGGGACCTGATGGTGTTATTTCTGGATTTTTCCAAGACCATAGGGAAATTGTGGGAGATGATGTTTCTACACTTGTGTTGGATTTCCTTAGAAGTGGCAACATGTCAGCTAAACTTAATTACACACATATAGCTTTGGTTCCCAAGGTAAACTCCCCGACTTCTATGCATGAGTTTCGACCCATTAGCTTGTGTAACATCTTATATAAACTAATTTTTGAAGTTCTAGCAAATAGAATGAAGGCAGTGTTATCTAAAATAATATCTGGGAACCAAAACGCATTTATACCTAGTAGACTTATTACATATAATATATTGGTTGCCTATGAGATTATACATTCCATGCAGTCAAGACAAAAAAGTAAAGTAGGAAGTATGGCTATAAAATTAGACATATCTAAAGCATATGATAGGGTGGAATGGGACTACTTAAAGGCTACGTTGCTTAAACTTGGATTTGGTTTGAAGTGGACTAGTTTACTCATGACGTGTGTTAAATTTGATACTTATTTAGTGAAGGTCAATGGGATTCCTTGGGAGCCAATTTGTCCTACTAGAGGGCTACGTCAAGGTGATCTGTTATCTCCATATTAAGTCCTAATTTGTGATGAAGGGTTGAGTTCGTTATTTTAGCATGTAGAAAGTAATGGTTTGATTAAAGGAATAGCAACTTCAGGAGGAGGGCTAAAACAAGCAAGCGGAATGGACATGTGTGGAGCAGATTTTATGAAGGTATGAGTGTGCTTCTTGTCAATATTTAAACAAGCAAAAGACTTCTATATTGTTCAACAAGAATAAAAATCCTCATGCAAAAGATTTAATTACTCAATCCTCGAATGGAGTGGTATGTGAGAATTATCATAAATATTTGAGACTACCTACTGTTATAGTAAGATCAAAGTACAATACATTTAGAGGCCTAAAAGAGAAAATATGGAGAAGAATATGTAGCTGGAAATATGTTTTATTGTCTGCTGCAGGAAAAAAGATCTTGACCAAGAGTGTACTTCAAGCCATCCCGGCTTACATCATGAGTGTATTCAAGTTGCCAGCAAGCTTGTTGAGAGAAATAGAAGCAATGCTTTCCCAATTTTGGTGGAATCACTCTCATTCAAAAAAGAGTATTCATTGAAGGGGTTGGGAAAGGTAGGGCATAATTAAAGACAAAGGAGGCCTCAAGTTTAGAAGTCTAACAAGTTTCAATAGAGCATTATTATCTAAATAGGTATGGAGGTTGCTGCAAGACCCTACTTCTTTGGTTTCAAAAGTCTTCAAACACAAGTACTTTCAGAATGTGAGTTGTTTGATTCAAAGATTGGTTCCTCTCTTTCCCATATATGGAGAAGTATTAGGTCATCTATAAATCCAATGAAGGTTGGTTCTGTGTGGAGGGTGAGAAATGGGGAGAAGATTAAGCTTTGGCATGATAGGTGGCTTCCTAGACTATCTACCTATAAGCTGTTAACTCCTATAAATCTGTTGGATATTGATACTTGGGTGGCAGCTTTGATGAATTCAGAAGAGAATGAGTGGAATAAGGAACTGATAGAGCAGGTGTTCAATGCAAAAGATGCTCAGCTCATTTGTAGTCTCCCAATCAGTCTAAGAGGAACACAAGACATTCTAATTTGAGTAAAGTCCTTAAAGGGCTTATTCACAATTAAATCTGTCTACTATTTGCACTTAGAGTTAAAAAATAAAAACCAAGGTCAATCATCAAATGAGTCAAATAAGGAGGTTCAATGGAGGAGAATGTTGAAGTTATAGATTCTTGGGAAAATTAAACAACTTCTCTAGAAGGCTTTACCAAATATTGTACCAACAAAGCAGTCTTTGGCACATAAACAAATTACGCAAGATGGGAACTGTCCTATTTGTTTTCAAGAACCATAATTAGTGTTACATGCTCTTTGGGTTTGTCCTGCTGCAATGGACATATGGGGAGATCAAGTTAGTTGTCTTAAGAAGGGGCATATAGAATACGAAGGCTTTAGTGAATTATGGGTAGACCTGTTACAAAGGCTTGAAGCATATCAGTTGGAACAAGTAGTTGTGGTATACTACAAGATATCGGGAAGAAGAAATAGATGGGTTTTTTACTATAAATTTCAAAGGCCATCTGACATATATATTTCTGCAATAAATGATCTTGAGATATTCAAAGAAGTTAAACAGATATAGGCACATCAGCAAGTAGGGGAAGAAGCTACACCTCAGTTGCGACCTGCAGAGGCTTGTGTGAAATGGAAACTAGCAAAGGCTTTTACAAAGGTTAATTTTGATGCTGCTTTTGATGTTGAGAATAAGTTTATGGGAATTGGGATTGTAGTGAGGGATAGTAGTGTAACACCCGCTCCTTATTTTCCTAAGGCTTAGTGAATCCTGAGAAGATGACGTGACAACTTGTTCCTTTCTCATTGATTGAGAGGAGTCTTGATACACGTGCCAGGCCTCGAAGCACATGTCCGACCCCGATGGTGTGTTTTTAAAAGATAACATTGATTTTAAAATACGCTCAATGTTTTAATGTTATAGAATATTTAAATATTCTGGAAATATTATATGGGATATTTCCAGTGTTATTGGACCCAAGTCAGATTTATAAGATATGCAATTATAATATCTTGGAGCACTACAAAATATTATAATTGTACAAAATCATTTTATTACCTTGGTTACTTATTTAATATATTGTGGGATTTTAATTACACTTTAAATCTTTAATTTAAATATATGCTTTTATTCTTTTAAATAATTAGTAAAGCTTCATTAATGATGAGAAATATTATGTTATGAACTAAAGTAACTTAAAAATATCCTATTTAATTATTTTAAGTTAAATTGATTTTACGTGCTTTCAAATCAGTGTTTTAAGCGCATCATTTTTAGTTTGAAGTCCCCGAAGATGCCACCGCCAACCACCAGCCCTCACCACCCGCGTCGCCGGACCCTTCTCACATTGGTGAGCACAACCCACCTTCCAACTAGCTCCCGCGGCCCACACGAAGCTTGCCTTCTCCCCTACAAACTCACACACGTTATACATGAGTTTACCACCCTACTGTCGTCGTCTGACTACCGTTGGCCTCATCGCCAGCATCAAAGTGCTCCTTTACCTCAGGTGACCTCACCCTTAGCTCCACTCCTCCATCTACGGCCCCACCTCCCGTGTACAAGCACAAACCCAAAAATAGGTTTCCACACCTTTTGAGCTAGATCTGCTACCTTTCGGTGGTTTCCACACCACCACCATGAGATTTCCCTTCCTCCAATGAGTATTTTCCTAACTTTCAGTGTCAAACCGAGCACCCTAATCTAAACCGTCACTTTACGTGGTTGACGTCATTATATGCGGTGTGAACTGCAATGTACGACCATTTCTCTGCCACTAACGAACTCCTCACCATGATGGCCACTTTCACACGACCTAGATTTAGTAACCAAAACTCTAGATATGAACCCCGAGATATTCCCATTTTGAGGTCATGACACTGATCTTGATGGAGCGGTCTACGCTCAAGTTAGTGATTTGCGATGCTACTAACCGTGCCAGGAAGCGAGCAACATATGGATTTATCTTGCTATGGTATAACCCTTTTTCCCTGGTATGTATGTTTAATTGATTGATTGTGCACTGTGCTGTTGATGTTAGAGAGTCCGCTGGGTAGTTGTGTGAAGTTGGTTGGCTGTGTTCTGAAGTGTCAGAAATTGTGTTGTAAAGTAGGATTGTAGACTGTACTATGTAGTACTGGGGTGCTCTGTGTGCATGTATGGTGTTGTGGCAGGTGTTGTGAAGAGAGTACATGTGGAGTGTGCTCTATTTGGTGGAGCAATACACCATGTAACATGTATCGTATGGGTTGTAGTGTAGTGTACTATGGAGAAAGTATACGTGGAGAAAACTCGACGTCGGGTGTTTGTGTGGAATAGAGTGCACAGCGGAAGCGTGGAGGGTACTCCATATACTGTAGTCCTCATGTATTGTAAGGGGTGTCATGAAGATAGGTAGTTGGACGATTGAGGAATGTAAGGCGCATGAAGCGTTGAGAACTGTGGAACAGTATCCCAGAGTAATGACGTGACTAGTAGCCTTAGTGACGGTTGTCACTATGTAACTGTGTTACGTCTCAAAGCACGTGCAAAGCGACGAAGTCGTGTAGTAGTGAAGTATTGGGAACGTAACCAAGGTACGTTAGGAATCGTACTCATGTTGAGTTGAGAGTTGTTGTAGGAGTCACGTGGCGTATTGCCATGTAAATGGTCAATGATGATGTAGCTCGATAGTAGTCTCGAACTGTGTGACGCGACAAAGGTACATTTGAGATGAACCTTATCGTGTTAAGTAATGGGATGAACTTATAGAGGGCCGAGAAGTGGGATTAGTCCTACCAATTGGTATGGAGAAGGTTATTATTGAGGTATGGTGCTTGTTGCACTAGAAGGTGATCAACGTAGTCTATATTGATCTTAGGTGACATATAGGTAGGGTGCATGCATATTTAGTGACACGTGTACTAGATAAAATTACCATAAGAAATGAGTACTCTGTCCTAAGTAAGGACTTCAAGGATATGGGAATATCGAGAGGTATTCCAGTGTCCGTAGTGAGTGTCCGATGGTCATAGCATAGTTAGTAAGACTTTAAAGACTTAGGATATCGAGAGGTGTCCCAATATCTACAGTGAGTCCCAAACGGTCATAGCATAGTGAGTAAGTATTTCGAGAACATGGAGATATCGAAATGTGTCCTAGTGTCCGCAGTGAGTTTTCGATAGTTTTAGCATAGTGAGTAAGAACTCTGAAAACATAGGGATAGTATGAGAGTATCCTAGTAAAGTGTAGGTTTTTCCTAGTTAATTGCTTGTGTACTAGATATATATATATATATATATATATTGATCCTATTTGTGTCTATGTTGTAGCTTGATTGCTAAATGATGCGCTTGTTTAATTTTGCTGAATTGTTGTCTTTCATTTCCAATAAATGTTGTCTTTCCTTTTCAATAAATATGGTCTAAATTATTCATGTAGATGTTACTTTCCTTAATTGAGAAATGCCTTTCATTGTAATGGTTGTTCAACTATTTAAACACTTGAGGCGAAGAATAAAATTTTCTGATGAGTATTATTTTCAACTTTGTGTTGTTGGAGTTGTGGTTTTTCTCAAATTAAACCAAGGAGGCCTAGGATCCTTCGAAGTATCCTACAAAATTACGATCACAGGTAGAGCATGCAAGGATGATCCCTTATTCTCTACCCGTTCACAAATCCACTACGAGGTTGCAAACTCTAGCACGTAACAACTGCATGATATGAAAATAGTATGGAGATCAGGTAAGTGTTATGTTCATACATCTTAGAGCTTACCGGATTAGTAAAGGAAGATAATAGGGTTGAAAATGCTAATATACGTATGTATGACCATTCTTGGTAGCCCCTTTTATCGAACACTAAATACGTAAGTATATGCCTATGATTGGGTGCCTATACATAGTAATTATTGTATGTATTCTCTGAAAATTATAAGATGAAACTTGATAGTTCTATCTATTTATTTTATAGAATCATGCCATGAACTAATGTTAGGATAGGATGTATGATAAAATGTATCTTTTGCTACGATTCTAAAATGATACATGATTTGTATGAACTGATATTTTGCTATGATGTATGAAATTATGAAAGGGGTACAAAGGAAGAGCCAATGGGTCCAAAGCAAGACCCAATGGTCCAAAGGAAAACTTAAGATCCAAAGGAAGATCCACCAACCCTAGCACACAGGGGGTAACAGTGTGCAACGGTCCAAATGTAGTGAATGAATTGGAATAAATGCCATATTATGTAGGATATGTATTGCATGTATGATATGTATGCATTGGATGAATGATTGTTTAATATTTTTTTTATGACTTGTAGTTGTTGGTTACTGTTCTTGTTTACTATTGGTAACTTCTTTGTCTGATAACTATTTGGTAGTAGTGGCTATTACTATACTTGCTTGATAGTTAAATGCTTGCTTATTTGTTGACCTCTTGTGTGTTAATGACTTAAAGTAATTATTAAGAATAAGGTAGATCTTCAAATTCTTTATGAAACAAATGTAGTGTATTGAGACATATAGAAAAGAAAGATATAATAGGATTACAATTATGAAAAATGATGCATGTTTTGTCTTATATGTATGTATGTATGTATGTATGTATGTATGTATGTATGTTTGAATGTTGATTGTATGATTGAAAAACTTATTTTGTTATATTAAATATGGTATGAAATAATATTTACTGAGTATTCGACTCATTTTATTTTTCTTTCAGTGTGTTTTCTTCTCCCATATAAGAGTGCGCAGTAGGAAGCGGACAGTCTAAGAGAAGAGCACGACAGTCTAGGCATATAAGAAAGACCTTTTGTTTTATAATCAAATGTTTCTGTTGTAAACCTCTTTTGTTGTAAAAATATATTTTATTTTATAACATGGAGTCCAACACCTTGGGTATGAACTGAAAGATTTTAAAAACGAACGAAACTAGTCATTTTGTTTTCCTAAAACTGTTTTGGAAAAAAGAAATGTCACGTAAGTACGATCCTACCCTCTCCAAGGGTCGGGTCGTTACAAGTAGGGGGGATGCACATGTGGTCCTTTCAACTCCCAAGTCATATATTTCTTTTGCTTTACTTGCTGAGGTGTATGCATTATTGAGAGCAATGCAGTTATGTCATGAATTAAGAATTTCTCATGCTATTCTTGAGGAAGATGCAAAGCAGGTCATTAATAGCATACAAAGGAAAACAGAAGGCTACTCGTAGAATGGACCACTTATTGAAGACCGTCAGCTATTTCATTTAGGGTAGGAACACTAGAAGTTAGTATTTGTGAAGCAAGAAGGAAGTGTGGCTGCTCATACTTCAGCACAATATGCAAGTATCTGGATGTTGAAACTGTCTGGCTTGAGGAGTATCCCAATGAATTTTCTTTAGTTCTTTTTAAAGATCAAGTTTGTAATGACTACTTTTGATTAATGGAAATTTTATTCCCTTTCAAAAAAAAAAAAAAACTTGAACTATATATTTAATTAGTCATCATACTCTATAATAATAAAAATTATTATTTTTATCATTTATATTTTTAATGCATTTTTTAAAATACTTTTTTATTTTTATTTTCATAATTTTTGATAACCTACAACAATCATATTCATTTTTATTTTCACAATTTAACAATCTATATGATAAATTTGGTAATGGGATGAGGAAAAGCCATTTCTCATTGATTTGTTTGAATCGTACAACCAATCTTTATACAACATATACAACTAAGAAGCTACAACCAATGGGCTAAATCAGTGAGCTACATTTAAGGATTCTATCAAATATGGAAAACTGACAACACATAACACTCTCCCTCAAGTTGAAGAATAAAAGTCTGTAATGCCCATCTCGTGAGCAAAATGAATGAAGAGGTCTTGATCAAGAGTCCTGGTAAAGATATGAGCCACTTGTTGAGGCGTGGATCGAGTGAAGGAGGCCTGAGTAGTATTTTTCACGAATAATGTGACAATCAATTTCATGTATTTGGTTCATTCATGAAAAACTGGATTACATGTAATATGGAGTGCAACAACGCAACCTCATTATTGCAATAAAGTAGCATGGGATGGCGATGGATGACTCGTAGATCCTACAAGAGGAGTTTAAGCCATACAAATTCGCAGACAATAGAGGCGATGGCATGATATTCTACTTTGCTGACGAACAGGAAACAACATTTTTCTTTTTAGTTTTCCAAGAGATGAGACTATCACCTATAGGCCTGTTCATTCGAGTTTCAGATCCAGAAATCCGGGACCCGAATGATTAATTTTCTTAAATTTCTCAATTTTTTTTTGTTGCCAAAACTATTAAAAAATAAAAAAAAAATTATAACCTATACCTAGCTCGGATGAAGCCTAATCACCCGCAGTCAGCCTCTTTATATCTGCAAAATCTTTGCCCCATAACTCAAATTGTTGTCTCATTTTTTTTTTTGGATACATGTTAAATTCAGGACATTGTTTCTTGGATGACAACTGGGCAGGGTAAAGTCAGGGACGACCTCAATCATTTCCAAAGCCAGGAAAGTTCACCTATTGCTTTTATCTCAAATTTTGATGAATATACTTTATGGCACTATCAGTTGGGACATAGTGTTGTGGCTAATCATGTTTTAAATCAAATACCAAATGTTGGTACTCGTTCCAAACTCAAAGGCACGCCTCCATGTGTCATTTGCCCCCTTGCAAAACAGCACAAGTTGCCTTTTCCCACTAATTCCAGCCAGGCAAACAAAGTTTTTGACCTTATTTCGACTGACATTTGGGGACCAAATCACACACAAGCTCATGACAAATCAACGTATTTTCTCACCATCGTCGATCAATTTTCAAAATGTACATGGAATTATATGCTAAAAAGCAAGTCTGAAGCACGAATTGCGCTTCAAAACTTTTGCATCCTTGTTGACACTCAATTTGAAACAAAAATAAAAATCGTTTGCACTGACAATGGTGCCAAATTCCACATGCCAACCTTTTATCATTCTAAATGGATTATTTACCAACTTATGTGTGTTGCCACCCCACAACAAAATGCTTTGGCTAAATGTAAACATCAACACATACTAAATGTGGCATGAGTTTTAAAGTTCCAATCCGATTTATTCATGAGTTATTAGAATGAATTTGATATAACAGTAGTATACCTAATCAACCGGACTCCCACTCCTACTCTTGACTACAAATCTCCTTTCAAAATTTTATATATGACCAAGCCCTCCTACTCTCATCTTCGTGTTTTTGGGAGCTTATGTTTTACTTCAACACTTAGTCATGCTCAGACTAAGTTCGAACCCCGGGCTCGTAAGTGCATACTCTTAGGATACCCATACAGTGTCAAAGAGTACAAATTACTCGATTTACATACCGAACAAATTTTTATTTCCCGCAATGTTGTGTTCCACAAAAATTAATTTCCCTTAAAACAGTCAAACAACACCACCAATGCTTTCCAACATGACATCTTCCCAAGAAAAATTCATATGCACACTGAGCCCCCCAACTCAGAACCTTCCATGCATGCCAAGCCACTTAACTCATTCACACCCTCACCTGAAGTTCTTCCACATCACTCACTTGACACACATTTCCAAAGAACAATGTCACATCCCTACCATCATTGATTCTTCTTCCTCTCAACATCTTCCACGCAGATTAACTAGGACTTGAAAAGTGCCCATATACCTGCAAGATTTTCACTGTCATGCTACACTTCACCCTTTATAATCGGCATTCAACAAGAGTCAAGGTCCATCCAATTCCAAAGGTTCAAAAGTATCTTTTATCTTGTCTAAGTCCCTCTCCTATGACTCTTTCGCATACTTTTAAAGCTTTCACCACATCCGTCTCTTTACACGTTGAACCAACATCTTATGCCCAAGTTTCTCAAGACCCAATTTGGTGTGATGCAATGAGACAATAGTTGGATGCTTTTGAACAAAATGGAACTTGGACCATTATTGACTTGCCTCTAGACAAGAAAATTATTGATTGTAAATGGATCTACAAATAAAAATTCAAGATGGATGGAAAAATAGAATGGGCTAAGGCTCGCTTGGTTGTAAAGGGATTTACGCAATGCGAAGGGATTGATTTCCATTACACGTTTTCTCCCATAGCTAAATTGGCTTCTATTTGATGTCGTATTGCAGTAGCATCAATTAAAAGATGGGACCTTTAACAAATGGACATGATTTGAACAATGCTTTCCTTTATGGCGAGCTTGATGAAGAAATATACATGTGCCTACCTCCTAACTATTCCTCCTCAAACTCAAACAAAGTGTGTCGATTACAAAAGAGTCTCTATGGCTTTAAGCGAGCTTCAAGGCAATGGAATGTAAAGCTCTCTTCTTCCCTAGTTAAGTTCGATTTCTTGCAATCCAAAGTAGATTACAATTTGTTCACCAAGGACACAACAATATCATTTGTAGTACTCCTTATTTATGTGGATGACATAGTGTTGATATGCTCAGACACTCAATCTATTGCTATCGTGAAGAGGTTCCCTGAAACAAAATTCTAAATTAGTGGAAGTCTTAAGTTCTTAGGCATTGAGATGGCACGCACAAAAAGAGGTATTCAACTTTGTCAAAGAAAATACGTCTTGGATATCCTCTCCAAAACTAGGCTACTAGGAGCCAAACCATCCTCTCTATCCATGGAGCTAAATGTAAAATTGAGCAAAGATGAGGGAGAATTAGTCCAAGACCCAAGCTTGTATCAAAGACTGATAGGAAAGCCTCTCTATCTTACAAACGCTAGGCCAGGCCTAAGCCAAAGCATACATGTGTTGAGCCAATTTATGTAAGTCCTCCGAATGCCTCATCTCCATGCAGCCCTTAAGGTCATTAGATATGTGAAATGAACACTAGGACAAGGCATTTTCTTCCCCACCACTTCAAAGCTTGAACTCATCGTTTACTCAAACGCAAGTTGGGCAAGCTGCCCCAACACAAGAAGATCTACCATTGGTTTTTGTGTCTTCATAGGCGACTCACTTGTGTCTTGGAAATCAAAGAAACAAACTACTGTATGCTGATCATCAACGGAATCCGAATACAGGGCCACAACATCCATAGTTTGTGAATTGACTTGGATCCAATACATCCTCAATGACCTCTAGCTATCGATTTTAGGCTCAACAACCTTGTCATGTGACAATTCCACAGCCATCCACATTGTGGCAAATCCCATCTTTCACGAAAGAATAAAACACATCAAATTGTATTACCATCTCATTCGAGATAAAATTACTGAAGGACAAGTTATGACAACTCATATTTTCTCTTAACATTGATTAGCCAATATATTCACTAAACCACTGCATTCACCTACATTTACTCGACATTTGTCCAAGATGGTAGTTATTAACCTATACTCTCCATCTTGTGGGGAGAGAAGTTAAAATTGCCAGAAAATGACCCTCACTACCTGATATAAAGGCTACACCAATTGTTGCAATCAGGTGCATAGGAGAGATAAAACATCCACTAGCTGTTGCGGCAGACTGATCCCAAAACAGACCAAGTGTCATATCTGATTTTGTTACATACACAGTAGACATGTCCATTCTTGTATTTGTTCATTTTTTGTCTTGTGCTTAATATATATATGTTATACATACTTGTTCAGAAACACACAAAAATATTGAGAAGTGTTTCTCCCATTTCATTGTTCCTCTGCTTTCTTCCCTTGCATCTTTCTTCCCACGGTTCTGCATTAGTGGTTCTGCATTAGTTTTCTCAGAACAAGATCATAAAGATAAAAATGAAAATAAGTGACACAAAATATAAAACCTTAAATCATTTATTTTTTATATGAGAAGTATGAAATAAACCCCAGAAATTTAAAGTAACTAAAGAGAAAAACTCAAAAATAAAAGATTACACAGAAATACAGATTGTACATTTTCAATGAGGTTGAATTTCAAGCAACAGAAATATATACCTGCTAGTGCTTCAACCATCTCATCCTCCACCTTTCTCAGCTTATCTTTAAGCTGCTCTAGTTTTCCTAAATGATAAATAAAAGTTGATTTAAAGCTCAAACTTAAAACCATTAACCCATATGAAATTCCCAATCCTTAAACGTTGCTTCAATAGAACGAAACCCAACCATACATGCAACTCCAAAACCACAATTCAAGCCAGCTCACAGACTCGCGCCAAAAACCCTAAATTTTGCAAAAAACCCAACATTTTATCAAAAAATAAAGAAACATTTCGACCTCACCTTGACCGATTCGAGGAACATCTGAAACGATGCCGTCAGATTATCTGTCCTTCGCTGCCGAATCGGTATCTCTTTGTCTGAGATCAATTGCAGCGCGTCCATATTTGCCCGTATAGTGTCCTTCTCTCAGATCTCCATTTGCGCAGACTCTAGTAGAAAACTCTGTTTTTTAATGAAAAACTGCTTCCCGCCACTTTTGTTTAGTTTTTGTTTTGAGAAAAGCTGTCAGCTGCTTGATGGGAACATAACTTTAATACCAACCAATACAAATATGCCACATAAAACGTGTAACAAACTAACATTTATACCCGCATGTACTTGATTTATTTTGTTAATCTCCAATAACCTAATTGGATTTCCTCCATTTTTAACAATCACTTTATATTTATATTGATTAAAGGTCTATTATATTAATTTATTTTCCCTCTTATTCATAAAAATACTTATTTTATTAATTTCTTTGGTATAGAGCAAATGTCTATATTCATGCAAATATTTATTTTATAAAGTAGATATTTTAAAATTATTAATTATTAATTTAATTTAAATAAAATATGATTATTAATTATTTTTTAACACATAATTAATTAGAATAGGATTATTAATTAATATATAATAGGTAGAATGGAAAAATATGATAAAATAAAATAAATTAGTAATTACAAAAAATTAAAATGATTTGAATTATTAATTAATAATTACTATATAATAAATAAATGGATAATTTAATATTGAGATTTGATGTGAATAGCAAAATCCAAATGTAGGGACTTACAAATAGAATAACCAAAAGCCAAATTCAACTTTCATTGGTTAAAATTGTCCTTTAATTTTGGACAATTCAATGAAAGTGTTCTTATTGTCCTTTCTCTTAACCACTTCAAAGCCCTTTTATTGGATTAATCAAAAGTTAAATCTAATAAAAATTTAGTTATTAAGACTTAAAATAAATCCATATTGAATTGTCTAAAAATCGTAAATTTTAAATCCAATTAACAATAATATTAAATAAAACTCCAAATTTGGCAATGATGAGTGCAAAAAAATGCAGTCTAAATACTCTATTTAAATGCTAAAAGAAATGAGAAAATAATGGATATAACTCATGTTATTAAAATTAATAATCATTTATCTTGAGATAGATATAAGCATGATTTAATATATTGATGAGAATATAAAATGTCATATTTTTCTCTCTTAATGTTTAATATTTTATTCTTATTTGATGCCTAAATATACTCATTATTCTTATATTTTGATTTAGAACACAAATAGAGGCATTAGGAGCAAATGAAGATAATTGCAGAATTTTAGACAATTCTAACGTCTTTTCATAATATGGGTATAACTTTCTCATCCAATTTTCGATTGAGCTGATTCAAAATGATATAGAACCGCAAGAGAAATATCTATAACTTTTATGTTTTATATTTTAAGAGATAACTGCTCGATCCAAGACAAAATCGACCATCAAGTGGACGCACCTGCACTTGACGTTCCCGAATATTCTTTAGCCACTTGCATCAAATCTAAATGTCATCATAATATTTTCTAGCAAGCACTCCTACACCAATTTTGAAATTCAATGATCAACTCATATGCAAGATGAAGTGCACTCAAGTTTCTTCAAAACAAGTTATTTGACCACAAGATATTAAATCATACAAGACAACTAATGGATAGAGAAGCAAAATTGAAACACTCAACCTACAAGCAAAATCCAGCTCATGCATAGTGGGAAAACAAATGATCAAAATGACAACTCACAAATCACTTAGATTCAAGAATGGCACATGGCAAAACAAGTTGAAATTGTGATGATTTTGTCATGACAACTTGCATGAAGGATACTTATAAATAGAAGGGAGGAGTGTGTGTTCTATGATCATGCTTAGTGTGCTTGGATGCTTTGAAAGAGCCATTGTTTTGAGAGCTTGAAAAAAGAAAAGAAAAACCAAAGAATAGAGAAGAAAATTATGGTTGGCTCTTCCATATTATCTCTTGGAAAATTTTTGTTACATATTTTCAATATGTGTAACTAAATTCTCTAAGAGGGTTAGAGATGAACTTGTGTGTGTGATGGTATTTGAAATTTATTTTTGATTCATGTATTTAGTCTTTAAATATTAAAACTCTTTTGTTCTAGTATTCTCAATTTATTTGTTATTTTTTTGGTCCTCAAATAATTATAAAATCTATTTCGTTTATGAATTCAGTCATGCTTTTTCTATTGAGTGGATTAGTTCTATAATTATGTTTGGAGTAATTGATTGTCTATATTGATTTAATTCTTTGTTGCAATATCGTCTTTTGGGTATATTGTCGTCTTTGAATTTTCTCAATGTCGATAACAATTTATGAGAGTTAAGTGCGAAAAATAATTTTTCAAAGAGTTACATTTGATTTAAATTTTGATTATTAATGTTATATCTTCTGATTAAAAATTTGGACATAGAATTCTTAATTGAGTTATTAATGAATTAAGAAAAAATTTGAATACCAAAAATACGCAAGGAATTCCCTATACTCTACTTTTCGTCTCATTTTTTATAATTTTCAAATTGCTCATTTAGTTTTAATTGACGTCACACTCTAAAATTTACTTGTCGCACTCGTCTACACCTTTTTTAGTTACATAATTATCTTTTAATTCTCAATCCATCTCCCTGTGGAATCGACACCCCAAAGTTATACTACAAACGACCGCGTTATTCATTGGGCGTAATCAAATTTTGGCGCAGTTGCCGGGGTGACGGTAGAAGAAATTGTAGTTTTTTTTAGTAGTTTGTAAAAAAAAAAAAAATTTAACTCCGTTCATTTTCTTTTTAACTTTCTGCATCTTTAATTTATTTTACTTTTTTCTTTTCGTAATTATTTTTTCAGTATTACGCTTTTCTTTACTTTGCATGCGCAGGTACAGAGACGCTTTTGGACGGTTTGCTAGTAGACCCGTGCTAAAATCAGATTCAGAATCTAATTTTTCTAATTGCTTGTTTGATAATTTTTCCAATTCTAACGCGATGAGTGAACACGCGGACCAACCTGCTAGAACCTTCCAAGATTATCTTCATCCCACATGAACAGCCACACCATCCTATATTATGTTCTCACCTAATGTTCATCATGTAGATTTCAAAATAGGAATGATACAATTACTTTCGATTTTCCATGGTCTAGAAAATGAAAACCCCTATGTTCATATTAGGAAATTTGAGGAAGTAGTTACAACATTCCACAGTCAAAATACCACTGACGACATGGTAAGGCTAAAGTTCTTTCCTTTTTCTTTGAAAGATAAAGTTAAGAGTTAGTTGTACTCACTAAGACCACGGTCTATTAGAACATGGAGTGAGATGACTCAATTGTTTTTCAATAAATACTTTCCCCAACATAAGACCAATGTTTTAAAAAGACAAATCTCCACCTTTGCACAAAATGATAGTGAGACTTTGTACCAGTCTTGGGAAAGATCTAAAGAATTACTGAGTATGTGTCCTCACCATGGATATGAAAATTGGAGCTTAGTGAGTTATTTATATGAAGGGTTTACGACCAAGGAACGCCAATTCGTGGAAGTGATATGCAATGGAGAATTTTTACAGAAAAATCCTGATGAGGCCATAGAGTACCTCAATGAACTTGCTGAAAAAGCTCATACTTGGATTGGACCAAGTGCTACTGATAGCACAAACAGGTCATGACCTACAGGAAATCCAAGTGGAGGTGGAGTTTACCATCTCAGGGAGGAAGATAATCTAAAGGCCAAGATTGAACTGCTTACAAGGGAAATAGAGCTATTAAAGATTAGAAACTTAAAGCCAACACACATGGCTAATCATGCAGACTCTTTTGGGTCATGTGCTGTGTGTGGTGAGGTAGATCATCATGCCCAAGAATGTCCTACACATGCTAACATATGCTAACATGAAAGAATGGCGTAATCACCCCAACTTCAGCTAGAAGTCTGGAAACCAACAGCCTGCACAATCCTTTAGATCATACTATGCACCTCAATCTTCTAGTAATTCTTTAGAATATACTTTGCATGCATTTATTGAAGTACAGGGTAAGACTAACAAAAAATTTGAATATTTATTATGCAGGTTGTTGAAGAACAAAAGGAGATAAAAAGCTAGGTGTCTAAAATAACGAGCTTCTTGAGTGTAAATGAGCAAGGTAAGTTCCCTTCTCAAACTCAATTTGTACCTTATGGTCAACATATGGCACAAGAAATTGTGAAGAATGACGAATGCCACCAGACATATATGATTGACTCACTCATAGACAGAGAAGTTTTCACAACTTATGATTCTGATCCCCTTGAGAATTTTATTGTTGATTCTGAGTTTAATCCTATCAGGGATTCGTCTGATGTAGTTGATATTTGTACAGTCTTTGATACAACTCAAGATCATGACACACAGTCTTGGCAATCGAAGTTTGAGGAGTTGCCTGAGAAAAATGAAAAACAGATTCCTTCAAGTGGGCAAGTACCAAAAGTTAATCTAAAGCCTTGCCACCTACCTATGAAGCTTGAACACCAAGCTTATTGAAAAAATAAGCGTTTCATTTTTGACCCAGGAGGAACAGTTCCATATGTGGAAGATAGTCCGGTTGTAGATTTTTTCTATCAACTTTGACCACAGCATACAACAATAATTATTATTATTATTATTATTATCTTGTTTATTTTGTTTTGTTTTATTTTTGTTTACTACTGTTTTCTTTATTTTTGTTTGCAGGATAGTTTTATTTTGTCATTTCAGATCACCATTTTTTACGCTTAGCGACCTATCCATATCACATATCAGGTGTATCCTACAATTTTTAGTTACTTCCCATTCAATTTTGATTTTTAAACATTGAGGACAATGTTTCATTTAAGTTGGGGGGTGGGAATGCAAATTTATCATTTAAACTCTGTGGCATATTTTAATCAAAATATAAAACAATTGCCAATTTTTTTAAAAAAAACTTACATCACACAGGCATCTTTTCACACATGTGCACTCATGTTCGTTCAGAACCATCTTGATGAATTCAATAAATCCATCTTAAATCATTTTGCTAAAGTATCCACAGAACCATTTATGCACTTCTCCAAACTTTGTGGTAATATGGTGATTTGACACATGTAACTAAAGAATCATTTTGCTCAAAATATTCATGTGAATTTTGGTGAGAATTGAGAGCTTACAAATATAGAAATTGTGATAAGTATCCATTGATCTGTTGAATTTGACACTTCTTTTGAGAATATCATTACATGATTTGTGGTAAGATGGTGGATATATTTGGGATATGACAAAAGTCAACTTAGGATTAACGTTTGAGCTTTTCAAGCTAACCTTTTTCACCATAAACCCTTAGTAGCCAATTTTGAGCCAATATACATATATGGCCTTTTCTTTTCATACCTACATCATCCATACCTCTACACATTGGAGTATAGCTTATACACTAATTTTCCTACCATTTTACTGCCAAGTGTGTACTAGGTGTGAAATTATCATTTCAAAAAAAAAACTATGATAAAAATGACATGGTGCTAGATGTGTCCATCAAATTATTCATGAAAGAGTTCATCAAATTGCGAAGACACTAGTGGCAAAAGAAGATGGAAAGTATACTTAGTCAAACATCTGAAAAGTCGAAAAGTACATCAAAAGGAAAGTATGATCTACTGAGTACTGAGATATTTAATAAATTCCCTTTTGTGTATACTTGAAATTTTTTGAATCCTCTTTACCTTTCCTTTCTTATAGCAAAACCTAAACCACGTTACAACCTTTTGTGTTGATTATTCTGATCCTAAGTATATTTGTGGAAAGAATGGTGAAATTTTCAATTGTTTGTATTCCTATCATAAAATCAATGTTTGCTTGTTGCTTATATATAATTGCCTAAATTCCCATGAGAGTATGTATACACTTTTGTCAACTCCATAGAGAGAACCCTTACATGAAACACTTCTACACCCGTGAGTTATAGAGTTGAACCTTTTTGCTTAAAATATTCTAATGTTGCATGTGTCGAAACCTCTAATTTGATAAAAATCGTTTGGAGCACATACACACTCTGTGGATTGCTATATAGAAATTACTTTTGAAAGGGTTATTGAATTTCTAAAATTGTTTTGATATTTAAATTTGAAAAATGTGTCTTGATGGCCCCTATATGTGATTTTCTTTGGTCTTTTTCATTATTTTGCATAAAAATTGCTAGGAACTAGCAATGAGTAAGTTGAGAGGTGTGATGAGTGCACAAAAATGCACTCTAAATACTCTATTTAAATGCTAAAAGAAATGAGAAAATAATGGATATAACTCATTAACTATTAAACTTAATGGTCATTTATCTTGAGATAGATATAAACATGATTTAATATATTGACGAGAATATAAAATGCCATATTTTTCTCTCTTAATGTTTAATATTGTATTCTTATTTGATGCCTAAATATACTCATTATTCTTATATTTTGATTTAGGACACAAATAGAGGCATTAGGAGCAAATGAAGATAATTGCGGAATTTTAGACAGTTCTAATGTCTTTTCGTAATATGGGCATAACTCTCTCATCCAATTTTCAATTGAGCTGATTCAAGATGATATAGAACCGAAAGAGAAATATCTATAACTTTTAGTTTTATATTTCAAGAGATATCCGCTCGATCCAAGACAAAATCGACCATCAAGTGGACGCACCTGCACTTGACATTCCTGAATATTCTTCAGCCACTTGCACCAAATCCAAATGTCATCATAATATTTTCCATCAAGCACTCCTACACCAACATGGAAATTCAATGATCAACTCATATGCAAGATGAAGTACACTCAAGTTTCTTCAAGACAAATTATTTGACCACAAGATATTAAGTCATACAAGACAAATTATTTAAAGTACACTCATGTTTATGGATTCAGTCATGCTTTTTCTATTGAGTGAATTAGTTCTATAATTATGTTTGGAGCAATTAATTGTCTATATTGATTTAATTATTTGTTGCAATATCGCCTTTTGAGTATATTGTCGTCTTTGAATTTTCTCAATGTCGATAACAATTTATGAGAGTTAAGTGCGAAGAATAATTTTTCAAAGAGTTACATTTGATTTAAATTTTGGTTATTAATGTTATATCTTTCGATTAAGAATTTAGACATAAAATTCTTAATTGAGTTATCAATGAATTAAGAATAAATTTGAATACCGAAAATACGCAAGAAATTCCATATGCTCTACTTTTCGTCTCATTTTTTATACATTTCAAATTACTCATTTAGTTTTAATTTACGTCACACTCTAAAATTTACTTGTCGCACTTGTCTACACCTTTTTTAGTTATATAATTATCTTTTAATTTTCAATCCATCTCCCTGTAGAATCGATACCCCAAAACTATATTACAAACGGCCGCATTATTCTTTGGGTGTAATCAGGCAATGCAAACCAATTGTCGAACTCTTATTTTTTTAGTTTTTCTCTCTTTCTTTCCTTCCTCATAACATAAAATGTGATTACTAATTAATTTTTTATTAGTTTCACTCTCTTGCCAAACTTTTATTAGTAATTTAATTTAAATAGAGTATGATTAGTAGTTAATTTTTTTAACTCTTAATTTAATTAAAATATGAGTATTAATTAACATATAATAGGTATAATTTTAAAATATGATAAAATAAAATAAAATAATATTTACAAATAATTAAATATTTTTTAATTATTAATTACTCATTACTATATATCTTCATAAATGGATAATCCAGTGTGAAAATTTGTTGTTAATAGCTAAAGCCAAATTATTATTCTATTATTTTATTATTATATAATAAAAAAATAAATATTCCAATGTGAAAATTTATGTGAATGAAATGACCAAAAGCTAAATTACTCTTCATAATAGCTAAAAATATCATTTAGTTTTGGACAATCCAATGAGAGTGCTCTTAACAATGTCCTATATTTCCATTTCAAGTTCCTCACTCCACCCATTGATCTCTCGTTATTTTCTTTTATGTGATTTGGGTTTCTTTTAAAGTAGGTGGTGTGAAGGCCACTAAGTAGTAGTAGGCTTAAACTTTGCAAGGAGTTTTTCAAGCATTACTCCTAGTAAAGGAAAGGGATAGGCTCGATCAAGGGCCAAAACCCTTTCCATCATGTCCTTCAATCTTCTTCAGTTGGTACTTTCCAATGTTGGCATGCATCTTGACTCTGTCGGCCATGGCCTCCAAGGGGGATTCATAGAGTTGAGAGAGAGAGAGAGAGAGAGAGAGAGAGGAGGGGTTACAAGTGTTAAGTGGGGGACAAAGAAATAGAAAAATAAAATGAAATCGTGTAAAATTAAAATTAAGAGAATACCTGATAAGCAGTCAAGCTTATTCTTAAAGAAATGCAACCCTCTAATAACCAAATGCCACCAACACATTTCACTAGAAATACAATGAAACTGCATCTAGAAAAACAATTCTAAGAGACAAATTTGATCCTCTCAGATTCACTGGTCTCTCTTCTCTCTCACTAGATGTCTCACCTCTCTCTTTCTCTCCCACTCATCTCTCTCTCTTGTTCATTTTATCATCGCCGTTGGTGTTATAGGTGTCGTTGGGTCTCACCCTGAAACTGCAACTCTTATTCCCATTTCTTCACCCCAAATTAGTCCTCCATTTATGCACAATTCGCAAGTCCCACTTCCTTGTCCATTTTTCTACTCTGACATTTTTTCTTTCTAGAGAATTCTCTGTGAAAATCAATTTGGGAATATCAATTTCAAGATGAGCAAGAGGAAGAAAGTTAATTCACCCCGAAATCTCTCTTTGAAATGAGGATGAGGATATTGGAGGGAACAACAATCTAGCTACGCAACAACTTTTCACACAGCTTGTCTCTAAAAGCATCTCCAATTTCACATCCAAAAAAGTCTTTGTTTTTGGAGTTTTTGGTAGCTGTGCTTTGTCAGGACTGAGGGAAAGTGAGGCTACAGTTTCCTTGTGGCAATGGAGGTTAGTTTGGTTAGCGGCGTCAAAATCGTAGTTGATGTCATGTGGGAGGGGGCTGTTGATGCAGTAAAAATCGGTCAACAAGTTGGAGGGAGAGAAATTGTTATTCCTGGCCCATTGATGTGATGTGGGTTCGTACAGTGCTATTTGGGGGCCTCAACAGTGTTCCGATGTGGCTGTACGGTGATGACGCAAACGTTGATAACAGATAAAATAAATATTAAATAAACATGCAATTTATGTGATTCGACATAATACCTACGTCTACAAGTATTAGGGAGGAGAATATACTATAATAAATATTTTACAGTTTCTCATGTCTCATTATACAAGAAAAAGTATAAACTGCTATGAAGAAAATCTCGCTCAAAGTAGGTTCTGAGCATCCTCGAGAAGAAGAAATTGAAGCAGAGGAAGCAGTCCACTAATCGTTTGGTTGGTGCATTTTTATACAACTTTTGGTCTGTAGAGATTGGATCATTCCTTTGGGTGTGTTAGTTTCTTTTGTCACTGCCGCACCTCTTTCTTTCTTCTTTTTCCTTCTTTTCTTCTCTAACATCATGCGCCCTATACTCTGACGCCCCTCATATCTCTTGTACATCAACCACCCCTACTCTTGCACCCCTATTTCCTTTTATTACTTCCTTAATACACGTGCCCGTCATCCCTACAACCTTATCTCTTTTCTTACCTTTTTGGCCTAATAGTACAATAAGTGGATGGGCCCACTAATCTCCTCCTTCATAATACTCATGATTCTTAAGAGCCTTTTATCTTAATCAAAGATCTTAAGAATCTTAAAAATATACAATAAAAAAGCAATTACCAAGAAAATGCAATAATGTGCTGGTATAAGAGCGTAGAGTTCAAGTGTCAGCAGGAGATGAGATCAACCGTGTGCGGAGTTCAAGTGCGGCGGGAGATGGACTCGACCACATTCAACTGGAGCACAGAGCTCAAGCGTGGCGGGAGAAGGACTTGACCTCGTCGGATGGGACCATGGAGGTTAAGTGTGACACCCCCAACTCCCAATTACGAAAATACGAGAATTGAAATGTCGGAATGCTGACAACTCGGGTCACACACCTAACGATAAGTGCTAAGAATGTGTACAATACAGTAAGGGTAAAATTAAAAGACACATCGGATAAGTTGAGTCAATCATTAAGTACCAAAATTTTAAAAATAATACAAACCAGTTTAACATAAATTCTCTAACAGGAGATTTAATACAGTCATGCCATATTTAAAACTTTAGAATACAAAATTTTCCAAATGTGGGAATTTTTTTTTTTTCAAAATAAAACTAAACCAAGTTACTCCATCAGCAAAGCCGTCTCCTTAGGCTCACCCTTCTCATCCTCTGCATCAAAATCTACGATACCAAAAATGGTACCGCAGGTAAGTATAATCCAAATAAACCACAAGATAAATACATTCATGTAACAATAGAATGCATGAATCTAATACCATAGGCATGAGACTCCAAATTATCTTTCTTTAAAATAAATAGTTTCCACTCACACCAAATTTCCCATTTGGCCTAAATAAAATCTATTAAAATCAACTATTATTTCCCTAGAAAATGGTACACATAAAATCATTTATCAAAATGGCCAAATATCCAATTAACACTATAGGCTAGACTAGCAAGCGAGACTCTACCACCATCCCTACTTATTACCGTTCCTACCTCATTACTCATTCCAAACCGTTCAAGCCAATCATTTCAACGTACCAAACATCAGGTCACACATGAAAACTCAGTTTTCCAATATACACATGATCACGAGACTATGACATGACTTATGCTTACACTTAACTGTGCACTACTTTTAAAACTTACATATCTTCATAAAGAACCTCATGAAAAACGGTGCACAACTTTCTTAACATATAAGGTATTTTTCTTGAAATTCTTATTCTTATATATCTTATTCGTAACTACGACGGCAGATTAAATCGCCTTTATCGTCGGGTGTCTTAGCATGACGGTAGATCGAATTGCCTTCACCATCAGCTTTCATATTCTCGTCAGTCATATGGCAGTTACGTATCGCCTTCACCATTATGACGAGCCTTATCATATTATGACGACAAATTGAATCGCCTTCACCGCCTATCATGTCAGTCGAACGGGAGTTACATATCGTCTTCCCCATCGCGACACTAAAATACTTATCATGGCAATAGTTACGTGTCGCATTCACCGCCAACTCAACTTAGCCATGTGGGCGTTACATATCGTCGATCCCATTATGACATAAACATTCTTCCTATAGCGGGCGTTACGTATTGTCATCCCTGCTAATCATGTCAGCCTGACAGATATTACGTATCGTCATTCTCGCCTTGACGAGACTTTTTATCATTCGACAGGCATTACATATTGTTGTTCCTATCGGCACGTCAGTCATATAGGAGTTATGTATCGCCTTCCCCGTTGTGACGTGAATTTTAAATTTATTTATTCCTTTCTTATTTTCTTGTTCTTATAAAAGTTCATGTTCACATTTCTTTGAAAAATATTATGGTTTATAATATAAAAAATCTTAGGACATACTTGGACACGTATGTGCTCTTAAACCTTCTCATACATGCTATATGCTACATGGGCACATGCCATGCAAACTATGCATTGGCATTTCACATATAATTCTTACAGTAAAATTCGTCTTTGCTTCAATTATAAACCATTCCACCAAAGGAAAGTTTCGAAATTAAACTGGCAGGATATCTCGCTCGAGCCAGATATCGAACGAGGATCAAGTGAAATCTCGGGTTATGTGTCTTTCCAACATAAAACAAGCCACCTTTCTACCCAAGCCCCTTCCATACTAACATACACTTATAAACTCTTGGGATCCTTCATCACAGTTCCACTATATTCCACCATATCCTTATCTTGGATCCCAAGTCTTAAAACATAAATTACTTCATTTAAATGCAAACTAGAGAAATCTTACCTTAATTTAAAAGCATAAAATTGAGGCTTATAAGTCTAACTTAATTCTTTGTTAACCAAATTTTCCATATCAATCCTCTAAATTTTCAGTCATGATTTTACTAAGATAAACTCTTGTTTTTCAAAAGATTTCCTCCAAATACTTTCTTACATTTTTCATAAAATAACTTACCACTAAATACATAAAATCAATCATTCCAGCATTAACTAATTTTAATCCTCTCATCATTCATTATAAGAATTGATCCATAAAATCTTCCTCAAACAATATCAACTTAACTTAGTCATCATATCCTTTATCAAAATATAAAAACACATACCCCTAAGGCTTCGACCCGAGATTTTTCAATTTGTATTATTTAATTGAATATTTATCTTGATTAAGTAATTAATTAATTAATTAGATTATGTATAATGGAAAGCAAGGAAAAAGGGCATAGGCTTAAGGCTAGGGCCTTGAAGGTTAGAATGAGTTATTGGGTCTAGAAAGGAATAGCAAGCCTACAAGCCCATGAGATTGACCCATGACCCATCAAGCCCACACATGGGACACTTGTCACCCATAGGAAAATCCTAGTGAGTCAACTATAACTAGTAGGTGGGAAGGAGAAATTACCATTAGATAAGAGTTGGCTAGTGGGTGAATGGTGAGATTGAGTGTGAAATCTTGTAATAGGATTTTCCCACCATTAGAATATTTTTGGGAAGTACTAAGGTATAGACTATTTTACCTTAACTAGTACATGTCATGTTTAGGGGAATGACACATGTGCAATGGAGTGGAAAATGGAGGAAAAGAAATGGGGAGGGCATTCGGACTAGGTAGTTGTCGAAACCCTTAGGGCTTTTTCCCATGCCATTCTCTCCAATCCAAGCTAATGATCATCATAAGATCATGTAAGAGGGAAGTGACAAGATGATTGACAAGTGAAGAGAGGTGTCATGAGGAAAAGGAAAGGAAAAAGGAAGAAGAAAGGCAAGGTGGATCCGGATGTGCACTTGCCGTGTGCATCACTTGGGAGTTTCCTAGGATTGCTTGCAAATCTAGTGAAAAGAGTACCTTAGACTTGTGTAAGGGATAAAGTAAATGAGGTAAGGTGTATAAGAGGAATGGTAGTGTAAGAGGAATGAGTGGAGATTGTTTGAACTATAAGCAAACTAGGAATGAAAGCGGGGAGCATTTTGGATGACATATGGAACCAAGGCATGGCCGGATCATGCAAGCTTTTTTTTCCCAAAGGTATGGTCATGGAATCTTGTAGATTGACTTGAGAGTGGATGGTTGAGTGTGTCATAGGGTTGAAATAATAAGAGAATGAGGCATGAGAGGGGAGGAGGTTTCGGTGGAAACCTTGGAAGGAAAAGGGGATCTGGTTGATCACTTTCCCCAATTTCCCATCATTGTTTTCTTTTCCCATGCAACCACCCATGCCTAGTCTTGTATCTTTCAAATCAAGGTATGGTGAGGTGTCCTTGACCCCTAGAGAGAAGTGTATGGCCGAAACCCTTGAGGAGACCACCCCTCACTTAGCTAATTCACAAACACACACACTAGTCCCTTTCTCTCTACCTCTCGGCCAAACCCCAATTCCCCCTCAACTCTTATTTGTTCTACTTTCTTCTAACTTCTAAACCTCACTATATTTCTAGAAGAAGAGAACTAGAACAAACATTTTAAGAAGAAATTGCTTTTGAAGAGGTAAGTGCATTCTTATCCTATCTTTAGCAATCTTAGTATACCTTTGAATGAATTTGATTGTTTGGTTGATTCTTTTGTGTGTATGTTGAAAATAAAACCTTTAGAAGGAAAACTTGCCATGTTTAGTTTAGCAAGAATTCATGTTTAAGTTATGGTAATTTTCCCTAGGTTGAGAAGTTGAAATGATATGTGGTTTAGTTAGTTAATTCTCATAAGATGGAAGGAAGGATATGCATGCATGATTGAAGGTTTACTAGCATAATATTGAATAATGCTTCTAGCATTATTTATTTAGTAGTGAAAATACATGTCTAAGTTTAAATACCTTGTTAAGATTAAATATTATTTCATATGGAGAATTTGAATAATTGATATGGAAGGAGAATATGGCATGATCATCAAGTTAAGTAAAGGTGAAATCATGTTTGCTAGATTTTGACTTGGAGATGAAAATGCTGGGTTATGCATGCATATATTTCGGATTTAATGACTTCTTTGAGTGGAATTATTGATTTGATTATTATGCTATGTTATGGTGACTTGTTTATATATTTAGAGACATGAGACGCATATAAATAAAATGGTTACTTTAGCATGATTGGTGGTTTTTACTTGATTCTTTGGGTGAGTTATCTTGGAGGAAAAAGAATGAATAAAATGTTAAACTAAAAGATCCAGAGTTTTCGGCCAAGTCTTGTTTTAGGGTTAGGATAATACACTTAAATGATTGGTGTTGAATTAGAGTGCTTGGAGAAAATTAGAAGACAAAAAGGTAGGAAAGTGTAAAGGGAGGGTCTCGGCCCAACCCTAGTGGGAAGGGGGCCGAGCACCCCTAAGTGTATTGGAGGTCCATTATAGTATTTTGAGAAGAAAATGAGTAGGGTTATGAGGTGCGAAAAGTTTAAATGAGCTTAACGTAGGGTAAGCGTCATGTTCGTCACCTATTGTATATGTTCCATAACATGAGTCTCACGTCTCATGCATATTGCACGAAAATCATGTTTTAAACATGTTTTTAAAAGAAAAGAATTTAATTAAAGTTATATAAGAACCCCAAAGATTGGGATGGGGTAGTATCTCAGTGGAACTCCCTGTTCACTCAGGGGTGATGAAAGTTGAGTGAAAATCCCTAGGTCGACAAAGAACCGTCGGCAGACCATGTATGGCTCTAAAGGGATGTCTAGAGCGTAGTCACATCTAAAACTAGTGGGTGCATACAAAACTGTGTTGGCCTCGGTCACATCTCAAAGGGCGCGAAACGTAGATCCTTAGGTTTGATACGGTCGCCGGGTGCTACGGTAACTAGCAGGAATACACAGTGCGTAGGAGAGCCGTGAGGTGTCCATCAAATGTTATGAAAAAAGAAAAGGGCTTTCGAGCTATATATGATATGATATGATAAGTGGCGCCTAAGATAAGAAAAATGAAAAAATATTTGCGAAAAGAGGAATTTTGAAAGAAAACTCAAGTGTTTTGCATTCTGAGATTTCGAACAAGCATATGAAATGAATATGAAAGGAAAGAGAGGAATTTCAAGACATGGCATGAGCATGAGCACATGCATACCATGAAGTCATGAGTCTCATAATGCATAAAATATTACTGATTGTTTGTTATTCATTTATCTGTATGCTTAAATTGCTTTTGTTTTGATATAAATGTGCTTACTGAGATTTCTCCCGAAATCTCACCCCTGTTTATTTCTCCACTATCACCTTTTTGGGGTGATAGAAGTAGTTGCAGGTAATGACGACCATGACGAGTACGACCCCATGGACGATGCCTCGGACCCCCACCGACCCGACTAAGTTCATCACTTCCAAGCTAGTGACTCTAGACTATTTGAGCCGCTAGGCGGCGAAGTCACTACCTCTGGCTACGTATGTTTGTGGTGTACGCCCTATCGGGTGTTGTATAGTTCTTGGCGTGGACGATTCCCTCCATGTGGGTCGCCTTTACGAGTCATCATCCGGGATGAGTTGTGAGGTGGGACCGGCCTTGGAGTTGGACCGTCTCTGCTACGACCCAAACCTTAAAAGGGTTAAGAAGGAATCGTTGGAATAGGGAATGATGGTTGGGGATCCTCCATGCAGTTTTTGTATCTATTTACTTGTATTTTGGTCTTCCGTTATTTTAGAAGAATGAACACTTGTGATGAATCTCTAAGTTATATTAATGGTAATGTAATATTTTTGGATGTTATTGTATTAAACCATGTGATACATGCTTAGAAAATGTTTGACCTTTATCCGCTGCGAAATAGAAAAAAAAAAATTCAGTACACGATAAGACAATGGGTGAACTTTCCTGTGATGCTCATCCCCGATGTCACAGTTTGCGTACAATCCCAAGTGCAAGCTAGGGCGCTGACAGCGCCAAGTCCTATAACCTCTTAAATCCTTCACACCATTCTTCTATTATTCCAATCCCACATACCCTCATCAATTCCTCAAACTATAATTTATCAAAGCATCTCCTTGCTTCTTATAACATTTTTCCCACTTATCTTATAACTATCATTTTCCATCAATTTAATACAACATAGCATGGCTTATAAATATATTATGCATTCAATTAAAACATTCTTAAACATGTTAATTCTATATACACAATTCAACACTGAAATTAAGTTATAAATATACTTACCCAATGCATACAACTAGGCACACAAATAACCAACCATCAACAAGTTCAAATATCAAGCAATCATAAACAACTCCGCTCTTAAATCCAACCAACCCTCGAACTCCTCAGACTCAGTTCAGTAAAACCAACCAACCAAAACATATATATATTGATGCATGATATATTAAGATCTCAAGGGTCGTTTGAAAAATACTTATAACGCGCTCAGTACAATTTCCGAAGATGGTGAAAATGCCAAAAAGCGATCTTGTGCCCCCACCAGCAAATATGTGAAAGATATCCCAAGCGGTGAAATACGGCGAATGAAACGGAGATTAAAACACTATTAAAAACCCACTTAAGATTTTCAAACTACTAAAGATTGAAGAGGAGAAAAACTCAAGTATGAGTTGTGGAAAAACAAAAGAGCTCGAAATTAACTGAAATGATGGCTAGAACATGACATTAAGAGGGGTTTTGGTATGGGTTTTTCAGCAAGGGTCGATAGCCATTTATAGGTTGAAAAGCTTGTGTTTTGGATGCACAAAAATCACGTGTGACACACCAAAATAAAGTAGAGCTGCCATAGAAGAGATTCCTCACCTTTTTCAGATGAAAAATAGAGGAAGTAAGTAATGGGTATCTCAATGTTTTAAGACAGTTTCGTGCACGTGAAGCATCGATCTTGGATGAACATATAGGGGAACTATTCATCTATGTATTGGGTAATTAGTAGAGCACCGCGTGGATGAAATAGATGAAGGGAATGCTGAAAATCTGAGGCTGGAATTTACGAGTATGTAGCGACAAAAACAGAGTAGCAAAGAAAAGAAAAGAAAAGAAAAGAAGGAAGAATTGGAGAAGGTGACGATGCCTTCGTGAAAGGCCTGGGGTCATTTAATAAAAAGAAACAAACGGCATCGTTTGCTAACATTAAAAGGAGCTTACACCTTGAAGAAATTAAAATGGTCTTATTTAAATAAGTTGCCAACCCAAACGGGAACGTTTGAGATCACAAAATGGGGTGGCTTAAGAGAATTAAAAGGGCTGGGCCCCTAAATTTAATCATATATATATATATATATATATATATGCCTAAAACCGAAAGCCACCTTAAACCAATTAATTGAACCCATACGCTACAATTAAATATATCCATCTATATAAAAGCCCAAACCGGCAAAACACTAAAATAAACTATTTAAAATACATCAAATTAAAAATAAAATAATTTACAACACTTTAATTTTAATACCAACATAATAAAATAATGAGATTAAATTCAAACATTAAATTAAATGCATCACAATAAATTCATAAGAGAAAATATATTAGCTTACAATTAATCATGGAAATAATTCTTAAATGAAAATGAAATATACCAAATTTAATTACAAACATAACAAAATAATATTCATAGTAATCAATTCACAACATCCAATATTTAAGTTCACAAAAATATATATTTAATATTAAAATATTAAATCACCAAGGGGTAAAATTACGAGTCTTCACATCAAGTGTGGCGAGAGATGAAACTCGACCGCATTTGATGGGAGTGCAGAGCTCAAGGGTGGCAATAGATGGACTCAATCGAGATTGATGAAAGCGCAAAGCTCAACCGAGGCAGGAGATGGACTCAATAGCGTTTGATGGGAGCGTAGAGTTCAAGCATGATAGGTTATGGACTCAACCTCATTCAATAGGAGCGCAGAGATCAAGTATGGCGGGAGATGGACCTAACCGCATATGCTCGTTTGGTTTTTTGGCTCAAAATGTTTTCCTTATACTTGGGATACCAAAAAAATAAATTTGACCCTAAAACTTTGCCTTGTATCTTATTGGGTTATAGTGATAAGCATCAAGGGTATAAATGTTATTACCCTTCTTCAAGTCGTATGTACATTTCTCATCATGTGACACCTGATTTTACGTCGAGAATTTAACGTAAATCGAAGCGTCAAGATAAGTAACACAAGGCTACCTACCATTTGTAAACGTAAGGAGTAGCATGCATGCACCTAAACTTACTAATTAAATGTAGTGCAAATCGCAGTGGAATGAGGTAAATTTTTTATAGATGCAAAGAGATCTAATCTTTTTTTGCATAAAGTGATCACATGGTATAGAATAACTATAAACCCATAATTTATTACTCATTTCATTGGAGTGTACCAAGTATTTACATCATCCCAATTGTCTCAAATCACATACATAATATATCATATCCGACTTCCTCTTTTACCATTCTTAGGGTTCGTTTCTGACTTCCTTTACTATCTCATTGGGTCACATACGAGAGAAATTAATCTACAGAAATGAGAGTATTCTGTAGAACCCTCAGGGTACCTCAAAACCTCTAGTGATATCTGAGTCTCATGATGAGTCACCTACTCTTACAACAGATTATATCATTCCATAAGGAATGATAGATAAAATTAAAAGAGTGAGATTTTAAATAAATCTCAATAAGTACACAAATAACGTAAGAAAGACATTATCAGTACATATCAATAAAACGAAATAGCAGATATTATGATAAATTAACATAACACATGACTCATGAATGCATTATACATGTCTTATGTAACCTTTTATTTTTTACAAAGACTTATACATTTTCATGAAAAACTTATATGAACATGGGTACATAACCTTTCGTGACATGCAAGGATTTTTCTTAAAATTCTTATGTTATCTATATCTTTTCTTAACCTGCTTAAACTTATGACTTTATGCATGACTTATGCTTGACTTATACTTGACATATGCACCCCTTCAAAACTTACATATTTTCATAAGAAAACTTTTTATAGAAATGGGTGCCAAACTTTTCATAACTTCAGAGAATCTTTCTCTTGAAACTCTTGTTCTTTCATTTTTTTCATGCTCCACTATTATTACTCGTGGTTGTGCCATATCACTATTTTTGAACCTCGATGGGCATTATGTATCGTCATCCCCGCTAGGTTTATATTCTTGTCAGTCGTCAAGACGTTACATATCGTTATCCCCTTCGTGACAAGACTTATCATATTCATGTCAGTTATACAGACGTTATGTATCTCCGTCCCCACTAGTCATGTTAATCATTCGAGCGTTACGTATCACCGTCCCCAGGATGGCACGAGTTCTTATTATACGACAGGCGTTACGTATCGTCGTTCCCGTCGGCATGTCAGTCATACATGCGTGTACCACCGTCCCTGTCATAACTTGACTAACTTTTAATTTTTCTTACTCTTAGTTGTTCCTTTATTATTTTCATGAATTTTCTTATTTGTCTCAAAAATGCATACCATACATTTTTGATGTAACAACTTGCGACGTAATGGAACATGCATGTATTCCTAAACATTCGCATGCATGTTTTATGCTTACATGAATCACATGGCATGTAAAACATATTTAATCAATACATGACATAAATAAATCATACCACGTATCATACTTCAAGTAACACGAAATTGATTATTTTAACGAAAACATAAACCCAAAATGTTTTATCTTTAAAAAAACTAGTGGAGGTCGAAACTCCTAGGCCCTTTAGGAGTTCTTTTATTTTCTTTTTACTCAAGCTCATTTCTTATTATAGGTTTCAAATATGCATAAAAATAACCTTAAAATCATCAAAATCGAAAATCTTCTTAGTGTGTATTTCTTCAACATATTTCAAATAACTCCTTTTGTTCAATACTTTCTCCACATAATTTTAGGGATAATCTATATTTTCCTATAGAATTTATACATTCACCTGATATCCTCTAACACTAAACATATCAAAGATTGAAGTAACAAAACTAAAATACTTCAAAAGTAATTTCCTAATGCCGAACCTATTAGTCATCCATTTCTATTTTATTTTATTTTTGTTATCCAATTCCTATAAAATTTCCTCTATTCTTCCATCTATGGTTATTTAAAATAATGTTATTGATTTTCAATAAGTTTTCTTTCCATTTTCATGCAACATAACATAACTCAAAATTTACTTAAATCAAACTAATGATTTATATCATTTTGAGTTCAAAGAAATTAACAATACTATAGAACTACTAAACAAGTAATTTATATTGTTTTGTGCACTTACCACTTTCTCCAAAACTTTTTACTAGTACTTGGGCTTGGCTTGGCAACTTCCTCAACAATGTATCCAAGATGGCCTTTTTCAAGAATTTGGGAGAAAGTGAGGGTTCAAGTGAGTGTTTGAGGGTTTCTTCGCTATATGGCTGTATGTTTTGAGTAGGAGAACAAGTGAGGAGTTTTTTTTTTCCTAAGGTGGTCAACCAAATGCATGGCAAAAAAGGTGAGGAGTTTCTTAAGACACTTGGAACTCTCAATGCCGTAGCCAAGTGTCCCTCTTGGCTTAGGCTCATGATTCTACCTCATTCTTAGGCTTGGTTGGCAAGATTATCATCCAAGGGATCTCCTTCACCCGCCTAAAGGATTTGCCTCATTATTAGATTTCATATAATCTTATCTTATGGACAAAATCTTGGATTATTTCACACATCTGGTTTTCGGCTCTTGTATCTCTTGAAGTAGTACAACGCCCCCTAGAGGAATTTCCCTCTTTTGCCACTTGTTTCACTGCCTATTAGGACACATGGATGGTTTAGAAGATATTCTAAGATTTCTTCAATCATCAAATATTTTCTAGAATGCCCAAAGATCAAATCGGTTGTAAACAAATGCAATCTGATCCCTTACTTTCTCTCTATTTTGTTTCTCTTAGTTTTGGTTATTTTGTCACTTAGCCATACTTGCATGGCGAGAGAATTCACCTCATTGGTCCTCAATGGCAAAAATCTTATCATATGTGTAAGAAAATCTAAGAAAATCCTATAGGTGTTTTGGCTACTTGGTTCTTTGAGGTTTCTGATTGCTTAACCCCTTTGCATCATATGGAGGCTTCTAGATGACACTTTCTCATATGCCACTTGTTTACACACTTGTCAAGATCTTAAGATAATTAAGAAGATATTCCAAAAATTTAATCTCAAGCAAAATCGTTGGTCAATTCAAAGTCAATACTTACTACCTCTAATTTGGTTTTGACAACTTTAATCCCAATTTCGTCATTGATCAAATTCGTATTTGTGAGATCCCAGATTTTATATATCTTTATTTATTATTTTTATTGTGTTTCAAAGAACATGTTATTTTATTGAACCTTTTTCGGATCAGTTCAATGATTTTAATTTATCAAATAATTAGGTCTTATTTTTATTTATTTCATTTTGTTTGATAACGTTTTGAAGAGTTGCAAAGTATTATAAGTGTACAAGATCCTTTTTCAAGCCCGGTTTTAGTTATTTAAGAGATTGGAGTCTTAAATGTATTTTAAATATCTTATTTAAATATGTATTTATTCTTTAAATATTTAGAAGCTTCATCATTTTAATTAATGATGAAAATTATTATGTTATAAATTAAATTCAAGTGAAATGATATTTTATTTTAAGTTCCTTGAGTGTTTTTAAGTTCAGTTAATTTTATGTGTTTTCAAACTTGTGTCTTGTGCGCATTGCTTGTCAGTTTAAAGATCCAACACGTAGGGCCTATAAATAGCTGAAGAGGTAGTTCAAGCTGGTCATTTTCCTTTCTCTCTCTTTTCTCTTTCTCTCTCTCTCCTCCCACGCGCAGGACAGCATGGCCGTTCGGCCTTGGCGCTACCCAACCTCCACTACCGGTGGCAAGGCCTCACTACCCCCACCACTGACACCTCCTCACACCGGCGAGTTCTTCAATACTGGTGGTGTCACTTTCGGCCACCTCACCTTCCCTGCACGGCCACCCACCTAAAAATGTCTTTCATGGCTTATTCCTCTTTTTCTGGTGCTACCACTGGCCACCTTGGTCTCCAACCACCTCCACCAAGTTCTCTACTCACCACTGAACCTCCAGCTAGCTTCGACGACCTCCAACCTTTCTTCGCCGCACTGCCGTCCAGCCGCCGTGAGCCTCACCTTCACCACCAAAAGCTCTCCCTACCTCAGGTAATCACACCCCTAATTCAATTTCCCCATCCATAGCCCCAACTCCCATGTACGAGCATAAACCCGAAAATGGGGTTCCACCTCTTTTGAGCTAGATCCCCTAGTTTTCGGTGGTTGCACCACCTCATCACCACCTTCATGAAATTTCTCGTCATCCAATGAGTATTTCGCTAATTTTTGGTGTCAAACCGAACATCTTAACCTAACGTACGAAGTGACCCATTATGAACATTGTGGATTGGCGCTTGTTCGAGAATCTAGATTTTAATCCGCTGTAAGTATTTTACAAACGATAGTTGAGATTTAAATATATTGTGCATTAACAAATATATACATGTTTTGGTTGGTTGATTTTACCAGACTGAATTCGAGGAGTTTGGGGGTCTGTTGGATTTGAGATCGGAGTTGTTTGTGATTGCTTGATGTTTGGACTTGTTAATTGTTGGTTATTTTTGTGCATGGTCGTATGCATTATCTAAGTACATTTATAACTCACTCTTAGTGTTTAATTGTGTATATAGAATTAACTTGTTTACGAATGTTTCAATTGAGTGCTTAATATATTCATAAGACTTTAATATATTCATAAGACTTTAATATATTCATAAGACTTGCTATGTTGTGTTAGCTTAAAGGTAATGGAAAGTAATGAGATAAGTGGAGAAAAATGTTATAAGGAGTAAGGATATGCTTGGGTAAATTATGGTTTGAGGATTTGATGAGAGTATGTGCGATTGGAATGATAAAGGAATGATGTTAAGGATTTAAGATGTTCTCGGTCTTGGAAACGATCATTTAGATAGGGTTAAGCAAAAATTCGACAATCCAACTCCGTCCCGACTCTGCTCCGACTCTGAAAAGTCGAAATCGGAGTCGGAGTTTTTTCTCAGACCTAAGTCGGAGTCGGATTCGGAGTCGATAGTAAAGTTCTGCCGACTCCGACTCCGACTCCAACATACCGACTCTGAATTGTAACCCGACTTTGACTCCAACTATACATCCGACTTCGACTCTGAAATTTTGCATATAAATGTAAAAATATATGTATTTTCATATATTAATTATTATAGATAGATAATTAAATTAAATAATAATATGAGTTAATTAAATTAAATAATAGTATGAGTTAATTATTGTTTCCAAATAATTTACTCATAATATAATGACATACATAATTAATTATAAACATTAATATATTGAATTACTCTTGTAATAATTTGTAATACTGGTATCAGAGCTAGAGCTCTATTATAAGATTAACTATCTTTTGAGTTAAGATCTTATGGCTAACATTGCAGCTTCATTTGGTGAAGGTCAATCTAGCAGTCGGCCTCCACTCTTTTGTGGAGACAATTACTCATTCTGGAAAGTTAGAATGAGAATATTCCTTCAGGCTCAAGGTCGAGAAATCTGGAAATGTATTGTAAATGGACCTTATATTCCAACAAAAGTAGTTGATGGAGTAAAGGTCAAAAAGGAAGAAGAAGAGTTTAATCGTGAAGACGATAGACTTTATACTTTGAATTTAACTGCTATGAATTTATTATATAATGCTCTCAATGGTAATGAATTTAATAGAGTAATGACTTGTGCTACAGCAAAGGAAATTTGGGATAACTTGGAAGTTACTTATGAAGGAACTTCTCAAGTCAAGGAATCAAAAATTTATATTCTTACTCATGAATATGAAATGTTTAAGATGAATGATGATGAATCTATTTCTAGTATGTACACTCGTTTTACTAACATCATAAATAGCTTGACAGCTCTTGGCAAAGTCTATTCCAAAGTGGAGATAGTAAGAAAAATTCTCAACTCTCTACCAAAACGTTGGGAATCAAAAGTGACAGCGATTCTTGAAGCTAGAGACCTCAAGAAGCTCGAAGTGAATGAACTCATCGGGTCACTTATCACCCATGAGTACACATTGAAAAGAGGAGAAGAAGAAGGAAAGTCAAAGAAGAGCTTGGCACTTAAAGCTGTTCCACATGAAAGTGAAAGTGATGAAAATGAGGAAAATGACGACAAAGATGAAGAAGTTGCGATGATAACAAGAAGAATTCAGAGGTTCTTAAAGAAAAATAAAACTCCTCTAAGGAAATCCTTCAATAAGTTTTCCAAGAAAGATTCAGGTAAAAATGACACTTTAATTTGTTATAAATGCAATAAACCTGGTCATATCAAGCCAGATTGTCCTCTGCTAAAGAGAGATCGAAACAAAGGCAAAAAGGCAATGAAAGCTACGTGGGATGATGATTCAAGTAGCTCAGATAGTGAAGCAAGCAATGGAGAATCAGCAAATCTTTGTCTTATGGCTAAAGATGACATTGAGGTGTGCATGATGTCTTCCACGAACAAAAATAAATGGTTTTTAGATAGTGGATGTTCAAGACACATGACGGGAGACAAGACTAAATTCTTTGATCTTAGATCTAAAGAAGAAGGACACGTGACATTTGGAGACAACTCGAAAGGGAAGATCGTGGGAATAGGTAAAATTGCTCAAAATGAAACTAATTGGTTATGGCATAGAAGACTAGGTCATGCCAATATGGAACTTATTTCCAAACTTTCAAAAAATGATCTTGTGAGAGGTTTACCAAAGGAGGTATAAATAATACGGAAAGTCTCAATCTCAACAAAGAGAACACAATAGAGGAAGTCCAACATGGAGATATCAGGAAAGATCATCAAAATTTAATACAAGATGCAACCAAACAGTGGAAATTTGTGAAAGATCATCCAGTGGAACAAATTCTGGGGGAACCTTCACGAGGTGTAAGCACTCGATCATCTCTTAGAAATATTTGCAATCATACTGCTTTTCTATCTCAGATTGAACCTAAAAATATTGATGAAGCACTTCTTGATGAATCTTGGATTCTAGCTATGCAAGAAGAGCTTAATCAATTTGAAAGAAATGATGTTTGGACACTTGTTCCTAGACCAAAAAATCATACTATTATTGGAACAAAATGGGTTTTTAGAAACAAGAAAGATGAGTCTGGAGTCATTACTAGAAATAAGGCTCGACTTGTAGCCCAAGGTTTCAATCAAGAAGAAGGAATCGATTATGATGAGACATATGCACCAGTCGCAAGATTAGAAGCTATTCGAATGCTACTTGCATATGCTTGTTATAAAGAGTTCAAACTTTTTCAAATGGATGTTAAAAGTGCTTTCTTAAACGGTTTTATAAATGAAGAGGTATATGTTGAGCAACCTCCAGGTTTTGAAAATCATATTTCTCCAAATCATGTTTTCAAACTCACAAAAGCACTATATGGACTCAAACAAGCTCCTAGAGCGTGGTACGAGAGACTTAGTGGTTTCTTGATTAAAAAAGGCTTTTCAAGAGGAAAAATTGATACAACTCTTTTTATTAAATATGAAAATGATGATATTCTTTTGATTCAGATTTATGTTGATGATATAATATTCGGTGCTACTAATGAAAATATGTGCCAAGTTTTTGCTAAGACTATGCAGGAAGAATTTGAAATGAGCATGATGGGAGAGCTTACATTCTTTCTCGGATTGCAAATTAAGCAAGCAAAAAGTGGGACATTCATCAATCAATCGAAATATATTAAGGAATTGCTGAAGAAATTTGGGATGGAAGGTGCTAAGGAAACTAGAACACCAATGAGTCCATCCACTAAACTTGATAAAGATGAAACCGGTAAACTAGTTGACTCGAAGGTATATCGAGGTATGATTGGTAGCTTATTATATTTGACAGCCAGTAGACCAGATATTATGTTTAGTGTGTGCTTATGTGCACGCTTTCAATCATCTCCAAAAGAATCACATTTAATTGCAGTTAAGCGCATTCTTAGATATCTTAGTGGTACAATTAACTTAGGGTTATGGTACCCTAAGTACACATATTTCGATCTAATCAGCTACACAGATGCAGATTATGCTGGCTGTAAAATAGATCGAAAAAGTACTAGTGGAGCATGTCACTTCTTAGGTCGTGCACTAGTTTCTTGGTTTAGTAAAAAACAAAATTCTGTTGCACTATCTACTGCTAAGGCAGAATATGTTGCTGCGGGTAGTTGTTGTGCTCAAATTCTTTACATGAAGCAACAACTTGAGGATTTTAAACTTATATACAATCACATTCCAATCAAATGTGATAATACAAGTGCTATAAATCTTTCAAAGAATCCAATACAACATTCTCGGACCAAACATATTGAAATTAGATATCATTTTCTTAGAGATCATGTGCAAAAGGGCGATATTGTATTAGAATTCACTAGTACACATGATCAATTGGCAGACATTTTCACAAAACCCCTACCAGAAGATAGACTATGCATGATTAGAAGAGAAATAGGAATGATGCATGCCATGGGTATCTGCTAGATACTTTTATTTCATTATCTTAAATGACCTACAGAAACTTGAGACGTTTAGCCTCATCATTCAAATGTATTTGCTCCTCATAAATCATCATGCCATCCTTGTCTAAAGGATTAGGCAATCGAAATGAAGAGGTAAGCAAGGATTTCAAATCCTTATTCTATTGCTTTAATTCTACTATTATTTTGTTTGACTCATAAACAAGTCGTTGAAGTACAGATACAGTCTCGTTAAGCTTCTCAATTTCGCGAGTTTTGGACTGCAACCGAGCAGAAAACGCAACGATAGATGATGAGTATCGAGTTCCGAGACCCACAAGCTCGTAAATGGCGTCATGATCTGATTTATTAGCTAAATCAGTCTCTTGTTGCTTCATGGCACCCACGACAGATGCAGAAATAGATTGAGATTGAGGTGAAGGATACCTCAAATCTTGATCAAGAGAAGCACTGAAGGGAATTCTACGAGCCATTGAAAAATTGTAGAATGAGAATGCAAGCAAATTGCAAAGATGAGAAGAAAGCTTGATGCGAAATAGATAAAGCTAAGGATTGCTCTTATAGAAACGGAAATAAGAACAAGACAAACTTACAAATCATGATAATATCTCATTTTTCAGCAACATCAAGCGGATCAAATCTCTGCACCGAATTGCCAGAGCTACGCCTCCAGCCTTTGCAGGTTTTGTCGGGCACGGGTGGTTTCAATTATTCAGCTCTTTACAAAATCTCCTTCCGCACCGAATTACCGGAACTAGGCCTCCAGCCTTTGCAAGTTTTGTCGAACACGTGTGGCTACGCACCGAATTCTCTACAGTCTCTACTAACGCATCGTTTTATTTATCTATTGGTTATTGCAGGAATATATCTTATTGATCTAATTATGATTCCTTTTTAATGATGCCAAAAGGGGGAGAAGTTTTAGACTAGAACTTTAACATTATTTAAATTGCTAAACTTGTTATATATGCTTGGAATTATATTTATAGTTTTGCTTGAAAAACTAACGCACATTTTCAGGGGGAGCTTAAATATTACTGCAGGTCGCAGATTTCTACTAAGTATTTGTCATCATCAAAAAGGGGGAGATTGTTGAACCCAAGGTTTCAAGTCTCATATTTACGTATAAATTTTGATGATAACAAATAATATTGAAAACTCAAGCTCAAGTTGTCTATGCATGAAGGGAGCTAAACACATCAAGAAATCAAGCATGAGCAAGAAAGATATCAAGTCTACAAATGAAGCTCATAGATTATTTTTGTACATCTCTTGATAAAATTAGAAATTGGATTAAGGCTCCAAATTACTCTTTTTTCTCATAAAACATCAAATTACTTTTTCCACATATGCAAGACATTTTTAAATGTCTTAGTTTTGAAAATTATGTTTTTCACATGTGCATAACACCATCAAACAAAATAATTTCGAAAATTATATTTTTTTTATAAAAACTTGATTTTATAAGATGATTGATTATCATATTTGACATGTGCATATTTTGTTTGAAAGTCTTGAAGGGAGGTGGTGTGTTTTTTTGACTAATGCAAAAGGTAGATGATTTTGTTTGAGAATCTTAAAGGGTGGTTGTGTGTTTTTTTGAAAAATATAAAAGATAGATGATTTGTTTGAAAATCTTAAAGGATGGTTGTGTGTTTTTTTGACATATGCAAAAAGAAAATGATTTGGTTTGAAAAATAAATCATGCTCATTTTGTCTTGTATGAAAAGCAAAAGATTAGGTTTGATTTCTTTGAAAAATGAATGGAGTTGTCTTTGACAAATGCAAAAAGGAAATGTTTTTATTTGAATTTTTTGAAAAGTGAATAGTGCTCTTATTTGACATGGGAATCTTTTCAAATTTGAAATTGAAGACTCATTTAGCTATAAATAGCTCACTTGAGTTTTACAAAATTCACAACAAGAGTTTACACATCTATTAAGGATTGCTCTTATAGAAACGGAAATAAGAACAAGACAAACTTACAAATCATGATAATATCTCATTTTTCAGCAACATCAAGCGGATTAAATCTCTGTACCGAATTGCCAGAGCTACGCCTCCAGCCTTTGCAGGTTTTGTCGGGCACGGGTGGTTTCAATTATTCAGCTCTTTACAAAATCTCCTTCCGCACCGAATTACCGGAACTAGGCCTCCAGCCTTTGCAAGTTTTGTCGAACACGTGTGGCTACGCACCGAATTCTCTACAGTCTCTACTAACGCATCGTTTTATTTATCTATTGGTTATTGCAGGAATATATCTTATTGATCTAATTATGATTCCTTTTTAATGATGCCAAAAGGGGGAGAAGTTTTAGACTAGAACTTTAACATTATTTAAATTGCTAAACTTGTTATATATGCTTGGAATTATATTTATATTTTTGCTTGAAAAACTAACGCACATTTTCAGGGGGAGCTTAAATATTACTGCAGGTCGCAGATTTCTACTAAGTATTTGTCATCATCAAAAAGGGGGAGATTGTTGAACCCAAGGTTTCAAGTCTCATATTTACGTATAAATTTTGATGATAACAAATAATTAGTAGAAATCTGCGACCTGCAGTAATATTTAAGCTCCCCCTGAAAATGTGCGTTAGTTTTTCAAGCAAAAATATAAATATAATTCCAAGCATATATAACAAGTTTAGCAATTTAAATAATGTTAAAGTTCTAGTCTAAAACTTTTCTTTTTGCATATGTCAAAAAAACACACAACCACCCTTTAAGATTTTTTTTTTCGTAATAAGCAATAATCAAATAAAACGGTATGTTAGAGGGGGGGTGAATTGGGTTATATTAAAAAATTAATACTTATAAACTAAATATACAATATAAAATATAACCAAAATATAAAGCAGTAGGAAATATAAAGAGTAGGGTAAGAGAAAGCAAACTCAGTATTTTTACGAGGTCAGCCCCACTGCCTACGTCCTCGCCTCAAGCTACCCCTTGAGGATTCCCAAATCCACTATTCAATCTCTTTTAGGTGGAGATAGAAACCTATTACACCTTTGAGCAGCACCGCTCCAAAGATTCCGTGTAGAACACCCTCTACACTTCCAATCACCTCACACTTGGTGATTCAACTATTCCCTGTGTAGAACACCTTCTACACACACAAGGGTTATACACACCCTCTTACTTCCAATCACCTCACACTTGGTGATTTAACTATTCCCCGTGTAGAACACCTTCTACACACACAAGGGTTATACACACCCTCTTACTGATACAAGAATTGATAGTGGGTAGGCTATCAGAAAACACTCCTCAATGAGTGAAATAAGAACAATACAGCACAAACTATATCTCTCTCAACAAGAACAAGAATTAAGGCTCAAAACTTTAGAAAAGAGAGAATGAGAGTTTTGAAAGAATGATGCAAAATTTAGCAATAGATGTGTAAACTCTTGTTGTGAATTTTGTAAAACTCAAGTGAGCTATTTATAGCTAAATGAGTCTTCAATTTCAAATTTGAAAAGATTCCCATGTCAAATAAGAGCACTATTCACTTTTCAAAAAATTCAAATAAAAACATTTCCTTTTTGCATTTGTCAAAGACAACTCCATTCATTTTTCAAAGAAATCAAACCTAATCTTTTGCTTTTCATACAAGACAAAATGAGCATGATTTATTTTTCAAACCAAATCATTTTCTTTTTGCATATGTCAAAAAAACACACAACCACCCTTTAAGATTTTCAAACAAATCATCTATCTTTTATATTTGTCAAAAAAACACACAACCACCCTTTAAGATTCTCAAACAAAATCATCTACTTTTTGCATTAGTCAAAAAAACACACCACCTCCCTTCAAGACTTTCAAACAAAATATGCACATGTCAAATATGATAATCAATCATCTTATAAAATCAAGTTTTTATAAAAAAAATATAATTTTTGAAATTATTTTGTTTGATGGTGTTATGCACATGTGAAAAACATAATTTTCAAAACTAAGACATTTAAAAATGTCTTGCATATGTGGAAAAAGTAATTTGATGTTTTATGAGAAAAAAGAGTAATTTGGAGCCTTAATCCAATTTCTAATTTTATCAAGAGATGTACAAAAATAATCTATGAGCTTCATTTGTAGACTTGATATCTTTCTTGCTCATGCTTGATTTCTTGATGTGTTTAGCTCCCTTCATGCATAGACAACTTGAGCTTGAGTTTTCAATATTATTTGTTATCATCAAAATTTATACGTAAATATGAGACTTGAAACCTTGGGTTCAACAAATACTAATATATACAGAATTAAAGACTAATATATAAGCAATGATGTATTATAAATTAATAAATAATAAAATATCATAATGTATCATAAATTAATGAGGTATGTAATAGTGTATAATACTAATTTATAAATACTAATGTATAAATACTAGTATATTATATGTTACTGTCTGTAAGTTACTAAATAAATAAAAAAAAGGGTTGAACCCACAATTCACTAAATGCCTACGGCGTACTATAAATTACTAATATAATAGTTTATAACACTAATGCATAAAGTTATAATTTTATAAATAGCAACTTATTCAAATTTTAAAATAATGTTCTAATAATATAATAAACATCTACTAAGACTAAACTCTAAACTCTAAACTTTAGAATATTACAATCCTAGATTGATAATTAAATGAAATAATAGTAAATTGGCTAATGTACATTAATAGTAATACTAATGTATAAACATCAATGTATTTCTAAATAATATAATTATAATTCAATCATAATTATAACATAATTACCAATCAAATTAAATAATAGTATGAGCTAATGTTAGCTTATAATATAATAGACACGTACTAGAATATTATAAACTAAACACTAGAAGACCAAAAAAAAAAACAGAAGACTAAATAAAAAAGGGGGGGGGGGGGTTGAACCCACAAGTCACTAAATGCATGCGGCATATTGTAAATTACTAATGTAATAGTTTATAATACTAATGCATAAAGTTATAATTTTATTAATAGTAACTTATTCAAATTTCAAAATAGTATTATAATAATATAATAGACACTACTAAAACTAAAGTCTAAATCTTAAACCCTAACTCTAGACTATTACAATCTTAGATTGATAATTAAATGAAATAATAGTATATTGGCTAATGTATAAATATCAATGTATGAGCTAATGTATATTAATACTAATACTAATGTATAAACACCAATGTATTTCTAAATAATATAATTATAATATTATTATTTATAACATAAATACCAATCAAATTAAATAATAGTATGAGCTATAATCCCAAACTTATAGTTTCTCCAATTGCCGAGTACTGGTGAAATGTTAACTTTTTAATTTTGTTTTAAGCAAACAACAATGAAGTGACCCAAATGATGGGAGAAGAATATAATACACTGGATTAACATAAAAGAAATGCTAAATCACTTGATTAAATTTCTTGTCTATTTTTTTTTTTACTTAGTCATTAAGAAAGTATGTTTTAGTAATACAATGAATTTTTTTCTTTTTCTAAAAATATTTATTAAAATGAGAAAAATAATGAAAACAATATATATATATATATAAATATATATATATATATTTCCTGTCTAGGGGTGGGTATACTGGCTGGAGATGTAGAAGCAGTGCTATTAAAAAAATTATTGCATTCCGGTTATTGATTAGTTTACATGTTTATCAAAATTATCTTGATTAGTTTACATGGCCCATGGCTTGGCCCAGCAACACATTCACTTCATTAGACATTAGTGTTCGCATCTCATCTTTCGACATAAACATTTCCCGAACGTTCCAGCCGCTGCAAGCCTGCACACACTTCATCCCTTCCATTCATCGTGTAACACTCTTCCTTAACATCTTTCACCGAATACTAGAAGCCCCAAACATGACGCTACCTCTGGCCCTCACTTCCGTGCGTGGTTCTGCCATGCAATACCCCCCACGCTGCCTCAGTCCATCCCGATTTCGCACAGTTCGGCATCTCTCTTCTCGTCCATCTAGATTTCTCTGTCTCCAATTCTCAGGTGAGTTTCTTCTTCTATTATTTTGTTAGCAGATCTTCACCACCTTTTCTTTAATTTCTTTTGTTTAATAGTAGATCATCTTGAATTCGTTTTTATATATTTATTTTCCAATACAAAAACTTTTGTTGGACTTTTATATAGAAAGCACAATTTATATTTGTGCTCCACCTTTTCTTTAATTCCTTTTGTTTAATAGTAGATCAACTTGAGCTCGGCATCTCTTTTCTAGTCCAATAAAAAAAAGCCCAACAAAAAAGCCCAACTTTGACTCCGTTCCGACTCTGCTCTGATAAAGTCGGAGTCAAAGTTGGAGGTCGGAGGTCGGATTTCGCCTCTGACAAAGTTGGAGTCAATGTTGGAGAACCCCATTTTCGACTCTGACTAAGTCGGTGCTCAGCCCTACTTTTAGAAAAGTAATTTATTTCTATATTTTAATAAAGAATATGATGACTAAATTAAGTTGATAAGTGTTTGAGGTAGATTTTATGGATCAATTCTCTTAAGGAGTGGTGAAAGGATTAAGATTATTTGATAATAAAATGAGTGAATTTATGTATGTTGTAGTAAGTTGTTCTATAAAAAAGTAAGAAAGTATACACAGAGGTAATCTTTTGAAAAGTAAGAGTATATCTTAGAAAATTAAGAATGAAAATTTAGAGGGTTAATATGAAAAGTTTGGTTAATAAAAGAATTAAGTTAGACTTATAAAGTTTTAGTTTTATGCTTTTGAATTAAGGTAAAATTACTTTAGTTGCAGTCAAATGAAGTTATTTATATTTTAAGAATTGTGATCAAGATAAAGAGATGGTGGAAAATGGTAGGACTTTGATAAAGGACCCCAAGAGTTTGTATGTTAGTAAAAATAGGGCTTGTGTAGTAAGGTGGCTTGTTTTATGTTAGAAAAACACCTAATTTCGAGACGTCGCTCGACTTCTGACTCGAGCAAGACACAAGTAGAAATTTCGCTTGATACTTGTTCGATACTTTGCTCGAACGAAATATCCTGTCAGTTAAATTTTGAAACTTTTTTTTGGTGGAAAAGCTTTGATTTAAGGAAAGAAGAATTGTTCTGCAAGAATGATATGTGAAGTGTAAGTGCATAATTTGCATGGCATGTACCCCATGTTGATGTGCCGACAGAGACGGCGATACGTAATATTTATCCAATGGTAAGAATTCATGTCAATGCGGGGATGATGATACATAATACTCGCTATAGTAAGAATGCTTACGTCATGACGGGGACGGTAATAAATAACGCCCGCATGATTGAGATGATTTGGCAGTGAAGATGATACGTAACTACCACCATCATAAGTATTTTCTTGCCGCGACGGGGAAGGCGATACGTAACTCTACTTTGACTGATAGGATTAGCAGTGAAGACGATTTGATCTGCCGCCATAATGTGATAAGACTTGTCATGACGGTGAAAGTGATACGTAACTGCTGTACGACTGACGAAAATATTAAAGCTGATAGTGAAGGCGATTCGATTTGCCATCATGCTAAGACACCCAACGGTGAAAGTGATTCGATCTGCCGTTGTGGTTATGAATAAGATATATAAGAATAAAAATTTCAAGAAAAAGACTTTATATGTTTATAAAAGCTGTGCACCGTTTACATGAAAAGTTCTTTATGAAAATATGTAAGTTTTGAAGAAGGTACACTAGTTAAACATAAGTCATGTGTAAGTCATGTCATAATCTCATGATCACGTGTAGATTTGAAAACTGGATTTTCATGTGTGACTTTATTTTTAGTATATGGAATTGTTTTGATTGAGTGGTTTTGAATGACTGACGCCGTAGAGAAGGTAGTAAACAGAGATAATGGTAGAGTAATGGTAGTTTTAATTGGATATTTGGACCATTTTTTGGGAAAATGGTAGTTTTAATAGATTATATTTTGAGCCAAATGGGATTTTTTGCGTGAGTGGAAACTATTTATTTTGGATAAAAATAATTGTTAAGTCTCATGTTTATGGTGTCATGTTATGCATTTTGTTCTTACATAAATGCATTTTTATCTTGTGTTTTGTTTGGATTTTATGTACTTGCGATACCATTTTTGATATCGTAGATTTTGATGCATATGACAAGGAGGTTAAGCCTGAGAAGGTGGCTTTGCCGATGGAGTATCTTGATTTAATTTTATCTAAGAATTTATGTTAAACTAGTTTGTATTATTTTTTTTGAAATTCTGGTACTTAGTGATTGACATAACTTATCTACTATGCCTTTTAACTTTACACTTGTCGCATTGTACACACACTTAGCACTTATCTTTGGATATGTGACCCGAATTGTCAACATCCCGACGTCTCGAGTTTCATATTTTCATAGGGTAGAGTTAGGGGGTTACAGTATTTCTTAAAAGTCAAGACATGAAAAGTGTAGATCTTTCTCTTAGTGTTCTATAGAATTTTGAATCATATCATTTAAATATCAGATGAGAGAGTTGTGTCCAGATTACCAAAGTATGTTGAAACTGTTTGAAATTATCTAATCCGAAAATATCATGTGGTATATTCCTTCTTTATACCACTTGACGTCCTTTGTCAATTTTCCTTAAATTTCTATATAATATCACCTTGAATATTCAAAAACCATATATTTTCATCATATTTAATGTCTCCAATGATTTTTCCAACATATAGATATTTCTCAAATATTTTTCTTTCAATACATATAGGTTTAATACCAATAAGAGGTTCATAGGAAATATATATATCCAAAAAGTTCCAAATGTTTCATAAAATAATCTTAAAAAAACATAACCATACCAAGCACGAAAATTAGAAAGGACACCTACAAATTCAGGTTATCACACATCATATTATCTTTGATGAGCCAACTTTTCTTTTTAAATAGCCTGAAAATCGTCACCTACCTACCCTCACCAAGCCAGTGCTCTCCACCTTTGACTCGTGGATTACACCTTCTACCCATTTATTTGACTCCACTATACTTCTACTTGTCGTAGCTATAGATATTCCCATTCCTTACATCTTCTCTTCAGCACCTTCTTTGACATCTAATCCTTCCTCCATTAGCAACAATCACTTGTTAGATTCTCACTTACATGACTTTAATCTATCACCTATTGTGCCCATTCCACCTATTGACCTTCCCACCACTTCTTCAATTGCTCTTTATAACACTATTGTTACTAGCTCTAAGTCTGGTATTCATAATCGTGACCCCAAATATGTGTACTTACATGACATCTCATCTATTCCTACTATGCGAAAATCCATATTCCTACTATGAAACACCCTGGTTGGTTTAAAAGTAAGCATGTTGAGTTACAGGCCCTCCATGTGAATAACACTTGGACTCTTGTCCCTCATGAGCCTACAATGTCTATTATTGGTTGTAAATAAATTTTCAAAAGCAAGCTCAAAGTCGATGGCACCCTTGACCGATTGAAAACTTAGCTAGTTGCTAAAAGTTTTCATCAAGAAGATAGCATCAATTATCATGAGACATTTTCTCTTATAATAAAATCAAGCACTATTCAGATTGTCATCACACTTTCTTTTATCAACCATTGGCACACTCACCAATTAAACGTCAAGAATGTGTCTCTTTATGGAGATCTCACCGAATCCATTTTTGTGGAACAACTTCTAGATTTTATTCATCTTACTCAATTTTCTTATGTTTGCAAGTTAAAAAAGTTTTGTATGGTCTCAAACAAGCTCTCCATGCTTGGTTTGAAAAATTCAACAGTTTTTTATTAACTTATGTTGTTCTTTGTAGCACTACTAATTCTTCATTATTTATTTGTCATTCCTCTTGTGGTATTCTTATTTTACTATTATATATTGATACATTATTGACATGTTTCTCCCCTACATATCTTAGTGAATTTATTACTACTTTTCATAGTCAGTTTGTCATAAAAGATTTTGGACTTCTACATTATTTTCTTAGAATTCTTATCACCCTTATCACTGATGGTCTTACCCTATGACACTCCCAAATTTTGATTGGGATTGAACAAATATTTGAAACGTTGAGACATGTAATACAAGATTACTTACCTCCATTCATGATATATAAGATGCAATGTTCCTAATATGTAAGGTAGCATCATACAATATTCGCAACGAATATTTTTTTTTCTTTATAAGTACTATGCACCAAACTATAAATATCTTGAGTATTTAAAACATACTTCATACAAAAGGACATACTAACAACTGATATCATAACACTAGTCCAAAATGGCTATGATCAAAAGAATACTAAAGATGCAACTTCATAGTACAAGTAATAATTTAAGCTAATTACTATATTATCACTGACGTCACACTATCGCTTAGTTAATCGTATCCAACTGGTCAGATGCGTGTTCTTCTTCAAATCCTGAAATAAGATCTACTATTCAGAAGGGAATGATAGTTGGGACTACCACAATGAGATTTGATTAGAAATCTCAGTAAGTTAGCAGAAAACTTCTACGTAGGTTAATGATGCGTGCATGACAATAAAATCATGAATGCATAATTAAAGTCATAAATAATCATATCACAACCTGAGATACAATACAGCATAACTGACATAACTCAAACTAAAATATGAACTGAACTTGACTTGCATAAATTGAGCTGAACTTAAACTGAGATTTGACTTGATATGTGTGACACCTCCAGCTCCTACTTACGAAAATACGAGAATACGAGAATCGATGCATCAAAATGATGACAACACGGGTCACGCACCCTAACAACAAGTGTTAAGTATGTGTACATGCAACATGTGTAAAATAAAATAAGCAACAGGTGAGCTAAATCAATTACTAAGTACCAGAATTTTTTTCAAAATATTTTACAAACCAATTTAGTACAAATTTTCCATCAAGAGATTTAATACAGTCATCCTAAAGTTAAAACTTTACAATACATCATTGTCGAAAATGAAACTACAGCAAATCACTCCGACGGCAGAGTCGCCTCCCTAGGCTCTACATCCTTGTCATCTGCATCAAAATCTATGATATCAAAAGGTACTGCAGGTAACTAAAATCCAAACAAACTACAAAATAGAAAAACATTCATCTAACGAAAAAATGCATGAACAGGATATCATATGCATGAGACTAAAAAATTATCTTTCTCTAAAGTAAATAGTTTCCGCTCCTGCCAAAAATCTCATTTGGCCCAAAATAAAATCCATTGAAAAACTACCATTTTCCTAAAAAGTGGCCCACAAAACCAATTGACATTGTATGTAATACCTTTAATTTATGTTCAAAATTCAGCGCAAATTGAAATGTTAGGGTAAGTAACACTTGGCTACTCACCCCCGTACTTATCTAAATTTAATGCAAATCACAGTAGAAAAGTTATAAATAAAATTAATTTCTAGTGATCATATGGTAGTATAAAAATCACAATATTCACATCATCCATTGTATCCTTACATGCATAAATATAATCTAGTTAGTTTTATTATACACAACATTTACAAGACTTCTTAACTAACTTCTTATGGTCACTACGACTCCTTTTTCCTTTCCTGAAATGTCTTCTCATATCAACACCAATCCCTATTTCTATTAACTGGTCAAAACTTTTAGGGAAAATACTCGGAGGGCCTCTTAGGATTCCTCTGGGTCTCTCAAGTGACTAGGGCTTTACCCATGTTCACTATCAAATCTTGCACTAAGGATTGAGTTTCCAAAAATAAAAGATATACACAAGAGTGAGATTTTCAAGAAAATCTCAATAAGTACACAAATAACTTAACAAAGGCATTATCCAGGCATATCAATCACATAGCATGTCCCATAACAAATTAATTTCTCGTGATTCATGAATGCCTTATGAGACTCATGCATATGGATGACCATAATTTCTATAAAAACTTATACTCTTACATAGACCCACCATCTTATACTTAAAACTCTTATTTAATTTCTTATATTGTGGGTCTTATTTACATCTTATCCTCGACAGGCTTTACGCATTGTCGTTCTTGTCGGCTCTTATTTATTTCGTATCATTGATAGGTGTTACGTATCGCCGTTTCTGTCGAATATTTCTTATTTCGTATCATTGACAGACGTTATGTATCGTTGTCCTTATCGAATATTTTTTATTAAGTTTTCTTAAATACTTGACATGATTTATTATGATACGTAACATGGATTTTTCTTAAAATAGACGTCGTGACTTATGACGAAATACATATGTGACAAAATACAATATACATATAACTTAAACTTATGAAATACATGTTTCATGTTTTTATAATTCGTGTGACATATAAACACATATCACAAGAATATACATCATATATACATACACTTACATCACATAAATTCGTAACGTCAAAACTTATCGAATAATGCTTAATCGAATATAATATTAAAATATTATCAAAACCAAAGATGGTCGAATATCATGGAGAAATAAATCTTATTTATTTATTTAATTAGCTTATTCAACTCAAGCCAAATTTCATATATTTAACATAACAAATTTTCTTTAGTCAATTTATGCATATTAAAATATTTTTCTTAGTATTTTTTCTATAAATTCTTAGCAAAATGATTCTTGAAAACTTTCTAAGTAAATTAGAGTTTTTAAACTTACCATAATTATTAAAATATCATTCCAATAATCCAAATCAATTCGCTAAGAATTTAGAATAAAAAAAATTCTCTAATGAAATTAAAGCCTACTATGATAAACTCAGTTCTACCACTTTAATTCCAGTTTCGTCTTTTATTGAATCTTTATCTCTTAAAACTCAAAACATAAAAATTGTATATCTTTATCTTAGCTTTTCATAACCTCTTGAATTATTCAAATCCGACTTTAAACGAACAAGTTATGTTTGATTTACGAAATTATGTCGAATCTATCAATAATATCTTTTATTAAACATGAAATTTTCTAGAGTTGGTTTATCATTTTTTTTTCCAAATCAAGACTTCACATTTTCACTTAATCCTTTTCATATAACATCATAGAATAAATTTTTGAAGTCTCATAATTTTTCTAGCATTTTTTCATGGTAAAAACCATTCCAAAATTTTATATGTTTCAATTTAACCAACAAACAAAGATTAAGTTCAAATAAATATCAAACATAATTCAATCACTAAACCACTTATTCTATGCCAAAATTAAGTTAAGTTGTGCACTTACAAATTTTTCCAAAACTTGCTTTGATGTTTGTGGTAGCTTTTGAACTAATTCTTCTCCAACCCTCATAACTAGCTTCTTTTTGAAGTTTGTGTGAGATAATTGGGTTTAGTTGAGTGTTTCTTCCTTTCCTCTCTTGGGTTGTTGTGAGAATGGGCTAAAAGGGGACCAAAGAACTCACACACACACACACACACATATATTGAGGTGGCACCATGCATGGAGAACATCCCAATTCCCCCCTGACACACGGCTACACCCTTTAGCCTTATATTGTGAGTTGTCATCCTATTTTAGGCCTAATCATGCCCTAACTTAAATTTTTTCGATCCTAATCTTCATTTAAAGGTCCTACTTTCTCCACTTATAAACTTTTTTTTTTATTAATTGCCTAAATTTTTTCAACACAAGGAGAAAATCCAATCTAGAAGCAATGATATCGTGGGATGGCATGAATCCGGTCACCCCATCCCCTTTATGTCGCACGTCCCTTGCCACCTTTCCCTCCCACTTGTCTTATACTACAGCTCTTATTAGTACACTTGGGGTGGCTGGGAAGACATCCTATCATTTGTTTTTCAAAATTTGGTTACCAATTGGTTGGAAACAAGGGGAATATTTGGCTATTTTGGCCAATCAGATTAGTTCCTACCTTTTGCTTGGTTTTAGACTAATTATTCTTCTAGAAACTCTTCCTCCACTTAGCACATACTTTCATACGTGTATCTAGATGATAGAAATGAGAAAAACCAATCAAATTTGAGCATCTAAAGTGAGGCGGTGGCAACTTTGATTTTCGAGCTCCAATTTTCGTCCAATCTAGACCAATCCACTTCCAATCCAAATAACTCATTGTTCCAGTTCGATTTTTCAAAAACTCAAAATATGATAGTTTTAAATCATCTTCTTAGTGATCCATAGGATTTTGAATCATTTCATTACTAGATCAGATGAGAGATATATGCCTAATTCACCAAAATACGTCAAAACTCACCCGAGAACATCCAATCCAAACTCACCATTTGTTTCCTTTTGTTTTCTAAAACTTTTAGATCAGTTCTTATAAACTTTTCACATAATCCCACACATGTCAAGACCTCAGAAAGTTTGGTAGCCAATCACAATTTTTGTCCCATGACCGAACATAAGATAACTCATCTAAATTGGTTACCAGTTGACTCTAAGTCCTATCCGTCCGCTTCTCACCCCCGTACTCATCTAAGTCAGTAAGTAACACATGGCTACTCACCTCTGTACTTATCTAAATTTAATGCAAATTGCAGCGAAAAAATTCTGATTAAAAAATTTTCTAATAATCACATGGTAAAATAAAATCATAATATCCACATCATCCATTCTTATAATAATATTGTATCATTACATACATAACCCATTTAGTTTTCTCAGTTAATATACAAACTTATCAAAACTTAAACTTTGGGCCGCCTAGCCTCCCTCACTTTGGGAAACTTTCTCCATGCCTATGCCGAATCCTATTACTACTAACTGGATTAAGTTTATGTATGTAATGATACAATAGATGATGTAGATATTGTGTTTTTTATGCTGGTAATATGATCACTAGAAATTAATTTTATTCAGAACTTTTTTGCTCTAATTTGTATTAAATTTAGATAAGTACGGGGATAAATAGTCAAGTTTTACTTATCCTTCCACTTCAATTTGCATTAAATTACGAACGTAAATTGAGGGTGTCTTAGAATGGTATCAGAGCAATACAACTCTGGTAAATCCATATTGTCTTAGGGAAAAGATCACATAGTAATAGAATAGACTTGAATCTTTATGAAATAAGGTGGTTTTGGATGATAGAAGTTTTGAGTTAGTAAGGAGAAAGGTAACTTAAGATGAAATTTGGTGTTTCAGGAAGATAAAATGGTAAAAAGACGTCGATCTTCAAAGCAAGTAGAGTCAATTGCGCAAAATCCCCCTCTAGCTACTCCTCCAAGGACGGAGGAGCAGGCGGTGCAAACCTCTCCGTTGGAAGGAGGGCAGGCGATAGTCGAAGCCATTCGACAAATGACAAAAGAAGTAAAAATGCAGATGGAGCAGAGTCCTTGTCATCAGCATGAAGAGACTAGAGGAGAAAATCAAGAATGCTCATATGAGAAATTTTTGGTGTATAGATACCCACATTTCTTTGCAAATGAAGGAGTGCTGAAAGCGGATAAATGGATTATAGATTTAGAATGTACATGTGAAATTAGTAGGTGTACTGAGGTTTAGAAGGTACCGTACACGGGAAACCTGCTTCAGGGTGAAGCTGGTTTATCGTGGGACACAAAAAAGAAGTTGTTGAAGTTAGAATGTAGTGCCCACTTAGGAACGATTCAAGAAGGAAGTTGATGACCAATTCTTTTCGAAATCGGTGAAGCGACAGAAAGCTCTAGAATTTGCCATGCTGATACAAGGCAACATGACGGTGGAGTAATATGCAGTTCGATTAATGGAGTTAGCCAGGTTTGCCCCACACCTAGTATCTACCGACAAAATGAGGGCATAAAAATTTTAAAAAGTGTTGCAGGCATGCATTCAAGTTCAGGCGGCGTGCTTGCAAATAGAAAACTTTCAGAAACTGGTAAACGTGACGGCTATTACAGAAGCCGAACAAAAAAACCTAATGGCACAAGCTCAAGTATCAAGAAAAAAGAGACCTCTTGATTCCTCTAAAAGGAATGACGAAGAGAAAAGAAGTTTTCATCCTATAAATAAAGAAAAGGGAATGGCGGCTAACCCACAAGTACCTGTTTTCTTTCCCCTATGTGTCAACTGTGGGCGCCGGCACAGAAGAGAATGTCGAGTGACTACTGGAGCCTATTTTAGGTGTGGCCAAACAGAACATTTGATTAGGGACTGTCCTTAGAATGCCTCCAAGTCAGAAGGAAAGACAAAAGCACCCACGAAGGCCAAAGTCTATGCAATCACACCCAGAGAAGTGGATGCGGAGGCAGATGAAGCAGACGATGCCAAAGTTAGTACTAATAAATTGTAATTTCTCACTTATGGTTGATGTATGAACTTTTTATGAATATGTAAGTAATGGCAGAATAACTTTTGGACACGTTTAAGTTGAGGTAATGTATGGCTAATGCCATGTTTGACTCTGGAGCAGTAAAATCTTATATTTCATATAATTATGTCCAAAAGTGTGTGCTTGATAATAATGTTAAATTCTTTGGAAGAATTTAAAAATTATACTTTAGCGATTTCAAGGGCGAAATCTTTATTTTAAGAGGGATGATGTAATAGCCCACTTTTTAGATAAAATATTTTCTTGAGGATTTATTTTAAGGGACGTATTGGAAATATTTTTTTTCCATGAAAATAGAATTTAAGGCTAAGATGATAATTATAAGCTATGAAAAGGTAAAATTATGTATTCTATGATAAATTATGGATGGACCTTTAAAATTTTAATAAGATATCAACTAGAGAGATTCCATTTGGACCGAGAAATAGATAAACTTTTGAAATTATGAGAGAAATTCAAAAGGAAGTGATAAAAATAAAAAACAAATACTTTGTGTGCCCGGAATGAGCTCGTAGGCTAGTCTGTCGGATTTTTGTGAAATGAGCATAAATCTTTCATATGATGTCCAAATGAGATAAGTATAATTCTTATAGAACAATAAGATTCATATCTAAAAGTTTCATGTTTCAGTTTTCGAAAATAAGGAATGGATCAAGGACTAAATCTAGTGTGAATTGGACAGACAGGAATAGGAGTCAATTGGTAACTGACTTAGACGAGTTGTCTTATGTTCGACCATGTGACGAAAATTGTGATTGGTTACCAAACTTTTTAAGGTCTTGACATGTGTGAAAACATGTGAAAAGTTGATAATAATTCATCTAGAAGCCTTGGTAAGTAAGAAAGTAAAGGAAAACAAATGGAAAACTCGAATTGGATATTTTCGGGTAGGTTTTGACGTATTTAGGTGAATTAAGCATACCTGTCCAATTTGATATAGGAATGAGTTGATTCAAAATCTTATAAAATCCTAAGAAGGTGATCTAAAACCTTTATGTTTTGAGATTTTAATAAATCGAAAGGGATCAATGACTTATTGGGACTGGAAGTGGACTGCTTTAGATTGGACGAAAATTGAAATCCGAAAACAAAGTATGTCACCGCCTCACTTTAGGTGCTAAAATCTAATTGGTTCTTCTCATTTCTATCATCTAGACACATGTATGAAAGTAGGTTTCAAGTGGAGGAAGAGTTTCTAGAAGGATAACTAGTCTATAATCATGAAAGAATTAGGAGCAAATCTAATTGATTTACAACTAACCAAAACAGTCAAACTACCCCCTTGTTTCCAACCAATTGCTAACCAAATCTTGAAAAACAAATAATAAGATGTATTTCCAACCACCCTAAATGCACTAAGAAAGGCTGGAACATATGGTAATAGGGTGGAAAGCTTGCAAAGAGGCGTGGGACACAAGGAGGTCAAGTGGCTGATTGTATGTCATCCAATATTTTCTTGCTTCTATTTTTGGATTTTTCTCCATGAGTAGTAAATAGTTGGGCCATTAATCCAAAGAAGGAGTTTATAAATGGAGAAAGTATGACCTTTAGATGAAAATTATGATAAAAAAATCTCTAAGTTGGGGGCATGATTAGGCCTAAAATAGGATGACAACTCACAAGGTAAAGCTAAAGGGTGTAGCCATGTGTCATGGGAAAGAAATTGGGGTGTTCTCTGACTATGCATGGTGCCACCTCTATATATATGTGTGTGCGTGAGTTATCTGGTTCCCTTTTAGTCTATTCTCACGACAACTGAAGAGAGGAAATGAAGAAATACTCAACTAAACCCACTTACCTCACACAAACTTCAAAAGGAAGCTAGTTAAAGGGTTGAAGAATAATTAGTTCAACAATTGCCACAAACATCAAAGCAAGCTTTAGAAAAATTTATAAATGCACAAATTAACTTAATCATGGCATAGAATAAATGGTTTGATGATTGAATTATATTTGATATTTATTTGAACTTAATCTTTATTTATAGGTTAAATTGAAACATATAGTAGTTTGGAATGATTTTTGCCGTGAACAAATGCTAGAAAAGTTATGATACTTTAGAAATCTATTACATGATGTTATATGAATAGGATTAAGTGAAAATGTGAGGTCTTGATTTGAAAAAAATAATAATAAACCAACTCTAGGAAATTTCGTACTTAATAAGGTTATTATTGACAAATTCAACATCATTTAGTAAATCGAACATAACTCATTCGTTTGATATTGGATTTGAATAATTCAAGAGGCTGTGTAAAGCTAAGAAAAAGATATACAACTGTTATGTTTTGAGTTTTAAGATATAAAGACTTAATAAAGGACGAAACTGAAATTTAAGTGGCAGAACTGAGTTTATTATAGTAGGCTTTTATTTCATTGGAGAATTTCTTTTATTCTAAATTTTTAGTGACTTGATTTTAATTATTGGAATGATATTTTAATAATTATGATAAGTTTGGAAACTCTAATTTACTTGAAAAGTTTTCAAAAATCATTTTGCTAAGAATTTATAGAAGAAATATTAAGAAAAATATTTTAATATGCATATTGACTAAGAAAAATTTGATATGTTAAATATGTGAAACTCAGCTTGAGTTGAAAAAGCTAATTAAATAAAATACGATTTAGTTCTACATGATATTCGGTCAGCTTTGGTTTTGATAATATTTTAATATTATATTTTATTAAGCATTATTCGTTAAATTTTGACGTTACGAATTTATATGATGTAAATGCATGTATATATAATGTATGTTCTTGTGATATGTTTTTATATGTCACATGAATTATGAAAACATAGAACATGCATGTCATAAGCCTAAGTTATATGTATATTGCATTTCGTCACATATGTATGTCATCATAAATCATGACGTCTGTTTTAAGAAAAGTCCATATTATGTGTCGTCATAAATCATATCAAGCATTTAAGAAAATTTAATAAGAAAATATTCGACAGGGATGACGATACATAACGACTGTCAATGATACGAAATAACTAAGACCCGACAAAGACAGCGATGTGTAAAGCTTGTCGAGGATAAGATGTAAATAAAATCCACAATATAAGAAAGTAAATAAGAGTTTTAAGTATAAGATGATGAGTCCATGTAAGAGTTTAAGTCTGTATAGAAATTATGGTCATCCATATGCATGAGTCTCATAAGGCATTCATGAATCATGATAAATTAATTCATTATGGTACATATTATGTTATTTATATGCTCGAATGATGCATTTATTAAGTTATTTGTGTACTTATTGAGTTTTTTTTTTTAAATCTCACTTGTGTATTTCTTTTAGTTTTGAGAACTCAATCCTTACTGCAGGATTTGATAATGGGTATGAGTAAAACCCTAGTCACTCAAGAGACCTAGTAGAATCCTAAGAAGCCATCCGAGTACTCTCCCTAGAAGTTTTGACCAGTTAATAGAAATAAGGATCGGTGTTGATATGGAAAGAAATTTCAGGGTAGGAAAAAGGAGTCGTCGTGGCCATAAGAAGTTATTTGATAAGTCTTATAAATGTTGTGTATAAGAAAACTAATTGGGTTGCGTTTATGCATGTAAGGATACAATGGATGATGTGGATATTGTGATTTTTATACTACCATGTGATCACTAAAAATTAATTTTATTCAGAACTTTTCCGCTATAATTTATATTAAATTTAGAGAAGTATGGAGTGAGTAGACGAGAGTTATTTACTCTGACACTTTAATTTTCATTGAATTACGAACGTAAATTGGAGACGTTACATTGTAGGCGGGAATTTCAAGTGAGACTCTACCATCATCCCTGCTTACCATCATCTCTACAGTTCCTTATTCACAACCATTCAGTCAAATCATTTAAACATACCAAAAATCAAATCACATAAAAAATTAATTTTTAAATATACACATGATCTTGAGACTATGACATGATTTCCACATGACTTAAGCTTAAGTTACACTTAACTGGCGCACTCCTTTCAAAACTTACATATCTCTATAAAGAACTTTCATAATAACGGTGCACAATTTTTTGTAATATAACATTTATTTATTTATTCTCTAACCTTCATATTCAAATTACATAAACCTTCAAAAATAACATTTTACCATTACAACATGTACATGTAAACTTAATGCTTAACCTAAATTATCAAGTCCTATTAATATAGTTTATTCTTCCTTTCATTGTCACATTTTATCATATATATCTCATGCTAAAACCTAAATTACTACCTTAGAAAACATAAAAACATAATTTATTCCTTTAACAAACATATCATACACTCAAATAGAAAGACCAATCATATAATTATGCTAAGAATACTTGATATAGTTCAAAGAGTACTTACAATACCAACATCATTAGCATACACAAATGCATATACTATGACCATTAGATGTGAAACATGACTTATGCATGACATTTATACATGACTTATGCCTCATACTTCTTTATAAGAGACTTTTTTGCTTTTCATAAAAATAGAATTTCATGTTTTTTTTATTCTTATTGACATGTATTCAAAACTTATTATAAACTTGAAACTTTTCAAAAACTTTTCATATCTTTTCTTATTATTTATAAATTTACGTGTTATTCTTCTTATTCATATCTATTTTTAGACTAGCATTTCTTATCATACTTGTCATATAGGATATATTATGGCTCTCATATGTACCATGTGTTTCCTGTTGGTTATCGCATCATACTATGGTGAGTGCGTCGTAGTCATAGTCGTAATTCGTATGGCAGATGATAACACATTTGCCCTTTTTTGGTACCCAGCAGCGTTAGGTGTGACTATGCTCTGAAACCCTTTAAAAAAGAACCATCCGTGACCCGTCGACTGTTCTTCGTCGACCCAAAGGTTTCTACTCCATTTTTAAACACTTCAGAGTGGATAGAAGAGTTCCACTAGGACACTGTCCCTTCCCAGCTTTTGGGATTCTTATAAAATATTTCTTATTTTATTTTCTTTCAAAAAGCATGAATATCCAAAGGACATGAAACTTATCACTTGAATGGCATGCATGTGACATGTGACCTTCTTGCTTGCAACATATGGACTTCATGCATGTAACATGTGACTTTCACGTAAAGCATGTAAATCATAAAACATATGAGACATACATTTCTAAAGCTTATCTTAGCCATGCCACACCATGTAAATTTTATTAATTTCAAAGAATAACATATTTAGTTAAATCAAAAAGGATAACAAGTCAAACCACCATAATTCACATAAGTACACCGAACCTAGGTAGGATTTTCCCAACTCTAATATATATATATATATATATATATATTTCTTCACATATCGTTTTCAAGAAAACCATATTTATTTGAATATTATTAAAATAATCAAATTAGTGATTCAACCACCAAGAAACTTGACCAAACCCTAGGAGTTCCTCACTATCATTACTCATCTGTCAACTTTCTCCACTAAGAATTCAATCTTTCATTAATATTTCATCCTTAGAACACTCAAAATTCAAATCATCATTATATCTCTACTCAAGAGATGATTCCCTAAAATATTCATTTTTATATATATTCAAACCTACTATGGCTTAATTACCTTAGACCTCAAAGATGATATTTTTACCATTCCAAACATGCATGGTAAATTCAAGCCCTAGTTGAAATCCACAATGTATACTAATATGGTTTATTCTTCACCTCATGATCAACTTCCATCAAATAGATACTGAGTTAAGGTCTAGAATATTATCTTAACAAATCATAAAGAAACATAATTCATTCCTTCAACAAGTATGATAAATAATCAAATAGAATAACCTATGATATATTTATACGAATAATAGTAAGTTTGGTTCTAAGAGCACTTACACAATGCATACGACCATGCACCAAAATATCTAACAATCAACAAGCCCAACCATCAAATAATCACACAACAAAAACTTCATTCACCAATCCTACCAACCCCCAAACTCTTCGGACTCAATCTGGTACAATAAACCAAAATCAAATATTTGTTAATGCAAAATATATTTAAATCTCAAAATTTATTTGGAAAATACTTACAATGCGTTCGTTAAAAATTCTACAAGTTAGCGAAAATGCCAAGAGGCGATCCTGGGCCTCCACCAACGAACTCATTGTGACGTAACTTTCATTGCACCACGATAGATAAACACCATAAATAAATAAATATGAATACTGAAAATAATTAAACCGATTAGAATTAATCGTAAATAAAATCACATGTATAAAACATCACAATTAACAACAATCAATATGAACAAATATTTAACATAATTCAACGAAAATAAATCCACAATAATAAATTGAAAAACAACACTTAAATAATTTAATTAAATGAAACGATTAAAAACTTACCAAAAGCTTCTCAAGACGGCAAACTACGGCAAAAGAAACCGTGATTAAAATACTATTAAAATCTCATTTGAAATATTCGAATTATTAGGGTTTGAAGAGGAGAAAAAAAATTGAAGTTTGAGTTGTGGGAAAAATAGAACTTAAAATCAACACAAATGAAGGCTAGAATACAGTTTGAGAGTGATTTTCGGGGTGGGTTTTGTAAGGGTCGACGGGTACTATTTATGGGCTGAAAAAGCATGGGTTTTAGGCGCACAAGAATCACATGTGACACACCAAAATAAAGCAAAGCTGCTAAGGAATAGATTCCTCACCATTTTCGAGCAAAAAAAAGGGAAAAAACAGAGATAGGCCCGCGGTTTTGAAAGTGGAAACAAGGCATATGAAGCTCGGATCTGAGTTGAAAATGGAGGGAAATAATCATCTATTTACTGAGTATTTAATAGAACAATGCGTGGTTAAATTTAGCAGAAGAAAAGCTGGAAAAATCCAAGCTTGAAGTTACAGGTATGCAGCGATGGAAGCAGAGGAGAAAGAAAAGAATCGAAAGGAAGAAGAAGAAGGAGGAGGAGGAGACGTTGGTCTCGCGTGAAGGCCTGGAGTCATTAAATCTAAAGATTAAACGGTGCCGTTTTTTAAACAATTGGTTGGCTTACACGTGAATGTGAAGAAAGGCTTGGTTGTCTAATTTAATGGTTCAAACGACAACGTTTATGAAATGTAAAGGGTTTGGTTAAGTGTTTGTGGGCCGGCTATTAAGGATCCAAAACCAATAAAATCAAATATGTATAAAAAAAACTAACCTCATCAACAATATATAAATTATTATCAATAATTGGCGGTAGCGGCCACCCCCATTTATTCCTGTGAATAATTCCACCACTATTATTTTAAGTCTTGTACAATAATATATATAGTAATTTCAAGACTTATAAATATGAGTTTCAATCATTCTGAAATTCATAAGAAAATTTATATAAAACGAAAAAAACTTCAGTTCTTAAAAGTTTGAAATAGTTTATTTTATAATTCTCTTACAATAATAGTTTCTTTTTAGTTTTATAACACGTTATCAGCACGAATTTCTACCGATATTGAAGATAGTGGTCTTCTACTTCAAGTAAATTTTTTAATATATTATTTGCAATCTTTCAGATGAATATAAAAGGTAATATTGCTTAATATTACTTAATAAAATTCTACATTTATTCTCATAAATATGTGAATATATTTCTTAGATTTACAGATTTAATTTTGTGATTCATATATATAAAAAATCTCAACTCTTATAAAATTGAGATTCATTAATATTGACATTTCTAGAAAAAAAAATTATTTATCCAGGGTGTTTGATGAGATCTATTTAAATATAATGAATTTGGGAAATACAATCAAAGAAGAAAATTACGTGTCCCTACAAAACCATGTTGTGTATCTCACGGTGAAAAATCTTCTTATTATGTGAAATGATGTAAGGGAAAAATATGAGGACCAGAAGATGTAATCCTCCCAAAAGATCATTATGACTTATTGCACCTGAAGTTACAAGATTTTAAGAGTGGTAGTGAATATAATTTTGCACTATTTAAAATCAGCTCAATATTTAAAATTATGCAGTGAGAAGGTCACTGATGATGATATTTTTAAAAGAAGATATATATTATTTTTCATGTCTCGAATGTATTCCTGCAGCATTATCAAGAGCGAAAGTTTAACAAATATTCTGAATTTTTATTTTGTCTTTTAGTGATTGACCTAAATAATGAGTTAATAAATCACTAGTTACGTCCTATTAGTTTCACACAATTTTTTAAAGTAAATGATATTGGATTTACACCATATCCAGAAGTGAACAGTATATCCTTTCAAATGAACTAAGGGCGTAGATATAGTAGAAAAATTATAAAAGTGTGAGTTCCAAAAGCAACAATACTAAAGAGGATAATACTCTAAATATACCCTATCAGCAGATGTGATCCAATTCAGATAAGGGTAAAGGCCCTCAGAATAATTTTTCATAGAAAGATGAAGATGTTTGTCATAGATATGATATGACTGAACATTGATTTACTTATACTGAGTTTTTATCTATTATAGTAAAACTTTTTAATGTTTTATCATGTTTTGAAATATTGAAAATTCGGTACCTGAAGCACGACAATAAATTACTTTGGATAATAAAGTCTTGTCTCAATTTGATCCTCCTACAAATGAATGTAAATTAAAAGTTTAAATGATTATTCATTTATAAAGTGTTACAAATCAATTATCGAATGTATTTACTGACACTAAAAGTATAGTAAAATCTTATATTCCTGTTGTTAATGCTCCAGTAAGGACTGAAGTCCCTGAAGGACAAATTGTCAAAACAACAATAGGTGAGTCTAAAACATGCCTGAAGCGTGGAAGACTTATTGGTACAAAATATAAAATTCCCCGAAAGAAAATGATACAAAATGAGTTTGATATTCTTAAAGAATTCATACCCACAATACAGGCTACAAATATAATTGATGCTCCTGAAGAGGTCAAATCTTCTATTCTAAAACCTTCTAAAGAGGAACCTCCTGAAGAGAAAACTCCTTAAGAGTACAAACCTCCTGAAGAGGAAACTCCTGAAGAGTACCTCGTGAAGAGGTATTTTATGAAATGTTTTCCTCTGGAGAGGAACAGGTATATGAAAATAATGAGATCTTAATACATTTCATGAATATTGAAAAAATTATGGATAAAAATAAAACTATTGTCGACAATATATTTTCATATATGATAGCCCTTGAAATTATCAGAAGTAATGAATAAAGTGAGTCAAGAATCGTCGAAGAATGTCGACATAAAAATGATTGGCCAAAATGGAAAGCAACTATTAAAACTGAATTAAACTCGCTAGCAAAGTGAGAAGTATTTGGACCTATTGTCCAAACACCAAATTGTGTAATGCCTGTTGGATATAAATGGGTATTTGTACGTAAATGTAATGAGAAAAATGAAATTGTGTGGTACAAAGCACGACTTATCGCACAAAGTTTATTGCAGAAACCCGAGATTGATTATGAAGAAACATATTCTCCCGTTATGGATGCAATTACATTTAGATTTTTTATTAGTCTGGTTATTACAAAAGGATTAGAGATGCAGTTGCTGGATGTGATCACTACATATTTATATGAATCCTTAGACTATGACATATATATGAGAATTCTTGAAAGGTATAAAATGCCTGAAACATATAAAATGCTTGAAGCATATAAAATTCTTGAAGCATCTACAAGTACATCTAGAAGAATGTACTCTATCAAATTTCAAAGATCTTTATATGGGTTAAAACAATCCAAACGCATATAGTATAATTGCCTAAGCAAATATCTATTGAAAGAATAATTTGAGAATAATCCTATATGTCCATATGTTTTTATTAAGAAATCAGAATCCGGATTTGCCATTATTGCGATATATGTTGATGATTTAAATATTGTGAAAACTCCTGAAGAGATCTCAAAAACCGTTATATATTTAAAGAATGAAATTGAAATGAAAGATTTTAGTAAAACAAAATTTTGTCTCGGCCTGTAGCTCAAGCACTTGCCAAATGAAATTTTTATTCATCAGTTCATGTATACAAAGAAAGTCCTGAAGCACTTTTATATGGACAAAACTCATCTCCTGAATACTCGAATGATTGTTTGATCACTTGATGTGAAAAATGACCCATTCTATCCTTGTGAAGACGGTGAAGAAATTATTGGTCCTAACGTACCATATCTCGGTGCAATTAGATTTTTGATGTTTCTTGTAAATTGTAATCGCCCTAATATTACATTTTCAGTTAATCTGGTTGCAAATTATATTTTGTACTAATTCAAAGGTATTGGAATGGTATTAAACATGTCCTTCGTTACTTTCAAGGTATGGTTGATATGAGATTATTCTATTAACATGAATCAAGTTCATAATTGATTAGGTATACAATGCAGGTTATCTTTCAGATCCACAAAGAGGTAGATCTCAAATTGGATATTTATTTACTTATGGAAATATTGTTATATCATGGAAATCTGTCAAGTAGACACTATTTAACACATCTTCAAATCACTCAAGATTATTACAATTCATGAAACAAGTCGAGAGTGTATTTGGCTGAGATCAGTGATTCAACATATCCAAGAAAAGTGTGGTATTCTCATGATCATTAATAGCCTAACAATTTTATATGAAAATAATACTAGTATCATTCAAATCAAATGAGGATATATCAAAAATACGATCAAGTGATAATTTGGTAGATTTGTTCACAAAAGCATTACCAATTGCGACATTCAAGAAAATTATGCAGAAAATTGGAATGTAAGAATTTAAAAATCTATCGTCATGCACTTTCCAGGAGAAGTATATATTTTGAAAACTTGTGCTGATTGTACTCTTTTTTCTTCGCTAAGGTTTTGTCCTACTGGATTTTCTTTTGCAAGGTTTTAATGAGGCAATCTTAAAGCACTTGGCGGTACATAAGAATATTGTACTATTTTTCCTTCGCCATTAGTTTTTCTTCCCACTGAGTTTTTCCTTGGCAATGTATTAACGAGACAAATTTTTTATGAGTGGTCATTCAAGGAGGAGTGTTATGAATAATTAGAGGTGGCGACCGCCCCCCAATTATTTCTGTGAATAGCCCCACCACGATTATTTTAAGTCTTGCACAGTAACTTGCATAGTAATTTCAAGGCCTATAAATATGAGTTTCAATCGTTCTGAAATTCATAAGAAATTTTATATAAAACGAAAAAAATTTCAATTTTTAAGAGTTCTAAATAGTTTCTTTTATAATTCTCTTGCAATAATAGTTTCTTTTTAGTTTTATAACATAAATATATATATATATAGGCCCAAACCAAAACTACGACTAAAAATAAATCAAATCAAATAAAACACATTAAATCAAATACTCACGTAATAAAATAAATATATTAAATCCAAGCATTAAAACAAATGCATCACATTAAAAGAACAAGAAAAACAACTTAACTCAATATTTGAACATAAAAATAATGTAAAACTAATATTAGCAAATATTAGTTCCAATAACCCAATTATTTAAAATCATAGAACCAATAAAAAAAATAACATGAAATAAATCACCGATTGAAAAGGACTTAAACTCGAAAATATAAAAACAAAATCCATACACTGAAATAAAGTAAAATAAACAAATAATAATCCAAATAGAAGCACTCCACAAAAGCTTAAACTCAAAATTAATAAACTGAAATAAAGGCACCAAAATCCGAAAAAACGCAATAAAATAAAATGCTCAATAGATAAAATTAAACACAACAAATTAAAGTATAACAAAACTAAAACAATTAAGCCAATATAATAATAATATTTAAATAAAACAACATGAGCCATAATAACTACTAGTAAAATAAACCACCAATAAAAATAATAAAAATAATACGTAGGGTATATAAAACCTAGGGTCTCACAATATGAACTTGTTCTGAAACTTGTTCTTTACTACTTAAACTCAACTTCTTGGATTCTACATGGGTTCCTTAGAGCTATGTGTCCCTGTCGATTACTGCATTACAACATAAATATCTGCACCACCTGTAAGTATATTGTATGTGTGCATCTACTATAGACCCCATACCTTGAGTACCGTACTCACTGTGGACCCCTTTAGAACTGAAATGTGGCTCTATCGGTGTTAGTGTTTGGCGTTCTCTGGTGACCAGCTAGTTAGGCCCCTGCCCGCTACCTGTTGACAGTATTTTGTCGACTCAGAAAATTTCACACCTATTTAAATACTCCAATGTGACCAAAAGAGTTTCACTAAGATATTACTTCATCCTAACACTTAGAGTTGTGATTGACATGAATACCTTAACATGACTATTATCGAAATACACAAACTGTATTCAAGATTAAACGTGACTGGAATACAAAAGGATAAAATCTCTAATGTAACACAACATGACTTGAATGTAACTTGAAAGATATGACTTACTTGAGAAAGAAACATTTTTTAACATGGCATAACATATAACAACAACATACTTAAATGACATACTTGCGATGTATAGCAATACATGATAGAATATCTTATGTAATAGATAAATAATTCATGACAGAATAAATCTGTGTAACAAATAAATATGTAACGAGTTGGCATGGTACATACAATAACACACATACATACACTTTGGCTCCTTTACTTATCACCCACACACATTAAACTCATAGTGAGATAAAAGCTAACTTACCTTGATCTCCGTTTTTCTTAATCAAAATCAAGTGTGATCATGAGGAATTGAAAATAGTAATTTATAAAAGTTAGAACTTAATAACTAACAATTAGAAATCTAAAAATTACTAACTTAGAGTAAATTTACCATTTTATCCTCTACATGTAGGAAAATGACATTTTTACCCATAACTTAAGAATTTGCATCCTAACTACAAAATTTACATACCTCATGTAAATTTGCTCCTAAACTCAAATATAAATTCAGAAAAATTTAAAACTAAACATAACTATGAAAACTCTATAGAGGCCGAAACTTATATGACTATTTCTTTTGATTTTATTACAATTTCTCCACACTTCAAAACTCATGGTTAAACCAACATTTTTCTTCTAATGTAATCATAACCTAATAATAAGAGTAATAATGTTTTTATTCATGTACAATAGTCATAAAAATCACTAAAACTATACTTCAAGTTTTCGATTTTTCTTCTAAGTTCAAAAACAGATTTTTGTTTTTAATTTAGTTTAATCAACCTCTTGATCCATGATTTAAAAAATGTGATCATCGAACTAAAAAATCACATGGTTTAAAATTGTGTCATAAAACATATCCAAGATTTAAACTCAAGATCAATTGGCTAAAAATCAACCAAAACATGACTTCAACCAAGAACATCATCACTTTGGCCTATCCAAATATCACATGGTATAAAATTTCATATATTTGGAACTAACATCAAATAACTTCAAACTAACATTCTAACATGTATATAAAATGTTTAAGATCCTCCAATAAAATTATTAAAGCTACTAGAATATGTTTCAACCACAAAAAGATTCAAAATTACTCAAAAATAGAAAAACATTTCCCTTCTAGTTTTTATGTTTCTAAATCTAAGAAACTCTTTCATTCTAACATTTTAAAAATACTCAATAAAATTTTCAGACCATGATCTATCCTTTAGCCTGATCAAAAACTCCAAAATATAACATACTCTCCAATTTATCACCCAGCTTGATCTTTCTCGGGTTTAAACAACATTTGACTAACCAAATGAGCTTCAAATGGAATTAATAAGATATCCACGTAAAATAGATTTAAAAAAGAATAAATTTCATGAAGGAAGCTTTGTGATAAAACACTTACAAAAGTTTCGAATCAGGCATGCAAAACAACCTAGAAAATTTGCCCAAAAATGTGTTCTGTGCTCTTTCAAGGAAAAGTATAAAGAAGAGATGTTTTCAAGGGAAGTGGGCTTGAGACATTCTTATACAAGTTATGGTAGAACATAAGGTTCAATTAAAACCTAAGTTTCATTCTTATCTACCCAATAGAATAAACATAAATCAGCCCAAGATATTTTGTCATGGGTGGAGTGTAAGAATGAAATAGTGAGGTTGCCTTTAGCCCTTCATTTCATGTACCCCTTAGACCCTTTTGGACTAATCTAATCAGCCTATCGGTAGTGCAATTCTTAGCTAAAAAATATAATGCTAAATAACCAAATTAGTGGGCTTTAATAGGCCTCAATTTTGGACTTGATCTCACACTTTGTTTTCTTCAAATCCATCAAATGTTCTCATGGTGCGAAGTGTCTAATATTTTCATTAGGTGTGGCTAAGATCTCTTTCAAGTGTCCAAATAAAATTTCTCTAACTTAATTTGGACATTCTACAGGGTGATTTGGAAAACACTGCACTTGATATACTTATCAAGGTTACTATTTATTCCCAAAAAATGAATAATAAACTAAATACTAAAAACCTTCAATATGAATAATCAACCGAGTCTAATGACGCAGACCATAATGCATTACAATGCTTCTAACTACCTCAATTAACTAAAATCGCATTTCTAGCAACATATTGGGTGATAACATTGAATATGTTGATAGACTAAAGCCTATGTGATTGGTCGATTCGTGAAAACTTATGAGATTTTCATGAGGTTCCTAAAATCAATAAAAATTTCACTAATGAAATTTCTAATGGGCTGTTACATCCTCCCCTCCTAAAAAAGTGATTTCATCATCAAAATTAATGCAAGTAACAAACAATAAAGATAAAGAAGAGGTGTTTCTCACCAACCTATTGTCCATCATTGGACATCTCATCACTGGTAGGATCTGGTGGTGGTGCATCAATATCCGTCGGCATGTTTTGTGACGGTAAGTAGTAGAACGCATAATTCTCTAAATCATATGCCATACTGTCGTAGTAACTTGGTGGTCTGAAAACTATTATTGTAAGGAAACTCTACCAAAGATAATTTCTTCTCCCAATTTCCTCCATGATCTAAAACACAGGCACTTAGCATATCTTCCAATGTTTGAATCGTCCTTTCTATTTGCCCATCTATTTGCAAATGGTACAGACTCTTGAACTTCAAATGAGAACCCATCAAATCCTATAAACTTATCTAGAATCATGATGTAAAATGAGAGCCTCTGTCTGATACAATCGTCTTAGGTACTCCATGCAATTTGACAATCTCTACTATGTACACTCGTCAATCTATCTAGAAAATTCGTATTCTTTATGGGTATGAAGTGAGCACTTTTCGTCAAACGATCAAGTATCACCTAAATAGTATTAATTCCAGATGAGGTGCTTGGAAAACCCACTATAAAATCTATCGAGATATCCTCCCATTTCTCTTTTGGGATTGGCAGTGACTGCCATTCACTCGCCAACTTTTGATGTTTTGCTTTAACTAATCTACAAATAGAACAGTTGTCACAAACTCAGCTACGTCCTTCTTCATTCTTTTCCACTAGAAATGATGCTTCAAATCCTGATACATCTTTATACCATCAGGATGAGTAGTGTAAGTTGTGTTATGAGCTTCCTTCAGCACCTTTTCCTTTAACTTGTGGTTTGTTGGGATGATCCTTTGATTCTTATAACGCAAAGTCCCATCCTCTCTGAGACTAAAGTCCATTAGTCCTTTTGATTTCTCGATTTTCCTAACGACTTCCACAAGTTTACTATTTTCTTTTGACGGTCTTTTAGTTCTTCTCAGTCTAACAAAAGGAACTCTTGGACTACGGTGAGCAAAATTTCTTGACAATGACTCCTGATCAACATTTCCCTCATACTGCATAAGAGGGAATTTATTTCTGACAACAAAACAGATGAAGCTTCTGATCTGCTCCTACAACTTAAAGCATCAACAATCACATTGGCCTTTTTGGGTTGGTATTTGATGTTGCACTAATAATCACTAATTACTTCCAACCATCTTCTCTAGCTCATATTAAGGTTCTTATGATCAAACAGGTACTTGAGGCTTTTGTGATTCATGAAAATTTCACACCTCTCGTCATACAAGTAGTGTCTCCAAATCTTAAGAACAAAAACTACAGCAACTAACTCTAAATCGTGCGTAGGATAACTCTACTCATGATCCTTCAATTGATGCGAAGCATATGCAACCACTTTCCCTTCTTGCATCAGCACACATCCAAGTCCTGCCTTAGATGCATCACTAAACATCACAAAAGGCTTAAAAGGCTCCGACAGTGTAAGTACTGGTGTAGTCGAAAGTCTTTTCTTCAACTCAAGAAAGGTTTTTTTGCACTTAGAACTCCAAGTGAACTTCACGTTCTTTTTAGTCAAGGCGATGAGTGATCTGGATAATTGGAGAATCCTTCCACAAAACCTCCTATAGTAACCAGCCAGTCCTAAGAAACTTCAAATCTCATGCACACTAGTCGGTCTCTTCCAATTCGTTAGGGCTTCAACCTTACTCGGGTCCACTACTACTCCTCCATTGAATATCACGTGACCTAAAAATTTCATTTCTTCAAGCCAGGATTTGCGCTTACTAAGTTTGGCATAAAGCTTCTGGTCCTTAAGTATAGTCAAAGCCATACTTAGATGATTTCTATGTTCCTCCTTACTCTTCGAGTAAATAAGGATTTCATCTATGAATATGACAACAAAACTATCTAGATAAGGCTTGAATATTTTATTCATCATATCCATGAATGCGACTGGTGCATTGGCTAACCCAAACGGCATTACCAAAAACTCGAAGTGACCATACCTTGTCGTAAAGGCAGTTTTCGGTACATCCTGCTCCTTGACTTTCAGTTGATGATAACCGGATCTTAGGTCAATCTTTGAAAATACAGCTACTCCTTGCAGTTGATCCAACAAATCGTTGATCCTAGGTAATGGATACTTACTCCTAATCGTCACTTTGTTCAACTCTCTATACTCTATGCACATTCTCATAGACCCATCTTTCTTCTTCATGAATAGCACAAATGCTCCCAACAATGAAGAACTGGGGTGGATAAAACCCTTCTCTAAGAGTTCCTCCAACTGCACCTTAAGTTCCCTAAATTTGGTAAGGGCCATACGATATGGTGCCTTGTGAGATGGAGTTATGGCTAGTTCCAACTCTATCTCAAGTTTTGCTTCTCTATTCAGTAGTAAACGTGGTAACTCATTGGCAAAAACTTCATTCTTGCTGCCTAATTTAGGCATTCACCTCACCTCCACTCTGCTATTACTTTGCGATAATATTAGCTCACTCTATATGACTGTTAACCATGTCTTTCATGCTCGGAACAAGTACATTAAAATTCATTATCATTATATTCGTGAATGTGTCACTCTCAATCTCCTTCAGACTCGCATATCTCTACCTCTCATCAAATTGTTGATATTTTTACCGAGCAACTTAGACAGCCTATTCTTACTAATCTTTGAACCAAACTTGTCTTCGTCCCTCAGGATAGTTTGAGCGGTCATAATAACACAAAAGTCAAAGGAGTCAACTTACCATTTAGAAGACTCAACGCCATGATTCACTCAATGGCTACTCAATCTTCTCTCATGCAATAGCTACACAATCCTCCTCCATGATTCATGCAACAACTACAATTATGTTTTCCTTTTGTATCAATTTATTGTATTAGTCCTAGATTTCCATTGGTATATGATTACGTCCAAAGAATAATGCAGTAATTGTAGTTCAACTTTGGGGTGTTGATTTCATAGGGAGACAATTAAAAAAATAGTAGAATAGCAAAGAAACTAAAAAAAAAAATAATAAATGACTAATGAGAAAATAAAAATTGATTTTGAATGCAAATAAAAATTAAACTAAATAATTAACAGAAAAAGTAATCAAAGTTGACGAACAGTAGAGTGTCGAGAATCCTTTACACATATCCGGTATTTTAATTATTTTTAATTTACTGATAAATCAATTGAGAATTCAATTCCGTAATTCTCAATCGGAAGATATAGAATTATAAACCAAAAATTAAATCAAATGTAACTCTTTGAAAAATCACTTATCACTTTTAAATCACACAAATTAATATCCACATTGAGAAAATCCAACGACGACAATATATTCAGAAAGTGATATTGCAGTAGAAAATTAAATCAATATAGATAATCAATTGATCCAAATATAATCAAAGAACTAATCCATTCAAAAGAAAAAACACGACTAAATCCATAAACGAAATAAATTTTATGACTATTTGAAAAAGAAAACATCAACAATATATTGAAAATGATAAAACAAAGAGTTTTAATAAATTAAAATCAAATACATAAATTAAAAATAAATTAAAAATACCATCTAATGTGTAAATTCATCTCTAACCCTACTTAATAATTTAGTTATCCATAAACATGATAGACAACAAAATTCTAAAAAGAAAAATGCAATAGTCGGCCATGAAATAAATTTGTTTTATCTCTGTACGTCGGCGTTCACGTTCGTGTATGGTGCGGCACTGCATGTAACACTCCCCTTATATATTTGTCGTCCCTTCAAAATTGAAAGAGCCGTGTTCCATTGTGTTCCCGCATGAGCCATCAATTTCCATCCATTACCGTGCATGTCATTGAGGTGTTTTGCAAAGTGATAACGTGGGCCCAAGTGAATGTGATATGAACTTATGAAGTGGCTAATGAAGCCCAAGAACCATAAGGTGCACCTCTTTTGAACTAAAGTGGATCATGCGTTTATACTTTTGACTTGCCTACGCATGGGCCTAAGTAGTAGCATGCATTTTTACTTATATTGTCATGCATCTTGTTCCAGGCCTTAATAATTCTTTTTCACTCCTTCAATCAAAATAAAAATGGAATAGAATAAAATAACAAAATAAAATAAACTAAAGAAAATAAAAATAAAAGAAAACAAATAGTACTTAAAAATACTGCAATGTAAATAGAAATCTAATTCAATAAAATAAGTAAAATCCAATTATTTCTATTTTTATTCTTTGCAATTTAATCAAATATTAGGATATTTAGAATGCACTTTCACGCACTCATCACACCTTCCAACTTACTCATTACTAGTCTCTAGCAATTTCCATGCAAAAGAATGATAAAAGAGACTAAAGACCATCTCACACAAAAAACTACTAAGTCATACTTTTCATAATCACATATAACAGCAATCTTTGGAACCCAATAACCCAATCGCAATTATTCCACATATAACAATCCACAGAGTGTATGTGTATTCCAAACTATATCCATCTAATATCAAACCCTAACACATGCAACATCAAGAACATCTTAAGTAAAATGTTCAACTCCATAACTCACGGATATAATAGTATTTCGTGTAGGGGTTCTCTTTATGGAATTAACAATGGGTGTACACATACTCTCATGAAAAATTAGGCAATTATGCATTAAGCAATAAGCAAATATTGATATTATGATAAGAACACTAACAAATGAGAATTCCACCACTCCTTCCACAGGCTTACTTAGGATCGGAACGATCAATACAAAAAGGTTGTAGTATAACCGGATTAAGGGCTATATGAAAAAAAAGATAAAAAGAATTATAAAACTTCCAAGTACATACCAAGGAAATTTTATTAAAGATTATAACAAACCATGCTTTTCACTTGATGTACTCTTCAACTTTTCAAATCATCGAATAATACTTTTCTTTCTTCTTCAACTTTTTTCTTTTTTTTTTTTCTTTTTTATCAATCTTTTTATTTTATTTTATTTTATTCACTCAATTTAACACTTTGCACTTATACTCTTCCTTTTTTCTCTTTTCTTCTTTTTTTATTTTATTTTTTATTTTTACAAAAGAAAAGATGTAAATTCCACACCTAGTACACACATGGAAGCAATAAGGGTAGGAAATCAGTGTATAATCTATACTCAAATATGGAGAGGTATGGATGATGTGGGCATATGAAAAAAAAAGAAGCTATGTGTTTGTTGGCTCAAAATTGACTACTAAAGGTCTATGATGAGAATGGTTAACTTGAAATGCTCAAACATTAATCCTAAGTTGACCTTCGTCATATCCCAAGTATATCCACCATCTTACCACAAACCATATAATGATATTATCAAAAGAAGTGCCCAATTCAACAAATCAATAAACGCTGACCACAAGTTTTGCATTTGTAAGCCCTTAATTCTCTCCAAAACTCACATGAATATTTAAACAAAAGAGTTCTATAGCTACATGTGTCAAACCACTATCTTACCATAAAGTTTGGATAAGTGCATTAAAAGTTCTGTGAATGCCTCAGCAAAATGATTAAGATGGGTTTGTTGAATTTACCAAAATGACCATGAATGAGCATGAGTGCGCATATGAAATGGTGTTTGTGTTATGCATTTTGTTTTTTATTGATACATGAAAATATGCTACAGAGTTCTAACAAATATCATTTCCACCCCCCAACTTAAATGAAACATTGTCTCCTCAATGTTTAAAAATCAAAACTGAAAAGGGTAGAATACACCTGATGTAGGACGTGGGTGACTCGCTAAGCACCAAAGATGGCAAACTGAAATGACAAACTGACACTAACCTGCAAACAAAAATAAAGAAAATAATAGCAAACAAAAAGAAAACAACCAAAAATAATAAAAAAATAAACGAAAACAAAATAAAATAAAAAAAATAGTTGATGGTGTGGTCAAGGTGGAATGTCTTCCACTTCTGAAGCTGCCTCTTCTGGGTCAAAAATAAAATATTTTTTAGTCCAATAAGCTCGATACTCAAGGTCCACAGATAGGTGGTAAGATTTCAAATCAACTCTTGGTACTTCTTCACTTTTCTTAGGCAACTCTTCAAATTTCGGTTGCCAAACCTATGTGCCATGATCCTAAGTTATATAAAAAATTGCACAAATATTAACCACATTAGATGAATCATTAATAGAATTAAACTCAGAATTAACAATGAAATACTCAAGAGGATCAGAATCCAAGTTGTGAAAACTTCCCTGTCTATGAGTGAATCAATCATATATGTCTGGTGGCACTCGTCATCCTCTTCTAGTTGTTTTGCAATATGGAAGAAGTTCACCTCAAGAGTCATATTTCTAAAAGACTGCTTCATGAGCCAATTTCTACAAATAATAAGAGCATTAGCAGTGGTAAGGAAATGCCTAACTAAAATCAAAGGGATTTTAGATGTGGTATCAACAACAGAGCTAGTGTCCAAAATTAGGAAATCAACAGGATAATAAAATTTATTAATTTGAAATAAAACATCATCTACCACACTCCGAGGTATTTTGACTGAACAGTCAGCCAATTGCAAACCACATAAGTAGGTTTGATTTCCCTAACCCCAGCTGCAAATAAATAGAATAAGGCATTAAATTCACACTGGCTCCTAAATCTAGTAAACTTTGCCCAAACTCTTGATTTCCAATGCTGCATGCAATGGTTGGACACCCAGGATCCTTGTACTTGGGAGGGATCCGCTGCTCAATTACTTGCTCTATTAAGAATGCTATTTTTTTCACATGATGCTTTATCTTAACTGTACACAAATCCTTGAGAACTTTTATGTAAGTAGGAACTTGTTTAATTACATGCAAAAGAGGAAGGTGGACTTTTACCTGCCTGAGATTCTCGAAGATTTCATTGTTAGGATCCATAGTTAGCTTGCTTGATTTCAAAACTTGAGGGAATGGTACCTTAACGTGACTCTTTGTCACCTCTGGTTCCTTGGGTAGCTCGGCAGCACTACTATCTCGATCCTTCTCCTCATCCTCTGATTTGTCCGTTGTTGGGATGTGTGACGACTTACCACTACGAGTCACAATGGCGTTCACATCCTTCAAATTTTCTTGCGCCATGTGTTGACCATGGGGTGTGGATTGGGCTTGAGAAGGAAACTTACCTCGCTCAGTCACACTCAAGGAACTCATAGTTTGGTCACTTGACTCTTTATCTCCTTGTTTTTTTCCACAACCTGTGTAATCAAAGATTCAAACTTTTAGTTAGTCTTGCTTTGTGCCTCAATAAAAGCATGTAAAGTGTCTTCTAAAGGACTCCTAGCAGATGAAGGTGCATGATATTGTACAGGGTATGATCTAATGGGTTGTACAGGCTGTGCAAGTGGCTGGTTTTCAGACTTCCAGCTAAAATTAGGGTGATTACACCACCCTGAATTGTATGTCTCAAAGAAATGTGTTATTGCTTATTGTACATACCTAAGACATTACATTATTTCTCATACAACTCTCTTATCCCAACAAATGTAGGACACTCTTAAGTAAGGTGATCTACCATGCCACACACAAAACATAGTCCAAAAGACTCTACATGATTAGCCAAGTGTGTTGCCTTTAAGTCCTTAGCCTTTAGCAACTCTAACTCCCTAGTAAGTACCTCAACCTTAGCCTTCAAGTTATCCTTCTCCCTGAGATGGTAAATTCCACCACCATTTAAATTCCCTGCAGGTTATGACCTATTTGTACTCTCAGTTGCACTAGGTCCAGTCCAAGTATGAGCTTTTTCAGCAAGCTCATTAAGGTATTCTATGACCTCATCAGGATTTTTTTGTAAAAACTCACCATTACACATCATCTCCACAAATTGGCACTCTCTAGATAAAAATAACTCACTAGACGCCAACTCTCATACACATAGCGAGGACACATACTCAATAACTCATTAAATCTCTCCCAAGACATATACAAAGTTTTACTGTCCTTTGTGCAAAAGTGGAAATTTGTCTTTTCAAAGCATTGATCTTGTGTTGGGGAAAGTATTTATTAAAGAACGCCTAAGTCATCTCATTCCACGACCCAATAGATCGTGGTCTCAGCGAGTATAGTCAACTCTTAGCTCTATCACTCAACAAAAAATGAAATAACTTAAGTCTCACAATGTCATCCATTGCATTCTGATTATGAAAAATTGCAACTACCTCCTCAAACTCTCTAATGTGCACATATAGATTTTTATTTTCCAACTCATGAAAAGTGGAGAGTAACTGTATCATCCTTGTTTTAACATCAAGTTGACGCGTATTGGGTGAAAACATGGTGCATGATGGCATGGCTGTGCGTGTAGGGTGGAGGTAATCATGAAGAGTCCTAATGGGTTGATCCTCGTGTTCACTCATATTTTCAGAAGTAGGAGGACTATCAAACCAATGAATAGAGAAATTAGACTCTGAATCTGACTCTAACACAAGTCTACAAGCAAATCGACCTAATGCGTTCTTGTACCTATTATGCATGCAAGATAACAATAAAAAGTGAAAAACAAAATGCAACACTAAAAAAAAAAACTATGAAAGAGAAAATTTAAAAAAAATAATGCAACAAGTAAAAAGAGGGAACGAAGTTACCGCCTTTACAAATTGTCAAAAAAAAAATTATCTAACAATTCTTCTATTGTATCCCAAGCAACGGCACTAAAATTTGATTATACCCAAAGAATAATGCGGTTATTGTAGTTCAGTTTTGGAGTGTCGATTCCACAGGGAGACAATTAAAAAAATAGTAGAATAGCAAATAAACTAAAAAAAAATATTAAATGACTAATGAGAAAATAAAAATTGATTTTGAATGCAAACTAAAATTAATAAATAATTAACAGTTAAAGTAATTAAAGTTGACGAACAGTAGAGTGTTAGGAATCCCTTCCACATATCCGGTATTTTAATTATTTTTAATTTACTAATAACTCAATTGAGAATTCAATTCCATAATTCTCAATCGGAAGATATAAAATTATAAACCAAAAATTAAATTAAATGTAACTCTTTGAAAAATCACTTATCACTTTTAAATCACACAAATTGATATCCACATTGAGAAAATCCAACGACGACAATATACTCAGAAATTGATATTACAGCACATAATTAAATCAATAGATAATCAATTGATCCAAATATAATCGAAGAACTAATCAATTCAATAGAAAAAGCATGACTAAATCTATAGACGAAATAAATTTTATGACTGTTTGAAAAAGAAAATATCAACAATATATTGAGAATGATAAAACAAAGAGTTTTAATAAATTAAAATCAAATACATGAATTAAAAATAAATCAAAAATATTATTTAATATGTAAGTTCATCTCTAATCCAACTTAATAATTTAGTTATTCATAAATATGATGGACAACAAAATTCTCAAAAGAAAAACGCAACAGTCGGCCATGAAATAAACTTGTTTTGTCTCTGTACGTCGGCGTTCACGTTCGTGTATGGTGCAGCGCTGCATGTAACACTCCCCTTATATATTTGTCGTCCCTTCAAAATTGAAAGAGCCGTGTTCCATTGTGTTCCCGCATGAGCCATCAATTTCCATCCATTACCATGCATGTCATTGAGGTGTTTTGCAAAGTGATAACGTGGGCCCAAGTGAATGTGATATGAACTTATGAAGTGGCTAATGAAGCCCAAGTACCATAAGGTGCACCTCTTTTGAACTAAAGTGGACCATGCGTTTATACTTTTGACTTGCCTATGCATGGGCCTAAGTAGTAGCATGCATTTTTACTTATATTGTCGTGCATCTTATTCCAGGCCTTCATAATTCTTTTTCACTCCTTCAATCAAAATAAAAATAGAATAAAATAAAATAACAAAAAAATAAAAATAAAATAAAGAATAAAAATAAGAAAACAAATAGTACTTAAAAACTCTTCAATGTAAATAGAAATTCAATTCAACAAAATAAGTAAAATCTAATTATTTTTATTTTCATTCTTTGCAATTTAATCAAATATTATGATATTTAGAGTGCACTTTCGCGCACTCATCAGTACACCACTCTTGTATTGATATATTTCCGATATTATATAACTTAATGAAAGACTCTCAAGCTCTCACATTTTTTTGAGGCATTTCAACAAACACTTTTTGCAAGTTTTCAATGTGATGTAATGAAAAGTCTTGTGAAAATGAATGAAGCATCAAGTGACGAGCTAAAATACTAGAATAACAAGAATCCCTCAAAGTTCTGAACTTATTGCCCCAAATCTCACATTACTTGATTTTGCAATAATTGTGTCTTCACTACAAGAAAAACAGGTTTTTGAGATCAGTTATATGCTGCGAACATGAATATTTGAGACAAAAACAATACTGTTTTAGTCTTAAATAATCATGTTCACAGCATATAACTGGCCTCAAAAACTTGTTTTTCTTGTAGTGTTTGCCGAAATGTGTTACTACAAACTCTACCTTCCGTCAAAGTTCTAGATTCTGTGATCTAGTTCTCAAGATTTGGTCGCACAATAATCATCTCCACATTCCTCATGCTTTAGCAACTATTTTTCATGAAAAAATTCCCTTAACTAACGTCTTTTTTTTTCCTTTTCTTGTTGGCCACTATTTTATAACTATCAATGACACTTCAAATACATAATGGATACTAAGACACGTGTATTAAGACTATAGTCCAGATTCGGTTTGTGAGAGCACTAATGCGATGCTTACGGGCACAAATTAAGCATATATATACACTACAAGTTTAGTTAGCTTTATATATATATATATATATATATATATTAGGTGATAAGCAACGTGCAAAAGCACGTTGGCCTAGTTGGATGGAAGAGATTTAACAGAAACAAATATTGTAATTTTTAACTACCAAGAAAAAACACTAATGCATGCCACAAGACAACCCTACCACCAACCAACCCTCCTTTCATTCACTAAAGCAATCTTCAAAAGCCAAAAGAAATTAATAATATCTATTATTTTTATTTTTATAAATTTTTATACAAAATATAAATTTTAATACACCTTTTTTTAATTTTGATACACTTTTTTTAAAATTTTAATTTCATTTTTTAAAATTTTAAATTAATAATAATATTAAAAAATAAATTAAATTTATTTCAACTCCCCTCCATCTTACCATTGAAACAGCGCCCAAATCAAAACGTAACAATGGAGAGAGACCAAAACGTAACAATGGAGAGAGACGACTCAGACGAGTGACTAAATATATCTAAAGAAAGGAAAAACCACTGCCGGCACTCTTTGCATGGTATCATTGCTTACGTGGCACGATAAATTTTTAACATTTTTTTTTTCTAAAATACTTACGTGGCACGATATCATTGCTTTACCCTTTGTAGATGCATCTCTTTGCAATCGTAGTAGATGTGACTGAAGCCAGTAAAGACAACTCATAGTAGATGTGACTCGACTCAATAAAACATTGATGCCCTAGGAATGGAGTCTTGGCATAGAGCCTCTGCGTGCTTGATTCCTAAAACCCAAAAAAAAGATCAGCAAGTACCTCCATGCAGCATGCTACATTTTCTTAGGAGGTTGTATGTGCTTTAATCCGACCTTTCATGTATTCTTTAATAGTCACCCGTCTAATATTATCTGATAATGAATTCTTTTATTTGAGACAACTTACTCTGCATAAATATAACAAAGGCACAAAAACAGGGCTATATCAACGAAAAATATAAAATGCTCAAAGCCCCAAAACAAAAAGGTATCTCCCAAAAAAGATAAAACAAAAAAGAAAAAAAAAAGCAAAGAAAGGAAAACAGAAAAGTTGTCCTAGTATCTATGTGACAACTCACAACAGTTTGCAACTCCTTGCTATCAACACATTACGCATTCCCTTATAAATCAGTTCTGCACCATGCCATCTTCGGGTATGTTTAATCACGCAGAGGGAGTAAACTAATGGTTTTTTTTATCCAACTTAAAATAGATTTTCCAGCTTCATGAGACCATGGTTCCCACGTTCAAAATAGATTTTCCAGCTTCCATGAGACCATGGTTCCCACGTTCCCATTTGTATATTGCAAGACCGCTTTGTCATATGAAGCTCGTGTTTTCCAGTGTCCCCAAGGCGGCAGAAGCACTCCGCGCTTTACTGTCAAATCCTAGCTAGCCTTGCATGCAGACGCAAAATTATTAGCATGTCATGCCAATTTATCACTTGCATGCACCCGAGCCCGGCCGGGATTAAGAAGCGATTCTGACATCTTCCATCCGTACCACAAAAAAGGAAACGCTTCAGATAACATGCATTTTAAAAAGGCGTGCTTATCATATCCAACAATCAGATTAATACAATTTGGCATGGTGATTAAACCCAAGTCCAAATAGGCATAAGCTTCACGGAAATCGATTTCCCCCATCCCCGCCCCCTTTTTTTCAACTTGTGCTTAGTGTCGTCAAGATCTTCGCCTATGAAAAAAGTATAAGAAATTCAAAACTGGCTTCTTTTAGAAGTTGAAAAGGCTTTACCCTTTCCAATTTGAACACATCAAACACCCTTGTAATAACCAGTTCAAAGCACCTTCAGGGTCTTTGGAATCACTTGCAAGATTAGTACTGGAAATATGAGGCATTGGAACTATTATTTGGTTCAGAATTTTGCACTCATCACCCAAGAGAGCAGTTTTTAACGTTATTCAGGAAACAGAGCCCAAAAGCACTCCTTCGCCTTCCTCGATCCTTAAGCTTCCTCGATCCGTCAGCTTCCTCGACCCTTTGCCTTCAAGGGGTCCTTTTCTTTCACAAATGAGAGTGTGTGCTGAGCTCACATACGGAAAACACATAAAACGTTAATGTTCTCAAACGAATTTAAACGAAAAACAACAAAAACCATTCTTTGCCGGATAGCGGTGACCGGTTCTCGTGGTGATTATTTATCCCCTCCACAGTGAATGGTAAGTCGTAGACTTTTTGCTCGTTCGGGTAGCAAAGCTCGTAGCAAAAATGACTTTTGGATAGCAAGAAAATGGATTTTGGCTCTGGAGAGAGAGAGAGAGAGAGAGAGAGAGAGAGATGAGAGGACAAACTTGTGAGTGAAAAAGAAGAAAATAAATGATGATTGACATAAAAGATTATTGATGCCTACCCTAAATTCTCGTTCTTATTGACGTTTTTGTATTGAAAGAAAAGACGATTCGACTGCTACTTTGTAATCGATTTTCATGAACAAATGGAAAAAGTTATTTATTTCACTGATGAACGTTAAACAAACAATTTGTTGTTACATCTTTATATATATAAAGATATATTATATCTTCTAATGTGATTATAAAAAGGAATTTGTTGATTTAACGTTTTCAATTTACGTTGTTTGTATTTTTAATGAACGTCCATCTGTATTGAATGTTAGCCGTGTTTGTCAAAAAGAAAAAAGAAAAAATCAGTAGTCATGAAAGAAGTCCGTCCGCATTCCTCTGCATCTTCTCTTTTCTCTTCAAACCTAACTATTTCTCAGACTTTGGCCTCCAGAGTAAGGGCAAAAGCTCATCAAAGATTCAGATATACATTTGCTTGACCATGTTGTTTGCAAATCTACAGATGAAGATCAAGAAAGCAACAACGGAGGTCCTCCCCGCAAGAAACTTCGTCTCACCCAAAAACAGTCCGGCTTCTCGAAGAAAGTTTCAAACAAAACCATACCTTAAACTCGGTAATCATCCTACTTCTTCTTTTATGTACAATCTGATCTACTATTTATTCTTTGATTGTTCTGTTTGTGCAATGTAAAGATCTCGAATAAAGTTTCAGACAAACTTGCTAAATTGGAAAACAATACTTAGATAATTTAATCAAATTAAACGATTAAAACCTACCAAAAGTTCCTCCAGACAGTGAACTACGGCGAACGAAACGGTGATTAAAACACTAATAAAATCTCACTTGATATTTTCAGAATAATAGGGTTTGAAGAGGAGAAAAAATCAAGTCTGAGTTGTGGGAGAATGGAAGCTCGAAATCAACCAAAATGGAGGCTAGATCACGGCATTGAGAGGAGTTTTCGGTATGGGTTTTCCGCAGGGTTTGGTGGCATTTATAGGCTTGAAAACGCGGGTTTTTGGGTGGGAAAAATCACGTGAAAACTCACCAACACTGAACCAAGACAACCACGCTGAAAAGGGAGAAGAATCATCAGCTTTTCAGATGAAAAACTGGTGGCAAAACGTGGCTAGAAGCTCACGGTTTCAATCCATATTCTGGGCACGTACAGCACAGATTGGACAGAAAAACAGAGAGGAAATGTTCATCTACACACAAGGAAAAAGATGGAATAACGCGTGAAGGAAATGAAGATGAAAAAGACTGCAAAGATTCAAGCTTTAGATCACGGGTAAACAGCAACGAACCATAGGAAGAAGAAGAAGAAAAGAGGAAGAAGGAGCTAGTACGTGCGATCGATGGCCAATAATTCATTTAAAGAAAGGCCAAAACGGTGCCGTTTGCAACAACTTAAAGGAGCCGACGCATAAGCAAATAAAATGGCCTGGATTCATCTAAACAAAGACACCAAACGGTGTCGTTTAAGCAAGTGAAAGAGGCTGGTTTTCAAACCATGGGCTGGGCATTGCTAGGGGCTTGGGCTTGGGTTTAAAACACTTAAATCCAAAACATAAAACACAACATATATACACCAATAAGTCTTTTTATGACACTTTTACAACTCATTTAACAATTAGCCAATGCAATCATACTACTTCATTAAAATTGAATGTTAATTTTACAAAACTAACCTTCATTATATATAAAATTGGAAAATAGTTATAAAAGAGTTGTAAGTTGATCATTTCCTTAAAATTATACTTATAGATACCTATGTAACCTTATGAAATATATATCTTAAGACATGTCTGTATATACAGAAGAGGAAGTTCATTTCTCTCAAAATCCAAGACACATATTAGTCTGTCTCGGAGCTCCTACATTGTTGTCATATAACTTGGTCGAATTCAATATTGCATGTCTTTGGATATTATGCATGTGTCTGTCTTTGTCTCTGTCTCGGTCTTTGATACCTCATCTCCCCCTCCCCCCAAAATAAATATGATATTTGATGTCTTAATTCCTATAATAGTTAGCTGAGATTGGGAATCTGGATGTAATTTAATGTATGACATGTTTATTGTTGATCTAATAGGCCTAAATTATGACTTGTTAGCCCATGGTTCTAATGAGCCATGTATTTTTCATCTTCTGCTGTTATTTGAGGGCAAGATCTTATAAAGGCCATTTGATAATGGAAAGGTAAATTTACTTATAATAACGTTATAATAATTAAGTAGAAGAAGAAGAAGGTAAATGGATTTTTTTTTTTTTTAATATATAGAGTTTTTCCAATGTGAGGTTTTTTCTTCTCAACAATTGTTAGGTCAGTACTAGCATTGAACCTCATGATTATTAAGAAACCAGTAGTTTTAGTCAAGACCTATGTATATAGGACTATATAATCAACGATATGTTTTCGGGATGTTGATTTGTTCTTTATGCTAATCTGTTTTAACTCTCTGTTTTAATCGGGCTAAAAAAGTTGTGCTTCTCTAAAAAATATGAATCTGATGATTAATATGATGTTAATGTCATATTCAAGTTTTTATATTGGAATAAGGATCTGATATTTACGGATATTCCATATTTGTAAATGATTATTGTTAACCCAACAACTGTTGCTTCTCTGAGGAAAATTAACCTGATATTGAACATGATAAAAGATTTGGGTAATAGTTACCCAAAAGTATTACGTCGTTATTAATCAAAAAAGTAGTTCTTAATAAAAAAAGTAAATTCGTAAAAAAAAAAAAAAAAAATTGAGCAAACGTGTTTTGTACGTTGCTTCCATCTAATGTATATATATATGTACATTCTATTATAATAAGTAACTACCTAATGGCTATTTAACAAATTTTTTCATTTTTTGTTAACTTTTATTATTTTCTCTATTAAATTTAATGATCACTTAACACGAAATATTTAAAATAATAGATATGATGTATAATTTTAAACGAGATTAGTTAGATATATAATTTTAAATTATATCTCAATTATAAATTTAGATATATATTATAATTTAGATAATATAAATTATTTTGTTTATTTAAATTAGATAAGTTATAAATTATAAATTTGAATAAATTATTCTATTTTTTTTTAGTCCTTATATAAATGATCACTTTAACTTCCGTACAGATTGCTACATTTTTCAATTAAATTTGAATATTGAATTTAAAGAGATGATTAAGTTGTCACTTCTATCATATATACTTTAATATTTAATATTGTTGTATAATTTTTTAATATGGTGAGATATAAGTTCTATGATATTTAAATATTTAATACTATTTATCTTTTTCATGTACTGAATCATCTAATCAAATATAATTTGGGATTTGTACTCTTTGTATATCTACTGGTCATTACCCATTACATATTTTTATTGTTGACCATGATAAACTTGCTAATTTTTATAACATTTACCTTCTATTGAAGATTTATTTTAAACCAAGAATCTCATGGGAATATTTAATACTATGCATATTCTCTTGAATGGAATCATCTATAAACTAAACTGAAGGAGATTAGTATTCATTTAATTAATATTCAACTTAATTAATTTATTTTCTCGAATACAAGAATTTAGATTTACATTTCAAAATCTAAGATTTCTAAAAGCTTAAAATCTTAGTTGGTTTTGTTGCAAATCTATATCCAGTTTAATATGTGATTAAATAGTAAATATGGATTAAAAAGACCTAATTAATCTAAGTCCTTTTTCCGCAAATCCCGTCATTTGATAATATTATTAAACATATTTTTTTTCTCATCATTATTATTATTATTATTACTTTTAATATTTTTAAAGTGATTTTGATTCTCGATTTGAAGCTGATTAATATATTCTTTAAACTAGACTTTCTACTACATATATAGTCATTATCTAAACTATTTTAATTCAAATTTTTTATAAACCATCCTCTATTTTGGACGTCTAATTAGAAATTGAATCTCAAGTGAAACACTTCAAAATTCTTATCTTTTTAGTATTTGAATCCTTATAGAGTGATTAATTCTTAAAATCTAATCCTAATTTGAGTATAAATGAAGAGAGAGAACTCAAAAGGGAATATGGAAGGTTTTTGAGCTCTCATCTGCTTCCTCTCTCGTTGAAATTGGAAAAATCTCAACATGGTTTTTATTCCCTCGCAATTAAGTACCCAGTTCAGTACTACAGCCCTATGACAACTCTAATCAATTAACTAGTAGAAAGGGATTTGTTAAATAAAATTCGTACTATAATATTTATTAAATATTGGATCCATGATGTTGTTTAAAAACTTTATAGAGATAACAATAAATATTATAAGACCCACTTTATTTATCTATTTCTCTCCCACTAATTGCCATGAATTTGACAGAATTCTTTTCCGTCTCTAATTAATTTTAGAAAAATAAATTTTCTGCAATAAAAAAAAACCATATTGCATAGGATAAAAAAAAATTCCCTCAAATTAATACATGAAATGAGTCCTACATTATTTAATAATACGATATATGTAAGTTTTCAAGTATCAATATTAAATACTCAATAAGTATTGTAGAACCTATTTTATAGATCTATCTCTCACTCAAAATTGATCAATTAAAACTTAAGAAGATTTTTTTTTTTTAAAGAAGAAAAGATACTTTCCATTAAACTCAAGAAGTGGTTATAGACTGTATGTTTCCTCGACTAACATCTAAAACAACAACATCATCTTCTAATGATAGAGTGCTCGTGCAAGTTTATGAGCGTACTATGACCTGTTCTTCTAACAAATGAGGCATTCCATTTAGATAATAAGGCTAGTCTAATTTTAGTGTCACTAATTATCATTTGCACCGTATCCCATCTATTTAGATGTTGATCTAGGCCTTTGACAATTTGATAAGAGTTACCCTCTAGAATAACATATTTGCATCCCATTTCAACAGCTAGCTCTGTAGCATAAAGGGCTCCATGAGCCTCAGCAAGCAATGGATCAAAGAGACTAGTTTTTGAAAAAAAAAAAAAAAGGCAATAATTACCCTGCTCTCATGATCACGAGCCACTAGACCAAATCTAACCCTGCTTGTTTCCTTACCTAATGCAACATCCCAATTGAATTTTATAACACCTGTAGGAGAAGGAACCCAGTCAATAATCCTTTCTGTTGAATATCGAATATGTATTAAGGCCAGGTTTGTTTTCAGAGATAAGATGAGATGAGATGAGATAAAACTTAAAAAAAAGAATAAAATATTATTGTAATACATATTTTTAATATTAGTTTTGTTTTGGAATTTGAAAAATGTGGTTTGAAATTTGAAAAAATTAAAGTTTTTATTATATTTTGTATGGAAATTTGAAAAAGTGTAATAATGAATTAGATATGTATTGTTGGGCATCTTGAAAATCCTTAAGTGACTTTTCTGCTAACTTTATCAACACTTTTGAGTGAGTGAATTGGTTCTTGAAGATAATCTGTTCCTCCTTTGCCAAATACTTCTAGCAATTAGTGCAAATAATTCCATGGTTTCTTGGTTACTATTTATACTTAGGGCCTCCACCAATTCAATAGATTTTTCTGACCTGAGAGCACTTTTTTGCAATCTAGAGTGACTCCAAACATCCATTGTAGATGGGCAATTCCAAAGGATGTGTATTACTTTTTCACATCACTTAGACATATAAAACACTTTGCATTATCACATATTTGTCTCTTGGCCAAATTGAACCTTGTGGGAAGTGACCCCAAGTAGGCTCTCCAAATGAAGGTTTTAGTTGCATTTGGAATTTTAAGATTCCAAATTTTGGTTCAGTCTTTCTTCTTGTTACCAATAGCAGATGATTGTCCAAGACTTATCTCATATAGTTCCTTTAAAAGTGATAGGCACTCCTCACAATAAATTCCCCATCTTTTGTACCCATCCATATTAATATCACTTGCACCAGATAAACTAATTGAGAGTTTGAGTATAGTTTCTTCTTCATTTTCCCCAAATACTGCTCTTACTAGCTCTATTTTTCATTATTTTTCTGTATGATTGATAAGTATAGATACATTTGTGTGACAACCCGAGATTTTCATTACTTGTTATTTTATTTAATTATTTTTTGGTGACTTAAGTTCATAAGGATAAAGGCTTGGGCTTAGAATTTGATGCTTAGGAGTATGGATTAGAATGTTGGCCCAAAGTGTGATGTGTAAGCCCTTAAGCCCATAAGAGTAACCCATTAGTCAACCAAACTCATGCATGAAGACAAATGTCACTCTAAGAGAGTTTTAGTAAGTTTTCCAAGACTAGTAGCTGTAACGAAGAAAATGCTAGTAGGTGAATAGTTGACTAGTTGTTTCTTAGAGGAAGAAGTGTGAAATCTCAAAATGAGATTTTCTCATTATTGGCATACTAAGGAGGCGTGTAAGGGAGAGAGATATTTTTCATTTTAGTCTCCTTAGGACCATACCACATCTAGTCAAGGATACATGATAGATTTGGGGAGAAGATAAGTGAAAGGATGGAAGGATGGGAAGTGGAAGCCTATTCGGGTAAGGGAGTTGCCGAACCTCTTTGGGGTGTTTCCTATATAATCCTATCCAAATCTAGGTGAATGACTATTGGGGGGATCTTGAGAAGATATGTGAGAGCATGAGTGATTGATTGAGTGATTGATGGAATAAGAGAGGAGAAGGAAATCATGAGAAAGAGAGGGAGGAGTTCGGCTAGGCACTTGGAAGGTTAGCCGATTGCCCTACTTTTGGATCACTACATGTGTTTCCAAATCGAAGTGATTTGGATAAGTAGGATCTTGTAAGAGTATAAAGTACATATGTGTAAGAGTGTAAGAAGAAGTGGTGATTTGATAAGTTGATTGATGGTTGCTTGAAAAGAGAAAAGACCATGGGAGAAAGGGGAAGGGTTCGGGTGCGTGGGATAGCCGAACCATGCTATGCCCTTTTCCCCAAAATGAGATCTTGAAATCTCTTAGATTGACATATGAGATAATGGTTCGAAGATAAGAGAGTGATGTGAAGTGTTGGAGGGCTTAGAACCCTTGAGAGGTGCCGGCCATAGGAAGGAAGAAGGAAATAGTTTCCAACCTACAAGTGATTTAGATCAAGGTATGATGTGATCAAGTGATGAAAGTCAATCAAGAGTCTTTCAAACCCATCAAATGTCAACCCTAAAAGTAGGGAAATGAGTACCTATGAGTCTAAGGGACTTACATGGCCGAATAGCCTATTGTTTTGGTCTTCCTCACATAACTTACCTAACTTGCACACACACACTCACTCTCCACCTCTCAGCCTTAAGCATTTATCTCTACTCTCACCAATGTCTTGCTTCCATCTACCTCCTAAATCAAAACACTCTAAGTATAGTAGAGCTAGGAACAAGCATTCTTGAGAGGAAGTGTTTTCAAAAAGGTAAGCAAAATCTTTAGTTAGTTCAAGCATAGAAGTCCAAGGAAGATCACACACCATCTCTATGATCTTGTTCTTCAAAATCTTTAAAATCCTATGATTATAGTTTAATCTAATGAGATATTTTATATATTTTCAGATCTAATCTAATCCAATTAGGAGATTGTAAGTATATTTTTATTTTGCCTTTAGTATCTCTAGTATATTTTCAAGAGAATGTGTTGTATTGATTGATTGCTTGTTTGTTATGCCATGATGAAATTCTTTAGTGAAAATGCTATGCTTAGTTAAGTATGAATTCATGGTTAAAACGTATGATTCCTTTAGATTTGAAAGTTTATAATATGATTGGTGAATTTAGTCAATTTGTTGCAAAGAAATCGACATGATATATGGTTACTTGAAGAAAGCAACATGATATATGCATGCATAAGGTTAAACTTGTTGGATATTGGATGATGTAGAATAGGTTACTTGAAGAAATACTTTGTTTATTTAGTAGCAAAACCCATGCTTTGTTAATGTATCATGCTAGGATAAATATTTACAAAATATTGGTTGATGTAGATATTTTGTTCTTGGTATGAACATATCATGAGTAACATGGTAGATTGTGATAAAATACATGCTTGGTGAGTTAAAGTTAGAAACGTGAGAAAAATGGAGATGATGCACTTATGAGTTTTCGGATTGGAGAACTTCTAAGGTTTAAACTTTTTATAATTGATTATCATTTCATGTAATGTTTAAGTTTTGAATATGTGGAGAGCTTAAAAGCATAAAAAACTAGGAGAATATAATGGTATGATTTTCGGTTTTCCCATAGATGACTAAGTGTACTACTTGGTTTGAAAAGGAGATTTAAAAAAAAAATCTAAAGGACTATAGGGTTTCGGTCTACTCCTTTTGGTGAAGCTAAAATTATTTCAATAATTTTACTAAGATTTAGTGAGTATGTGGAAGATAATAGAAGAAAGAAACCCTAAGTGGTAACCAAATAGGGTCTCGGCCCAATCATAGGGGTGGAGGCCGAGCACCCCACTCAACCCATTAGGTCTAATTATGTACTTGTGCATGAATAGTACATTGAATGATGTGATGTTTGACTTATGAAGGATAATGGCTAAATGTGCACTAGGGTTCGTCTTGAGTTTTTGCATGATTAGTGTTAAGGGTTTGCATGTCCCATGCATACGGCACAAAAATCTTGTTTTTAAGTCAAACATGTTTTCACAAGAATAGAATTAAAGTTTTATAAAAACTCCAAAGGATGGGACGGGATAGTGCCCCAGTGGAACTCCTTGTTCACTCAGGAGTGTTTAAAATCGAGTGAAAGCCCTTGGGTCAACGAAAAACAGTCAACGGATCATGTATAACTCCCAAAAGTGACAGGAGCTTGGTCACACCTAATGCTAATGGGTGCCAAAGAGCGGTGTAGGCTTTTGCCTTACCGTTATAAGAATAAGATTGTAGTCGCTCGGTTTGAGTGGTTACCGAGTGATGAAGAGCGGATAACGTAGTCATCCCAACTTGAGTAGTCTGCGGGTGTTGCGGTAATGCGTAACATATTCACTTAGACTTAAGTGGTCGCCTGATGAGACGATAACTATCAGGGAATACACGGTGCATAGGAGAACCATGAGGTGTCCAATAAGAAATCATGACAAGAAAAAAGGGCTTTTGAGCCCCAAGAATGATATGAATATGTTAAGTAGCTCCTAAGATTAAAAAAAAATGACGAAAAGTATACGAAAATGATGTCTTTTGAAAATTTGAGTCAAAAGGTTTTGTTACATGATTTTATAAGCAAGTACACGTTTTAAGTTAAAGAAAGACAAAATGATGAAAGCTGACATGAGCATGTGCATCAGTTAAGTTATGAGTCCCATGTTGCATAGTGTGTATATCTTTGTTTGTTATTCACTTAAAGATATGCTTGAAATGCTTTCATTAAAATACTTAGGTACTTATTGAGATTTTTCAAAATCTCACCCCCTTCATTTTCTCACTATCGTTCCTTGTTGATGGACGATAGAAGTAGTAGCAGGAAAAAATAGAAGCGAAGACAATGAAGATCGGGGAGACTCCCCAGACTTTTGATGGTCTGGTGACTTCACCCCCTTTTGATGCAGTGGCACATATCTTGTACAGCCAGTTTATAGAAAATATGCAATGGAAGGTGATCCACAAGCCCCCCGGACGGCAATGCACCAGGTGTTGTCTCTCTTTGGGGTCCGATGGGTCTATTTTCATGGACTGCATCTATACTTTGGAGACAGGGACAAGCCTCCTATTTGGTGGGCGTCTAAGACTAACCCAATTCTTTTTTAGTCCAGGTATAAATGAGGTTAAGGACAAGCCTCCTTCCAAATAGTGGGTCGTGGGGTCAGCACTTTATTTTTAATGTTTATTTTATTTAAGTATTTTGGGTCTTCCTCTGTTTTGGAAGAAGGAACAGCTTATGAACTGAAAAATTATGTTATTATTATCTTAGTGAAGCTATTTTGAGATATTAGAAATATTAAACCATGTGATGTAAATTATAGAAAGACTTGACATTTTTCCGCTGTGAAAACCTTTTTTTACTTAAAAAAAAAACACCTATGTACGATATGATGATGGGTGAACTTCCTTGTGTTGCTCATTCCCAACATTTCAGTTCACATGCGATCCCAAGCGTAAATAGGGACGTCGAAATTTTGCTTCCTCTAGTAGTATTTGTGTAACAGATTGAACCATGTAGTTCGATGGACTTGGTATCCATCTGTCCTACCAAATAAGTGTGATATGCTCATTACCAATCCTCCAGACGATACCTCTTTCAATCAGAGTTCTTGCTGAACAGATACTACGCCAAATAAATTGAGGTTTTATTCCTACATTTGCCTTCATGATATTTGTTTAGGGAAATATTTCTTTTTAAGAACATGAGGCCAAAAAATTGGGTTTACAAAATTCTCCAAACTTGTTTGGCTAGTAAAGGTTAAAACTTTCTAGATCTCGGAATCCCATTCCTCCTTCAGTTTTAGCCTTTCCCATTTGCTTCCAAAAACCCAATGAGTCTTATTTTCATTTTGTTGTTATCCCCACCAAAACTTGTGCAAAATTTTGTTGAGTTCCTTTAGGAGGGACTTGGGTAGTTTGAGAACTCCCATACAATAGGTAGGAAGGGCTTGAATGATAGCCTTCAATAGAATCTCCTTTCTTGCTTGTGATAAGAGCTTAGTTTTCCTTACTGATTCTACTTCTAACTCGATCCAAGATTCCTTTAAAACCTTGAGATATTGATCTACCTATAAAAGTGGAAGACTAAGATATTTTTCATAGCTTAAAGTTGCTCTAAGACCAGCCATGCCCAGTATATATTCTCTAGTCTCCCTCTTAGTGTTTGCACTGAGAAATATAAAGCTTTTTTCCCTGTTGAGTTTCTGTCCAAATCCTCTTTCATATAGCTCAATCAATTCAAGAATTTTAGCCCATTTTATTGCATTTTCAGGACAAAACAATAAGCTATCATTTGCAAAAAAATAGATGGTTAATGCTTAACTAACTCCCACCAAAGTTAAAGTCGTGAAGTTATTTGGAGGCGAAAGTAGCTTGGTTCAATATGGAGCTCAATACTTTTAAAACAATGATGAAAAGATAAGGAGATAAAAGATCTCTCTGTCTTAGTCCCCTTGAACGTTATAACCATGGTTGAGGATCACCATTGATGAAGAGGGAATGGGATGCAAAAGAGACACAACACATCACTAACATTATCCATCTTGAGCAGAATCTCATTTTCTCCATTGCCTCTTTTAAAAACATTTATTCGACGTGATCATATACTTTGCTCATATCTATCTTCAAAGACATATATATTTGATGCCCATTCACTCTTGAATTCATTGAATGCATTGCTTCAAAAGCCACAATTACATTATCAAGGATTAACCTTCTTGGTACAAAAGTACTTTGGCTAGAGGAAATGATTTGAGGCAGTATAATCTTGAGTCTATTTGAGGACTTTAGGAACCAGCTCGTAGATAATATTACATAGAGATATGGGCCTAAATTCAGCTACTATTTTAGGCTTTTTTTACTTTTGGAATAAGTACTATATAAGTCTCATTAATGCAAGAAATGTCACCTACTGAATTAAGAATCTCTTAAGACTATTCTAGATACATCTCCTCCAACTATATCCCAACGCTAATAGTACTCTAGTATACTATGGTGGACCACACTTGCGTCTCTTGCACATCCACTTTAATCTGAAGGGTCATTTAAATTAAACTGATTATCTTACTAATCTTATCACACTTGAACTCAAAATAGCTTATGTCTTAAATAGCTTATGTGTCTTATGTGATATAAGATGCATGATTTACATACTAACACAAATAATTGTAACTTTCTAAATCTAAACATGATGTTGAATGACATGATCATATGCTGTGGTAAGTGACATACTTGTTGCATATGACATGAGAGGAACATAAAAAATGGTTGTTAAAGAACTGGTTCTAATAATTATAAACTAAACTATGATGATCCGAATCTGTAATCAAATTTACTTATCTCGTTGCGCTGCCTCCTAAATCTCACTTATAGCTCGTCACCTATACGAAGTATGAATCGTCACTAACATTTTTAGAAGAATGTGTCGTCACACTTTGCTAAATTAATCTTAACGTATGATATTTCATACAAAAGACATTAAATATTAATATCACACAACTAATAAAATACTAATAAGTAATAACACATTTCACGTTAAAGTTATAATTTAGTAAATTAATAAAAGCTTTGTTCAACAAGTCATGACAACCTAAATTCTTAAAATAGATTCACTTTCTTATCATTAGCATAATTATTCAATTTCACAATAAATTTAATAAATACTTATATCATTTAAATATTCTTAACATATATTTATTTATTTCAAATGTAAAATTTTAATAGAATAAATATATAAAAATCTATAATAATAATAACATTAAAGATTCATTTAATACAATAACTACTGAACTTAAAAGTATTTAAAATTAAAGGTTAAACCTTTTACCATGTACTACTAAAATTTATTTGTAAGAATTAATATCTAATAATAGAATTTAA